>CM056386.1:43989845-44221752 GCA_029718625.1 Synaphobranchus kaupii | reverse complement strand
AAATGTTGCACCTTCCATTTAATTTTGCATTTCTGCGTTTGGGTTCCTCTCAGGCGAGGGATTATGTAGGCGGTGTTTACAACGACAACAAAAAAAATGCCATCGTCTTGCATCGAGAGTAAAACAGTTTCTTCTTTGGGGGGGACATACACGCTTTCCGTATGAAGTGAGTGAGGTTGTTTCCCGTGTTTCCATGAGGAATGGGTGAGTTTCGGGGTGTCGTCGTTCCCGCCTCACGGTTGGGACTGCGTTCCGTTGGAGGAGAGGAGTCTGCTCCGGTCTTTGCCTGAGCCCCTGCGCTGCAGTATGCCTCCGCTGCCTCCTACAGCTCCCCCGTCTCCTCGTTCGCCCCTGTCCCCCCCTCCCTCTGAGTGCTGCGAGTTCTGGCGGGTGGGGGTGCTGGGGCCGCGAGAGGAGAGCTGCCCGTTCTTCTCGTCTGAAACGCGAGGGCAAAGGAGAGACACGTGTTAGTGTGCAAGTGTGTGTCTGCGTGATGGCGTGAGTGGTAGAGGGTGTAACTTTGCCAGGGTGTGAAGGTGCACCTGTAAGGTGTTCGTGTGTAAGTTGCAATTTTATAACACTGTTGGAGCCACAAACACCAGAGGCCATACAGCACAGCTGGGAAAACAATCAATGCAACTGTCAGGACATGCAACCGTTTCACAACCTTTTTATGGGGAACAAGATAACCCCTACCAGCACCTCTCGGTCTAGAAGAGCCATATCCCAGGATATGCCTTTGGGTGGGACATATTTACTATGCAGTTTCTTTCTCCCTGGAGGAGGGAGGTCTCTTGGTGGTTGGGGGGGTGCTAAAGCCCTATTTCTGGCCACACGTTATTTGGGCAAACTGAGGGAACTGTGGAATGTGGAAGGTTTGCTCAGAATGGCATTTAAAGGGATGCCAAAGGGACATTCTGGCAGAACATACTCAACAGCTCTCTTGGTGCCGTAGTGAACCCGTACAAGCGTCTTGGGCATACATCAGGCATCTCTTTGCGCTCATTTTCTTTGTCTTAGTCTCTGTTAGGTTGTACGTCTTTTCTTTTACATGGAGCATAGGGTTCTTTGATTGCCTTGTCTTGTAAATGAAATGTTTACCTTTTAACGTAATTGAAATTGCCTATCCTTGCTTATTGCCAACTGTAATACTGTCACGCTAAATTGTTCTCCTTTTTTGAGTGCATCTAAAGAATGCGGCTCACTTATACGCTGTCCGGAGTGTGTATCTTTGTGAGTATCACTGCATTAGTCTGATGTGCGTTTTTGGGGCAACACCGTTAGCGGGTTACTCACTGGGCGTGTTGATAGTTTCACTCCCTGGATGTGCAGCTGCTCCGGGATAGCTGTTGAGAGTTAGTGTTCAGACGGAACCTAGAGTTATTTCATAAATGAATAGAGGGGACATGTTCCGGGATATCTAGAGAGTCTCACTAACCAGATGAAGTAACCTTGGTTAGGGCTCACTGGGACAGCAGTAAGTTTCTGCACCCGGATCTATATATTCTACAGGTTAAAGCCATTTCTTCAGGGTGCAGAAAAGTGAATTGCAAGATTCCCAGAGGAGTAGTATGTTTATCTAAAATAGAAGGTCTTAGTGCCAGAGAATACTTAGATGAATGCCAGGCAGCAGTGGATAGTCTCGCTCTCCATTGTACAAGGTCTTGCCGCTCATTATTTCATATAAGCACACCCCAGTCAATGTGCAAATATGCAAACCCGTATTCACACAAACATTCAGGTTAAAGGTTTTGAAATGGATGGAGTCAGATAAGCTTGTTTTCCTCCCTGCGACAAAATCCAAATCCTTACATCTGTACAAGTAGATCAGTGCTGTTGCGTACCTGTATGGTCTACCTGTACGGTGTTGTACCCATAAGTTGTACCCGTAAGAGTGTGTGATGGTGTACCTGTAAGGTTTACCTGTATGTTGTACATGCAAGGTAGTGTACCTGTAAGCTGTACCTGTTTAAGGTGACTTACCTGCGAGAGCTTGAACAGAGGGCTGATCATGAGTGCTGAGCAGCTGGGCTTGGATCGTCTCCACCACTCTTTTGAACCTGCGACTGGGACCTGTACAGCCACACACACACACACACACATACATACACATACATACGTACACACACACACACACACATATATGTACATGTACACACACACACATATGTACCACACGCACACACACACAGACATACACAGACACATACACACACGCACACACACACACACACACACACACACACACACACAGACATACACAGACACATACACATACACACACACGCACACACACACAGACATACACAGACACATACACACACACGCACGCACACACACACAAACACAGTGGATGTACACACAGGGACAGGCATGGGACATATATAAGAATCAGATGGAACCAGTTTTACTCCCACCTTCCATTTAAAAAGGTGCTTATGCTATGGTTATCATATCACATGCAACCTACCACTCATTTACTTCAATATTCGTACATGTTTGGTACGTCAACACATTAATATAATAACATTATTATCATCACAATTACCAGTAATAAGAATAGTTTGCAGGACCCATTGTGAGCTCATTAAAATTGCAGGCAGCTGTTTACCGCAATGTTTGTCACATCTTTTGAATGAAACAACAGCACAACAAGCACTCTTAGACAACAAACAAATGAAACAAAATGGTTGAGTAAAGCAGAAGACGCCAGTCTGAACGAAACCTGCTCTGGAGAGAAGATTAGAAAATGAGAAAACAAACAGATGGTTTTCAGGTGGAGTTCTGTGATTTCCATGTTCCTTGAGAAGTGCACACAATACATAGACAAAGGTCTGTACATTTGATGGCCAGTTTGCAGAATACAAATTTGGAATTAAGTTGCATACACTCACCATTGAAAATCATACACTCTTATCTGATAGGATATATTAATTTCCCAATTTTTCTAGAGGATAATCTTCTAACTAACCAATTTAAAAATTAATATATGCTTATTTGTTCAGAGGTATTATTAAAAGGGCACAGTAAATAATGTCAACATGCCATCTGTGAATAAAAAAAATACTTTCTAAAAAAGCTTTACTTGACATACAGTATGTTGATAAAAATAATGTGACACTGATGTCGCCATTCTAAATCCTGTCCTAAGTCAGTCTGCCACATGACAGGTGTTCAGGATATCTAGCCACTCCTTCCCTCTCTCGATCACTCGCTCTATCTCTCTCTGTACCTCCCCTCTCTCCCTCCCTCTCTCCCTGCATACCCGATATGAGGGTGAAAGTCACACTGTAGATTCCCGTCTCTCTTTTCCCCTCCCTCTCTGCTCTCTCTCTCTCTCGCTCCCTCCCTCTCTCGGAGAAGGCGATGTCCACTTGGAACTTGACAGGCTTTTGGAAGACAGAGGGGCCTCCAGAGGATTTGTACTCTGCTCTGAAACTGGTCTGGGAGATGACACTGTGACAGAGGGAGGGGATCTGGAACAGAGGGAGAGGGAGGTTAAAACAACACACAACAGGGGGTAAGCTCTAGCGCCGGTCCTCTGTAGTGGCGAAACATGGAAATGCACTTGTAACATAGCACAGTTAGCGCCGCCTGCTCATAAGGAGCATTAGGCGGACAGAGTGGCAGAGGTGGGCGCTCACGAGGACGTGAGGCAGATTGAGATGGAACTCTCGATCGTTGCCCCTCGCTGTCGGACAGGAGGCGACGAGAGAGAGGGGTTTCAGGGCCACTGGCGAAAAACAAACAGAAGGAAGGACCGAGGGTGAATGGTGACGATGAAGGAGTGGAGAAGGAGAGAAAGAGACAGAGAGAGGCTCACGGAGAGGAAGGCGTGGACGATGTCAGCCTTGATGGAACTGAGCGGTTTGTCTCGGATCACCACAAAGACCTGCTCCTCCCTCTCCAGGCTGATGAAGTTCCCGAACCAGGACCTTTTTGCCAGTCTGTGGGCGAGTAGATGGGTACAGGTATGAGTTAGCACCACCCACACACCCCAACAAGCCCCCTGCATCAGGCCGTCAGTGCCTGTTGTTGGTCTGCTAGTATTTTGCAAATCGCTGATCCTCATCTCGACTGCCTCTTCTCAACTGTCTGCTAGCACAAATCTAACAAAACACTACAGCACAAATCTACAGAATGCTACAGCACTGATCTACAGAACACTACAGCACTGATCTACAGAACAATACAGCACTGATCTACAGAACACTACAGCACTGATCTATAGAACACTACAGCACTGATCGACAGAACACTACAGCACTGATCTATAGAACACTACAGCACTGATATACAGAATGCTACAGCACTGATCTACAGAACACTACAGCACTGATCTACAGAACACTACAGCACTGGTCTATAGAACACTACAGCACTGATATACAGAACACTACAGCACTGATATACAGAACACTACAGCACTGATATACAGAACACTACAGCACTGATCTACAGAATGCTACAGCACTGATATACAGAACACTACAGCACTGATATACAGAATGCTACAGCACTGATCTACAGAACACTACAGCACTGATCTACAGAACACTACAGCACTGATCTATAGAACACTACAGCACTGATCAACAGAACACTACACCACTGATATACAGAACGCTACAGTGCTGATTTACAGAACTCTACAGCACTAATCTGCATACAGGAAAATACTGGCTGGGACTAGATCCAACCTGGCTGGGATTGCACCTACAGTATACTGGCTGGGATTGGACCCATACTGGCTGGGACTGGACCCATATAATGTCTTGGCCCATTTCCACCTGCTATCAGTGGTATTTAGAATTGATTTCAAGATTTTAATGGCAACATTTCTGATTCTGCGTGTCCTACCCCCTGTAACCTACGAGCCAGGGAAGCAGCTCAGACCAGCTGACAAGGGTCTCCTCAATATTCCATCTGCAAGCCTGACTGACCCTTCACTGTGAGAGCTCCCTATATGGAATGCCTTATCTGAGGTAATTAGAAAAACTTGAACACTGTCAAGTTTTAAGGCCTTTTGTAATACACATTACTGTAGACTTACTGATACCTAAAACAAATTTAATATTCCATAATGTCTCTTTTTAGCACTATATATTTTACTATCATTGTCACCTGTCTTTTTCTATATTGCACTGTTTTCTAAAATGTGTTTGTGTATTATTATTATTATTATGTTACTCACTCTGGACTGGACTCTGGCGTTAGGCTGGACATGTCTTCTGAGGTTGGGACTAAAAGATAGCGAGAGAAAGATAGAGAACAAGGTGTGTTTATTAGGCTGTGCAAACAGCATGCTCCAGTCTCTACACTCCATCTCAATACGCCCAAACACATGTAGGCACAGGGTCCAATGACTTCATTCAAATGCATCAATCACAATTACATCAGCTGCCTGAGAAAAATATGTTGTTCTTCGAATGTGTCCTGGTTACATTTAAA
This sequence comes from Synaphobranchus kaupii, assembly GCA_029718625.1. Taxonomy (NCBI): domain Eukaryota; kingdom Metazoa; phylum Chordata; class Actinopteri; order Anguilliformes; family Synaphobranchidae; genus Synaphobranchus; species Synaphobranchus kaupii. Next base: position 44,216,301 of record CM056386.1, on the reverse strand, counting down.
ACATTTTTAATCATTTTAATGCATTCATGGATTTTTCTCCTTCTCATTCCCTTTAATTTAAAGCTCCAAACGATGCAATATGCCAATTGATAACTGAAAGTCCCACAAGGTTGTCCGTTCTGTGAGGAAATTAAACCAGTGGGCAGGGGTTGGGGTGCACGGTGAGATACAATAAAGCATTTACACAGTGCTAGAGGAGGGCACTTCCTGCTCAGTCACTGGCTGTGTCCGAATCAGAGCCCTATCTACTGCATCCTGTCTCCTGCGTACTAGCAGATGTGTGCTGTTTATTGTGTACTGTTTAGTATGCAACATGCAGTATACAAAAAATATCCTCCATACTATTTTTCAACAGTACTGTGGAAGTATAATAATAATAAAAACTTTATTTTTATAGCACTTAAGTTTACAAAGTGCTTCACAATCAAATAAAAACTAATGAAATAAAAAGAGAAATAGGTAAGATATCTTAAAAAAACAAGTGAAGTAAAAATAATTAAGATTATATAAAATAAAGTACAAAAAAATGCAATAAAGTGCCTAAATACCAAATTCAGTTAAAAGCTTGTCTAAAAAAAAAAAAAGTTTTAAGAAGGGATTTAAAAGAAATTACTGATGTAACAAGCCTGAGCTCCTCGGGCAAGGCATTCCAAAGTTGAGGGGCCCTAATAGCAGGCCCGGTCACCCTTTGTCTTTAGACTAGATTTTGGAGTACACCCCCCCCCCCCCCCCCCCGGCAGTAGAAGATGTAGAGTCGCCTATGGTGACTGAGAAGGATCTATTTAAAAGGTAAGAGGTGAACCAGTCAATTCCAAGCCCATTCATGCCCACCCAGTTTTGCAAGCGGTTTAGAAGGAGGCTGTGGTCCACCGTATTGAAGGCCGCACTAAGATCTAGAAGGACTAAAATAGAGTAATGAAATAAAGAGTAATAGAGTAATATTGCAGTATGAAAAGGGCATCTTCCTGTGCAGTTACAACATTGGAGTAGTGCACTTCCTGCCCAGTCACAGCACTGGAGAAGAGCACTTACTGCACAGCTAGTCTGCAGGCATTCAGCCAGCAAGAGGAGTCCCTGCTCTTGTGCAAAGAATTGTGCTAATTAGCAAATCCATGTGATTGGAACAAAATACTGGGGAGGACTTTCCACCTCTGCTCAGGTGGCATTTTAAAGAAACAAATGTACCTCGTTATGATACACGTATAATATGAATTTAGTCTTCCCAGAAACCAGTCGATAACACAACGTTATTGGCCAAGACACTGCTGACTGGCAACAGGCCAATTAGGTGAACTATGAGATTCGATGAACATTTGAACTGATGATGGTTCAGACTTTCAGACTGATTTTCACTGATTTTATTTTTTAGAGAAGAGCAGATGGTGAAAATTAGGTCTCTCCTGTCGACATTACAGTGAGTGCTGTTCCAAAGCGAAACACGCGCAAATCTCCACTCACCCTGTAGCTTGCGGCGATGGAACCGGGGGGAACCCAGCAGGTTGTTCTTGAAAGAGTTGAGGCGCGTCCTCCAGTGGGCGGAGCTGCTGGCCGCAATGCCTCCACCCCCGGGGCTGGAAGGCGGGGTGAGGGAGAGGGACCCGCCCCCGACTCCTCCCCCCTCTGCCCGCGAAGACGAGGAGGAGGAGGAGGAAGAGGGAGGGGTGGGGGAAGGCTGGGGGTGGTGTGGGTGGTGGACGGGCGTGCCGAGGGGGGTAGGCAGAGGGGAGCCCTGGGGGGTAACCTGTGACAGAGTGTTAGGATGCCCAGAGTTAGGATAGATGGTTTTGGTGACCGACTTCAGAACGGACGGAGCGGGGAAGAAGAAGAAGCGAGGGATGGGGGAGAGGAGCGGGGAGGGGGAGGGGGATGGGGAGCGGGGTGTTTGAAGAGGGAGCGACTTCATGGTCTGGAGGTGGGGGGCGGTCGGAGGGGCCTTTTGAAGGCAGAGTTTGGGTTTTTTGGTCGGGCGCACGTTGGGCGGCCCGGGGAGTGGTGGCACTTCCTGGTTTGGGGTCCTTAGACTGGGTGGTGGTGGCAGAAGTGACTTCTGATTGGCTGAAAGTGAAAACTGGACTCTGGTGGGATAAGGGAGAGGGACAGAGAGATGGAAAATGAAGAGAGTAAAAATGGAAAAATGGGCAGAGGAATGGATATGAGAGTTATGAATTATGACTATCATTATAATGTAAAAAGTATACAATAGGATAAATAAGAAAGCTACCTTTTGATATACAATAGGGTAAATAAGAAAGCCACCTTTCACCTTTAAAATGCAGGAGCTTGTTAGATAAATGAGTAGAAATTCTCTCTGGAACAATAAAATAAACATTTTTGTCTAATCTAAAAAATGAATAAATAAAAAAATATGTAGCTGAAAAAAAGATTTATCTTAAGAAACTATCGTTAAGCAGTTTGGAGTTTGTCTTGACAAACAAGGATTGTATACTCTCTAAGAGAAAAGAGAAAACTAAAAGGTATGCGATAGAATATCACCTTGCACAAAATTAAATTTAATATTAATAATTCTGCTTTCATTTTACATGCATTTGTACTAAGCCTAATACTAATGTTTAAGCCATAATGCTGAGATTGATAACTGTGTGACTGGAAAGGTCTATGACATGTGTAATGACTCAGAATGGGACAGTATGGGGTGTAATGGTCATTCTGAAAGAGTAATGTATACATCCCTGTACAATAATAATAATACCACATTGAGGCAAATTTTCCAATTAAATATCCTTGACAATCCAATTCAGTTAGAATACTTGCATGCTGTAGATGGCAACTGCTACAACTATATACGACAGATTTTATTTTTACCTTCACATAATCTTAAATATAATGGTTTTCCACTGCAAATATGTGGTATAAATGTTTGTGATGTGGCTAGGTTTAATTCTGCCAATGGAAAATACTTGGCTATATAACTGATCATAATGTGCATAAATTGTATCACTATTTATTCATATGGTTTTATATGGAGCTGTTTTGATTTCCTGCACAAGTAAAACTGATGGCCAACAGAAACGTACCCTAGGGCTGCTGAGGGGACTGGAGGAGAGGCCAGTGGAAGCTCCGCTGACTGAGCGAGATCTGGGGACGAACACAGGTAAAAATCATAGTCAGTCAACACAGGTGGTAAGGTATACATATAATAGTAGACTATTTCCCACCCTCTGTTCTCTCATAGTCACAGAATGCAAGGAATGCGTTTCCTTCGTTATCATCGTGCTGTCGCCTCTGCTGATTGGCTAATGTAGCCTGGTTAGCCCACCCGTTTCCGAATCAATCTCAAATGTAAACATGCCAGCAGTACAACAGAGAAGATAATTTCCGAACAGAAACAAGGTCGAATTCCCCACTTTTGATAAAATTGCATTCATGAGCAAAGTAAAACATGTTCAAACATGAAATGTCAAGCTAAACAAACGGCCGACTGCATCTAGCTTTGCGGAGCCCGTTACCACAGCAGTAAGCCCTCAAGGTATCATGGGAATGTCATGTTATCTGCTTTCCCTCACTTCCATTTCTTTTGCATAAATATATTCACAGCACAATAAACAAATTCCTTGCACAGTAAACACATTCCCAGCACAGTAAACACATTCCCTGCATAATAAACAAACTCCCAGCATAATAAACACATCCCCAGCATAATAAACACATCCCCAGCACAATAAACATTCCCAGCACAATAAACATTCCCAGCACAATAAACACATTCCCTGCACAATAAACACATTCCCAGTACAATAAACATTCCCAGCATAATAAATACATCCCCAGCACAATAAACACATTCCCAGCACAATAAACATCCCCTGCACAATAAACACATTCCCAGCACAATAAACACTCCCAGCACAATGAACACATTCCCAGCACAATAAACATTCCCAGCACAATAAACATTCCCAGCACAATAAACATTCCCAGCATAATAAACACATCCCCAGTACAATAAACATATTCCCAGCACAATAAGCACATTCCCAGTACAAGAAACATTGCCAGCATGATAAACACATCCCCAGCAAAATAAACATATTCCTAGCACAATAAACACATTCCCCGCACAATAAACATTCCCAGCATAATAAACACATTCCCAGCACAATAAACATATTCCTAGCACGATAAACACATTCCCCGCACAATAAACATTCCCAGCATAATAAACACATTCCCAGTACAATAAACATTCCCAGCACAATAAAAACATTTTTCATTTTTAACCATCAGGATGGAGGTGCACAAAGGAAAATATTCATCCTCCACATATCATCATAACATTTTATTTCCATTTTTGCACAAATAGACAAGCATGTGCTCTCCTCCAAAGCACCTGACATCAGCTGCTGCTTCATATCATACCACAGTTCTTAACAGATACCAGACCATGGGGTCCATCCATGCACTAGAACAGTGCCTTAACAGATACCAGATCATGGGGTCCATCCATGCACTAGTACAGTGCCTTAACAGATACCAGACCATGGGGCCCATCCATGCACTAGAACAGTGTCTTAACAGATACCAGACCATGGGGGCCATCCATGCACTAGTACAGTGCCTTAACAGATACCAGACCATGGGGCCCATCCATGCACTAGAACAGTGCCTTAACAGATACTAGACCATGGGGCCCATCCATGCACTAGAACAGTGTCTTAACAGATACCAGACCATGGGGCCCATCCATACACTAGAACAGTACCTTAACAGATACCAGGCCATGGGGCCCATCCATGCACTAGAACAGTGTCTTAACAGATACCAGACCATGGGGCCCATCCATACACTAGAACAGTGCCTTAACAGATACCAGACCATGGGGCCCATCCATGCACTAGAACAGTGCCTTAACAGATACCAGACCATGGGGCCCATCCATGCACTAGAACAGTGCCTTAACAAATACCAGACCATGGGTCCCATCCATGCACTAGAACAGTGCCTTAACAGATACCAGGCCATGGGGCCCATCCATGCACTAGAACAGTGCCTTAACAGATACCAGACCATGGGGTCCATCCACGCACTAGAACAGTGCCTTAACAGATACCAGACCATGGGTCCCATCCATGCACTAGAACAGTGCCTTAACAGATACCAGAGAATGGGACCCATCCATGCACTAGAACAGTGCCTTAACAGATACCAGACCATGGGTCCCATCCATGCACTAGAACAGTGCCTTAACAGATACCAGAGAATGGGACCCATCCATGCACTAGAACAGTGCCTTAACAGATACCAGACCATGGGGCCCATCCATGCACTAGAACAGTGCCTTAACAGATACCAGAGAATGGGACCCATCCATGCACTAGAACAGTGCCTTAACAGATACCAGGTCATAGGGTCCATCCACACACTAGAACAGTGCCTTAACAGATACCAGACCATGGGGCCCATCCATGCACTAGAACAGTGTCTTAACAGATACCAGACGATGGGGCCCATCCATGCACTAGAACAATGCCTTAACAGATACCAGACCATGGGGCCCATCCATGCACTAGAACAGTGTCTTAACAGATACCAGACCATGGGGCCCATCCATACACTAGAACAGTGCCTTAACAGATACCAGACCATGGGGCCCATCCATGCACTAGTACAGTGCCTTAACAGATACCAGAGAATGGGACCCATCCATGCACTAGAACAGTGCCTTAACAGATACCAGGTCATAGAGTCCATCCATGCACTAGAACAGTGCCTTAACAAATACCAGACCATGGGGCCCATCCATGCACTAGAACAGTGCCTTAACAAATACCAGACCATGGGGCCCATCCATGCACTAGAACAGTGTGCCTTAACAGATACCAGACCATGGGGCCCATCCATGCACTAGAACAGTGCCTTAACAAATACCAGACCATGGGGCCCATCCATGCACTAGAACAGTGCCTTAACAAATACCAGACCATGGGGCCCATTCATGCACTAGAACAGTGCCTTAACAGATACCAGACCATGGGGCCCATCCATGCACTAGAACAGTTCCTTAACAAATACCAGACCATGGGGCCCATCCATGCACTAGAACAGTGCACTAATAGATACCAGACCATGGGGCCCACCCATGCACTAGAACAGTGCACTAACAGATACCAGACCATGGGGCCCATCCATGCACAAGAACAGTGCACTAACAGATATCAGACCATGGGGCCCATCCATGCACTAGAACAGTGCACTAACAGATACCAGACCATGGGGCCCATCCATGCACTAGAACAGTGCACTAATAGATACCAGACCATGGGGCCCATCCATGCACTAGAAAAGTGCCTTAACAGATACCAGACCATGGGGCCCATCCATGCACTAGAACAGTGCACTAATAGATACCAGACCATGGGGCCCATCCATGCACTAGAACAGTGCACTAACAGATACCATAACATTTATTTATTTATTTATTTTGGCACGCATATAGTCACACTTCATCACAATTTTTGTAATATGCCCTGAACAAACACATTACCTGCCGAAAAGGGATACGGGAAAAAGCAGCCTGCTTATCAAACGTCCCGCCCCAATTCCCAACTCAAATTTAAATGTTCACATTATACATTTGTTTAAAACAGATTTTTTCGTATCACAACAGCATACCATGGGGCCCATCCATGCACTAGAACAGTGCCTTAACAGATACCAGGTCATAGGGTCCATCCATGCACTAGAACAGTGTCTTAACAGATACCAGACCATGGGGCCCATCCATACACTAGAACAGTGCCTTAACAGATACCAGACCATGGGGCCCATCCATGCACTAGAACAGTGCCTTAACAAATACCAGACCATGGGGCCCATCCATGCACTAGAACAGTGCCTTAACAGATACCAGACCATGGGGCCCATCCATGCACTAGAACAGTTCCTTAACAAATACCAGACCATGGGGCCCATCCATGCACTAGAACAGTGCACTAATAGATACCAGACCATGGGGCCCATCCATGCACTAGAACAGTGCACTAACAGATACCAGACCATGGGGCCCATCCATGCACTAGAACAGTGCACTAACAGATATCAGACCATGGGTCCCATCCATGCACTAGAACAGTGCACTAACAGATACCAGACCATGGGGCCCATCCATGCACTAGAACAGTGCACTAATAGATACCAGACCATGGGGCCCATCCATGCACTAGAACAGTGCCTTAACAGATACCAGACCATGGGGCCCATCCATGCACTAGAACAGTGCACTAATAGATACCAGACCATGGGGCCCATCCATGCACTAGAACAGTGCACTAACAGATACCATACCATGGGGCCCATCCATGCACTAGAACAGTGCCTTAACAGATACCAAACCATGGGGCCCATCCATGTTCTAGAACAGTGCCTTAACAGATACCAGACCATGGGACCCATCCATGCACTAGAACAGTGCCTTAACAGATACCAGATCATAGGGTCCATCCATGCACTAGAACAGTGTCTTAACAGATACCAGACCATGGGGCCCATCCATACACTAGAACAGTACCTTAACAGATACCAGACCATGGGGCCCATCCATGCACTAGAACAGTGTCTTAACAGATACCAGACCATGGGGCCCATCCATACATTAGAACAGTGCCTTAACAGATACCAGACCATGGGGCCCATCCATGCACTAGAACAGTGCCTTAACAAATACCAGACCATGGGGCCCATCCATGCACTAGAACAGTGCCTTAACAAATACCAGACCATGGGGCCCATCCATGCACTAGAACAGTGCCTTAACAGATACCAGACCATGGGGCCCATCCATGCACTAGAACAGTTCCTTAACAAATACCAGACCATGGGGCCCATCCATGCACTAGAACAGTGCACTAATAGATACCAGACCATGGGGCCCATCCATGCACTAGAACAGTGCACTAACAGATACCAGACCATGGGGCCCATCCATGCACTAGAACAGTGCACTAACAGATATCAGACCATGGGGCCCATCCATGCACTAGAACAGTGCACTAACAGATACCAGACCATGGGGCCCATCCATGCACTAGAACAGTGCACTAATAGATACCAGACCATGGGGCCCATCCATGCACTAGAACAGTGCCTTAACAGATACCAGACCATGGGGCCCATCCATGCACTAGAACAGTGCACTAATAGATACCAGACCATGGGGCCCATCCATGCACTAGAACAGTGCACTAACAGATACCATACCATGGGGCCCATCCATGCACTAGAACAGTGCCTTAACAAATAACAAACCATGGGGCCCATCCATGTTCTAGAACAGTGCCTTAACAGATACCAGACCATGGGACCCATCCATGCACTAGAACAGTGCCTTAACAGATACCAAACCATGGGGCCCATCCATGTTCTAGAACAGTGCCTTAACAGATACCAGACCATGGGACCCATCCATGCACTAGAACAGTGCACTAATAGATACCAGACCATGGGTCCCATCCATGCATAGAACAGTGCACTAACAGATACCAGACCATGGGGCCCATCCATGCACTAGAACAGTGCACTAACAGATATCAGACCATGGGGCCCATCCATGCACTAGAACAGTGCACTAATAGATACCAGACCATGGGGCCCATCCATGCACTAGAACAGTGCCTTAACAGATACCAGACCATGGGGCCCAGTGCATGGGATCCACTCATGTACTAGAACAGTGTCTTTACAGGATGAGTCACCCAGCAGCCTCAGTAAACTACCTTTTTCTTGTAATCTCAGCGATGTGCACCGAAGCGTCAATGGCCATCTGCCCTTCCCTCCCTCTCCATCCTCTATATGGCAGGCCCTTTAGCATGACAGGCTAAATTCCTGTCCATCTTCCTCTCTCCCTCCCCTCTCTCCATCCCCCTTCCCTCTCTCCTTCCCCCCGTCTCCCTCCCCCCCAGAGCGGTGCTCTGACCTCTGGCTGTGAGCGGCAGTGTCCAGGGCGCGGCGTGGAGGCGTGGGGGAGCCCTGCTCCGTGACGCTCAGGACCTCCAGGCTCTTCCTCTCGGGACGACAGCGACCGTGACGGGTCAGCATGGGGGAATCCACGCGTTTCCGTGGGGGGTCGGCTGGGAGGGGCACAAGGGGCAGGCCAGCGAACGTCACACAGGGGACTGCAACATTCTAAACAGGCTAAATTCTCAGAGTTCTCGTGCACAATTCAAGCAACTGTGAGGAATTACAAATGGTTTCCAGAAACACGCACGCTGTTATAGCACACAATCATCTACAGTTTGGTTGCAACTCCCTGTCCTCTTTACACAGTAACTCAACAAAATACACCACAGGTGAAGATACATTCTAACAAAGAGCTTTAACGTGTGTCATTTATTCTGTCTCTCCAGCCGTGAAGTGACTTTGGAGTGATGAAATTAAACTGTAAACTATGTCCTATACTTTTATAACAATGCAACCTGAGAGACTCAGCATTTAGCTACTTTCATTTGTATTTGTATTTTCTGATTAATTAAGTTACTAGAAAAACTATGTGGTTACATGGAGTTGTTGAACTGTAAAACATTTGTGGACAGGAGGATTCTGGGAAGGGTAGTCTTTTAAGGTGATTTTTTTTTACAGAAGTGCTGCAGTGTACATTGCCACTACATCAATCAAGCTGCATTTGTTTAGCTTAGAGGAACGATTAATCTGAACAGGCGTGTTCCTCAAAATAAATGAGCCACTCCCTCCATTCAGCATCGACTGGCCTACCAAGCACGCTCAACAATTTAGTTTTTCAGGTCACAATCTGTTATTAACATTCAACATTATTGAATATTAATTACATAATATCAACATTATGAGGGGTAGATCTAAATCCTATATGCATGATGTAGTTTGGTTAGGGGGAACCAAAATGATTCAAGCATAGATGAGATCATTACTTATCATTAATACATGGGTCAGGGAGCTCTGATTTATAAAGACCCAGTGCAGGCATTTGTCTTGCACTAAAGGTGTTCATTAAGATAAATATATACACTTACTTTTTCCAAATTCGTAAATGTGAAAATAATACTTAGCCCTGATAGTATGGGAGTCCCAGACTTTGCGGTGTGATAAGCAGCGACGTCACATGCTTCGGAGGAGAGCACATGCTTATCTCCGCAGTCCCGAATCGATAGTGGAGGTTGCAACAATTTAGCACGATAAATGCAGTTGGGCACTACAAATTGAGAACACGGGGGGGGGGGGGGGCTGACTCTCGCCCCAGAGAAACGGGGGGTTCGCTCACTCACCTATGTCGTTTCTGGGGGGCAGATCTTCATCTTCGCAGCTGGGGTACCTCTCCTTCCGATCCAGGAGAAGATAGTAGATCATCTTCTCCTGATTATCTCTGAGATGGCAATATGGAGAGGGAGGTTAATACCGCACACACACCGACTGCCTGGGCATTAGACCAGGTTTTACACTGAGCGCAGGGTGCAAGTCAGTACATCCACTTTACATTCATAATATACTAACATAGGTCTGTCTGTATACTTATAAAAGTATATTCATACCAGTCATAATAAATGCACAATACAATTAATACACAACGCGGTACGGCTGATTATATTTTTTTAATTGTACATTCACTTATGCTGATAGTGTGGGCATTGTATATTTCTCATACTGTACATATATTCACACTGAAATACAGTTTAATATATTCATAATCACGTTGAAATTGTGTGACAATGAATATACTGAAGGGTTCTGAGTTTTGCGCTATAAGAGTAATTATGCATGTGTGTGTGTTGATTAATGATTTAGAATAGCAGGTGAGGGCTGGCCGTTGGTGCCTGGGGTATAAATTGTGTGACTGGGGAGGGGGGCAGAGTGGATAGGTCGCGCCCCCCCCCGCCACCCCTGTCCGGACATCAAGGCGCCCCGGTGTGTGACGTGTATTGGCTGTGACTAATGAAGTGTGTTGACGAACAAAACATGTGTTATTTGGGAACATTTAGAAGATAGGCCCTCACCAATGATGTAAGCATGTGCGTCAAGCTCAAGGCCTCCGAGGGTATATAAGCTTGGCTAGATGACCAGTGCGTCGAAGGTTACTAGACCGCAATTTGTGCTGTGTCTTGGTGATCTTCCCGCTGGCCGATTTGCAATAAACTTTTACTTATACTCTAGTAAAGTGTTTGTTGTGTGAGTGAGTTCCTGCATTGTCCTGACTTGGATTATTGAGAAAGAAGCCAGTTCCTAACAATACTAATAATATTCATATACTGATAATGTAATTGTATAATGGGTGAATATATTTGTAAGTGGTACATATGCTAACACTAGGAGGATATAGTTGAGAGCTTACATGTAAATGCATACAGGCGCAGTTATATGTGAGTGTGGTTAGAAGGTAATTATATTTGCAGTGTCGTTTATGTGCCTGTAGGGGGCGCGCTCACTCTTCACACTGCAGGTCCCGCGTGAGCTTCACTCTGTCTCGGAAGCAGCCCAGGGAGTGCATGCTGTCCAGCACGTCAGGATCCAGCTCCGTTAGGGACAGGATACGCTTTAAACACACCCTCCGAGGGGGGGGCTGCTCAGGACAGGGCTCGTTCCTGCCCCCCCTGAAAGCGGGGAGGGAGGGAGAGAGGGGACAGGTAAGGAAAGAAGTGACAGAGGGAGAGAGAGGGAGAGGGGGACAGGGAGGGAAAGAGGAAGTAAGAGAGTACACTAGCTCACAGAGCTCGACTGGCAGAGACAGACTGAGCTTATACAGCGCTGTAGAGTATGAAAAATACTTACAGATACCAAGAGTGTTTTTGTATTGCTTCTAGCTGTAAATAAAGAGAAGAGTGGCAGTTAATACAGTGTAATGAGGATGTGAATGTAAGTGGAGATGTGTAAAGAGAGTGAGAATTTGTGAGTGAAAAGGTGTAATGAGAGTGTTAGTGTGTAAGCGATGGTGTACTATGAGAGCGTCAGTGCGTCAAAAGGGGCGTTTACGCACTGTGAGCCGTTTGTCGGGGTTGACCTCGATCATGCCCTTGAGCAGGGCCTGGCAGTCGGGTGGGATGAAGTGCGGCATGTGGAAGACTCCACTCTTCACCTTCTCTAGCAGCTGCCTCAGGTTATCATGGTCAAAGGGCAGAGCCCCCTACAGGCCAGGCATGGAACAGACAGAACGAGTCAGTACACACACACACTCAAATACACAACAGCTATCAGAGATTCAGTCAGCACCACACACACACACACACACACACACACACGCAACAGCTACCAATGATTCAGTCAGTACACACACACACACACACACACTCAAATACACAACAGCTATCAGCAATTCAGTCAGTACACACACACACACACACACACACACTCAAATACACAACAGCTATCAGTGATTCAGTCAGTACACACACACACACACACAAATACACAACAGCTATCAGTGATTCAGTCAGTACATACACACACACACTCAAATACACAACAGCTATCAGTGATTCAGTCAGTGCACACACACACACACACACTCAAATACACAACAGCTATCAGCAATTCAGTCAGTACACACATACACACACACTCAAATACACAACAGCTATCAGTGATTCAGTCAGTACACACACACACACACACACACACACACACACAAATACACAATAGCTATCAACAATTTAGTCAGTACACACACACACACACACTCAAATACACAACAGCTATCAGCAATTCAGTCAGTACATACACACACACTCAAATACACAACAGCTATCAGTGATTCAGTCAGTACACACACACACACGCACAAATACACAATAGCTATCAACAATTCAGTCAGCGCACGCGCACACACACTCAAATACACAACAGCTATGAGCCATTCAGTCAATGCACAAACACTGAAATACACAACAGCTATAAGCGATTCAGTCAGTGCACACACACACACACACAAATGCACAACAGCTATAAGCAATTCAGTCAGTGCACACACTCAAATACACAACAGCTATCAGCAATTCTGTCAGTACACACACACACTCAAATACACAACAGCTATCAGTGATTCAGTCAGTACACACTCACACTCAAATACACAACAGCTATCAGCAATTCAGTCAGTACACACACACACACTCAAATGCACAATAGCTATCAGAGATTCAGTCAGTACACGCACACTCAAATACACAACAGCTATAAGTGATTCAGTCAGTACACACACACACACAAATACACAATGGCTATCAACAATTCAGTCAGCGCACGCGCACACACACTCAAATACACAACAGCTATAAGCGATTTAGTCAGTGCGCACACACACACACACACACACACACACACACAAATACACAACAGCTATAAGCAATTAAGTCAGTGCACACACTCAAATACACAACAGCTATAAGTGATTCAGTCAGTACATACACACACACACACACACACAAATACACAATAGCTATCAACAATTCAGTCAGCGCACGCGCACACACACTCAAATACACAACAGCTATGAGCCATTCAGTCAATGCACAAACACTGAAATACACAACAGCTATAAGCGATTCAGTCAGTGCACACACACACACACACAAATGCACAACAGCTAGTGCACACACACTCAAATACACAACAGCTGTAAGCGATTTAGTCAGCGCACGCGCGCACACACACTCAAATACACAACAGTTACAGTGGTTTCCGCTATAATAAGAATAAAAATAAGAATACATAATAAAGAGAACAGGCTGTCAGCCCATCCATGCTCATCATTTACCCACAGAGCACTGCTTCTTCCTGTAGCAAGCATAAAACTCTGTCTCCATTACATGGCCTGGCAAAATTAATTACTCACAAGATAATTTTGGATTTAAAAACTGACAATACATGAACTTTAATTCCCTGCAATAAAACTCGATGGAAGACCTGTGCATCCCTCCTGGTTGTCTGAAATTATACAAAGGGCCTGTAACCAGGAGTGATTACTGCGTTACTCCCTGTACCCAAGAGTAGTTACTAGTTACTGTTCTCTTCTTTGTAATGAAGAGTGGTTACTGTACTTCTCGCTGTAACTAAGAGTGCTTACTGTTCTTCTGCCTGTAGTCTAGAGTGGATACTGTTCTTCTCGCTGTAACTAAGAGCGGATACTGTTCTTCTGCCTGTAGTGTAGAGCGATTACTGTTCTTCTGCCTGTAGTCTAGAGCAGTTACTGTTCTTCTGCCTGTAGTCTAGGGCGGTTACTGTTCTTCTGCCTGTAGTCTAGAGCGGTTACTGTTCTTCTGCCTGTAGTCTAGGGCGGGTACTGTTCTGCCTGTAGTCTAGAGTGGTTACTGTTCTGGCTGTAGTCTAGAGTGGATACTGTTCTTCTGCCTGTAGTGTAGAGCGGTTACTGTTCTTTTGCCTGTAGTCTAGAGTGGTTACTGTTCTTCTGCCTGTAGTCTAGGGCGGTTACTGTTCTTCTGCCTGTAGTCTAGAGCGGTTACTGTTCTTCTGCCTGTAGTCTAGGGCGGGTACTGTTCTGCCTGTAGTCTAGAGTGGATACTGTTCTTCTTGCTGTAACTAAGAGTGGTTACTGTTCTTCTGCCTGTAGTCTAGAGTGGATACTGTTCTTCTGCCTGTAGTGTAGAGCGGTTACTGTTCTTTTGCCTGTAGTCTAGAGCGGTTACTGTTCTTCTGCCTGTAGTCTAGAGCGGTTAATGTTCTGCCTGTAGTCTAGCATGGTTACTGTTCTTCTGTCTGTAGTCTAGCGCAGTTACTGTTCTTCTGCCTGTAGTCTAGAGAGGTTACTGTTGTTCTGCCTGTAGTCTAGAGCAGTTATCGTTCTTCTGCCTGTAGTCTAAAGCGGTTAAGGCCAGTTTATAGTCCAGCGACAGAGTGTCGCTGCGACTGACGACGTGCCATGGATGTCGCTGGTCCCAGCGACATTTGGTTTATACTTCGGGCGACTGTCGTCCTGTGGACGCTGCGGCGGTCGCTGAAGATGTCGCTGAGACATGAAATAAATTCAACTTTGACCCTGTCTCTGTTGTTATGGTAACGTTTGTCTTGGACAGAGGAGACTTCGCTCAAGCTTACTAGCTAGCACATAAGCTAACTGTTAATGGACAGATTTCTTTTTTGGAAAACTTTGTGCATGCAGCCATAGGGTAGGCTTACCTACCCATAGCTTACCTACCTAGCAAGCATGTGAATATCATTATAAATGAGCACAATTTAATATTATTATTATTAATAGCCTAATAACGATGTAATTTCACCGATTTATGCTTTGCTAGAGGTTGAGAAAACATTACAATCCAAAACAAGAAGCAGCTCGCTTCCAATGCTATACGTTAGCCAACCAATAGGCTATTAGTCTGTAGGCTACTGTGAATGGTTACAAAGACACATTTGCAGCTTGACTACACATTTGTAGCGTTGGAGGCGCCTGCGAATGCATTACAAAGTTATTTGCTTTCACAGTAGGCTAACTTAGATTTGCCAGATTAAACTTTGTGCAACGACTCGAGTGACAGCCCATCTGATCCGTGGCATTCTGATAGCGAGTGAAATAGGCTACTCCACATTCTTAACCTCATTCTCTAACTAGAGAATTGTAGGCTGCTCCCCCAATGAGTCCCGTCTTGTAGCTAGCTATTTACATCCCAAACGTAGGCTACGTCCTCCGTGTTTTCAAAATAACGTTTAATATGAGGAGTTGCATCAATGTTGTGGTTTAATTACAAATGTTTTATTTGCTACCTCATTCAAAAGTAGTCTAGAGTGCTTACTGTTCTTTTGCCTGTAGTCTAGAGCGGTTACTGTTCTTCTGCCTGTAGTCAAGCACGGTTACTGTTCTTCTGTCTGTAGTCTAGAGTGGATACTGTTCTTCTGCCTGTAGTGTAGAGCGGTTATTGTTATTCTGCCTGTAGTCTAGAGTGGATACTGTTCTTCTTGCTGTAACTAAGAGTGGTTACTGTTCTTCTGCCTGTAGTCTAGAGTGGATACTGTTCTTCTGCCTGTAGTGTAGAGCGGTTACTGTTCTTTTGCCTGTAGTCTAGAGTGGTTATTGTTCTTCTGCCTGTAGTCTAGGGCGGTTACTGTTCTTCTGCCTGTAGTCTAGAGTGGTTACTGTTCTGTCTGTAGTCTAGTACGGTTACTGTTCTTCTATCTTTAGTCTAGAGTGGATACTGTTCTTCTGCCTGTAGTGTAGAGCGGTTACTGTTATTCTGTCTGTAGTCTAGAGTGGGTACTGTTCTTCAACCTGTAGTCTAGAGCAGTTACTGTTCTTCTGCCTGTAGTCAAGCACGGTTACTGTTCTTCTGTCTGTAGTCTAGAGTGGTTACTGTTCTTCTGCCTGTAGTCTAGAGCAGTTACTGTTCTTCTGCCTTTGCCTGTAGTCTAGGGCGGTTACTGTTCTTCTGCCTGTAGTCTAGAGCAGTTAATGTTCTTCTGCCTGTAGTCTAGGGCGGTTACTGTTCTTCTGCCTGTAGTCTAGGGTGGGTACTGTTCTGCCTGTAGTCTAGAGTGGTTACTGTTCTTCTTGCTGTAACTAAGAGTGGTTACTGTTCTTCTGTCTGTAGTCTAGAGTGGTTACTGTTCTGCCTGTAGTCTAGAGTGGATACTGTTCTTCTTGCTGTAACTAAGAGTGGTTACTGTTCTTCTGCCTGTAGTCTAGAGCAGTTACTGTTCTTCTGCCTTTGCCTGTAGTCTAGGGCGGTTACTGTTCTTCTATCTTTAGTCTAGAGTGGATACTGTTCTTCTGCCTGTAGTGTAGAGCGGTTACTGTTATTCTGTCTGTAGTCTAGAGTGGGTACTGTTCTTCAACCTGTAGTCTAGAGCAGTTACTGTTCTTCTGCCTGTAGTCAAGCACGGTTACTGTTCTTCTGTCTGTAGTCTAGAGTGGTTACTGTTCTTCTGCCTGTAGTCTAGAGCAGTTACTGTTCTTCTGCCTTTGCCTGTAGTCTAGGGCGGTTACTGTTCTTCTGCCTGTAGTCTAGAGCAGTTAATGTTCTTCTGCCTGTAGTCTAGGGCGGTTACTGTTCTTCTGCCTGTAGTCTAGAGTGGTTACTGTTCTGCCTGTAGTCTAGAGTGGATACTGTTCTTCTTGCTGTAACTAAGAGTGGTTACTGTTCTTCTGCCTGTAGTCTAGAGTGGTTACCGTTCTGCCTGTAGTCTAGAGTGGATACTGTTCTTCTTGCTGTAACTAAGAGTGGTTACTGTTCTTTTGCCTGTAGTCTAGAGTGGTTACTGTTCTTCTGCCTGTAGTCTACGGCGGTTATTGTTCTTCTGCCTGTAGTCTAGAGCGGTTACTGTTCTGTCTGTAGTCTAGTACGGTTACTGTTCTTCTATCTGTAGTCTAGAGTGGATACTGTTCTTCTGTCTGTAGTGTAGAGCGGTTACTGTTCTTCTGGCTGTAGTCTAGAGCGGTTACTGTTCTTCTGCCTGTAGTCTAGGGTGGGTACTGTTCTTCTGCCTGTAGTGTAGAGCGGTTACTGTTCTTCTGGCTGTATTCTAGAGTGGTTACTGTTCTTCTGCCTGTAGTCTAGAGCAGTTACTGTTCTTCTGCCTGTAGTCTAGGGCGGTTACTGTTCTTCTGCCTGTAGTCTAGAGCGGTTACTGTTCTGCCTGTAGTCTAGCATGGTTACTGTTCTTCTCTCTGTAGTCTAGCGCAGTTACTGTTCTTCTGCCTGTAGTCTAGAGCAGTTACTGTTCTTCTGCCTGTAGTCTAAAGTGGTTAAGGCCAGTTTATAGTCCAGCGACAGAGTGTCGCTGCGACTGACGACGTGCCATGGATGTTGCTGGTCCCAGCGACATTTGGTTTATACTTCGGGCGACTGTCGTCCTGTGGACGCTGCGACGGTCGCTGAAGATGTCGCTGAGACATGAAATAAATACAACTTTGACCCTGTCTCTGTTGTTATGGTAATGTTTGTCTTGGACAGCGAAGACTTCGCTCGAGCTTACTAGCTAGCACATAAGCTAACTGTTAATGGACAGATTTCTTTGTTGGAAAACTTTGTGCATGCAGCCATAGGGTAGGCTTACCTACCCATAGCTTACCTACCTAGCAAGCATTTGAATATCATTATAAATGAGCACAATTTAATATTATTATTATTAATAGCCTAATAACGATGTAATTTCACCGATTGATGCTTTGCTAGAGGTTGAGAAAACATTGCAATCCAAAACAAGAAGCAGCTCGCTTCCAATGCTATAAGTTAGCCAACCAATAGGCTATTAGTCTGTAGGCTATTGTGAATGGTTACAAAGACACATTTGCAGCTTGACTACACATTTGTAGCGTTGTAGGCGCCTGCGAATGCATTACAAAAATATTTGCCTTCACAGTAGGCTAACTTAGATTTGCCAGATTAAACTTTGTGCAACGACTTGAGTGACAGCCCATCTGATCCGTGGCATTCTGATAGCGAGTGAAATAGGCTACTCCACATTCTTAACCTCATTCTCTAACTAGAGAATTGTAGGCTGCTCCCCCAATGAGTCCCGTCTTGTAGCTAGCTATTTACATCCCTAACGTAGGCTACGCCCTCCGTGTTTTCCAAATAACGTTTAATATGAGGAGTTGCATCAATGTTGTGGTTTAATTACAAACGTTTTATTTGCTACCTCATTCAAAAGTAGCCTAGAGTGGTTACTGTTCTTTTGCCTGTAGTCTAGAGCGGTTACTGTTCTTCTGCCTGTAGTCAAGCACGGTTACTGTTCTTCTGTCTGTAGTCTAGAGTGGATACTGTTCTTCTGCCTGTAGTGTAGAGCGGTTACTGTTATTCTGCCTGTAGTCTAGAGTGGATACTGTTCTTCTTGCTGTAACTAAGAGTGGTTACTGTTCTTCTGCCTGTAGTCTAGAGTGGATACTGTTCTTCTGCCTGTAGTGTAGAGCGGTTACTGTTCTTTTGCCTGTAGTCTAGAGTGGTTACTGTTCTTCTGCCTGTAGTCTAGGGCGGTTACTGTTCTTCTGCCTGTAGTCTAGAGCGGGTACTGTTCTGCCTGTAGTCTAGAGTGGTTACTGTTCTTCTGCCTGTAGTCTAAAGTGGTTAAGGCCAGTTTATAGTCCAGCGACAGAGTGTCGCTGTGACTGACGACGTGCCATGGATGTTGCTGGTCCCAGCGACATTTGGTTTATACTTCGGGCGACTGTCGTCCTGTGGATGCTGCGACGGTCGCTGAAGATGTCGCTGAGACATGAAATAAATACAACTTTGACCCTGTCTCTGTTGTTATGGTAACGTTTGTCTTGGACAGCGAAGACTTCGCTCGAGCTTACTAGCTAGCACATAAGCTAACTGTTAATGGACAGATTTCTTTGTTGGAAAACTTTGTGCGTGCAGCCATAGGGTAGGCTTACCTACCCATAGCTTATCTACCTAGCAAGCATTTGAATATCATTATAAATGAGCACAATTTAATATTATTATTATTAATAGCCTAATAACGATGTAATTTCACCGATTTATGCTTTGCTAGAGGTTGAGAAAACATTACAATCCAAAACAAGAAGCAGCTCGCTTCCAATGCTATAAGTTAGCCAACCAATAGGCTATTAGTCTGTAGGCTATTGTGAATGGTTACAAAGACACATTTGCAGCTTGACTACACATTTGTAGCGTTGTAGGCGCCTGCGAATGCATTACAAAAATATTTGCTTTCACAGTAGGCTAACTTAGATTTGCCAGATTAAACTTTGTGCAACGACTCGAGTGACAGCCCATCTGATCCGTGGCATTCTGATAGCGAGTGAAATAGGCTACTCCACATTCTTAACCTCATTCTCTAACTAGAGAATTGTAGGCTGCTCCCCCAATGAGTCCCGTCTTGTAGCTAGCTATTTACATCCCTAACGTAGGCTACGCCCTCCGTGTTTTCCAAATAACGTTTAATATGAGGAGTTGCATCAATGTTGTGGTTTAATTACAAACGTTTTATTTGCTACCTCATTCAAAAGTAGCCTAGAGTGGTTACTGTTCTTTTGCCTGTAGTCTAGAGTGGTTACTGTTCTTCTGCCTGTAGTCAAGCACGGTTATTGTTCTTCTGTCTGTAGTCTAGAGTGGATACTGTTCTTCTGCCTGTAGTGTAGAGTGGTTACTGTTATTCTGCCTGTAGTCTAGAGTGGATACTGTTCTTCTTGCTGTAACTAAGAGTGGTTACTGTTCTTCTGCCTGTAGTCTAGAGTGGATACTGTTCTTCTGCCTGTAGTGTAGAGCGGTTACTGTTCTTTTACCTGTAGTCTAGAGTGCTTACTGTTCTTCTGCCTGTAGTCTAGGGCGGTTACTGTTCTTCTGCCTGTAGTCTAGAGCGGTTACTGTTCTGTCTGTAGTCTAGTACGGTTACTGTTCTTCTGCCTGTAGTCTAGAGCGACTAACCAATAGGCTATTAGTCTGTAGGCTATTGTGCATGATTACAAAGACACATTTTCAGCTTGACTACACATTTGCAGCTTGACTACACATTTGTAGCGTTGGAGGCAGTGGCGTAGCGGAGGCCCCCGCACCCCCCGCGGTGCGGGGGAGCCCCGGAGCTTAGGAGGCCCCGCCCCCACTAAAAAAATTTTCTTTACATTGTAGGCTATCCTCTTAGATTTCGTAACGGGAACAGGGCGCAGAGGGCGGGGCCCCTTCCCTTCTATGTTGCTAGGCACCCCGTCATGTGTATCATTCTAATAATTATTTGCTCACCTGCGATAGGGCTAGCCGGCTGATAACTAATGCTCATTGGCAGGCTGGGCAGCGTTCAAAACAAAGCGGGAAGCATTGCTAATTTAACGTTCATTAGTTGCGTTGCCGGTAAAAATGAAAAATGAAGCACAAATACCCAAGCGGTGCTCAGAAAAACAAGATGAGAGCGAAAGCCGAACAGGAGAGGGCAAAGCTACCAAAAATAACATCATTGTTCCAGCAGGCAGCAAAGGTAGACTCTAACGTTACTGCAGATGCATCGGCAGTAAGCTCCCCACCCGGCCCGGCCACCACTAGCAACCCCCCGGTCGTCAGCTCCGAGTCCAGGCAGACAGCAGACAGACAGCCCAGCAGCCCCGTTACAGCCAAGCCAGCTAGTCGTGCCTCACGCTTCGAGACAGGTTAGAATAATAGAAAGTTTTATTCGCCATAACCAGTACGAGTAGGCTACAGGTTACATTGGAATTGGAATCTAGTAATCAGTTCCTTTTTTCAGGTAAAAATTAACATAGAGAATACGTTCGCACATACAGCTCCACGCATACTAGTAATAAACCAACGTCATTCAAACACTGCTACAACCGGACTGTACACTAGTTCAAAACCTTCACATAGCTACCTAGCTTGTCAGCTAACAACGGTCATGTTTTACGTTTAGCTAGTTAGCTTAGCAAGCTTGCTTCCTAAACCGTTCCTGTTTTGAAGCGTAATGCAACCAAAATAACTGCCGACTCTCGTACTCGTCCAAGTCAGGAATACAAGGCTATATACTTTTTCCATTTGACAGATCTTACCAGCTGTAACTCCTGTCTCCTGACTGCAGCCTCTACTATGTAGCCTATAGGATGTGTTTTATTTTTTGTTTTTTGTAGGCTACTTTTCTTTTATACAGAATGTTATGTTATGTGAACCGTTCCGTTGTGTGAACTCAAATGATAGGCTATAACGAATGTTCTACAATACCTTCATGTTACAAAAAATACAAAGCCACTTGTTTGTATTTGTCAATGATGCCTGAAAAAATGAACATTTAAAAAAAAGCTTTAAGTGGCCGCGATGTCTATCCCATGTCACTCTATTATTGATTTAGGGGAGGGGCCCCATGGTCCGACCTGCGGGGGAGCCCCGAAATATTGCGCAACGCCACTGGTTGGAGGCGCCTGCGAATGCATTACAAAGTTATTTGCTTTCACAGTAGGCTAACTTAGATTTGCCAGATTAAACTTTGTGCAACGACTCGAGTGACAGCCCATCTGATCCGTGGCATTCTGATAGCGAGTGAAATAGGCTACTCCACATTCTTAACCTCATTCTCTAACTAGAGAATTGTAGGCTGCTCCCCCAATGAGTCCCGTCTTGTAGCTAGCTATTTACATCCCTAACGTAGGCTACACCCTCCGTGTTTTCCAAATAACGTTTAATATGAGGAGTTGCATCAATGTTGTGGTTTAATTACAAACGTTTTATTTGCTACCTCATTCAAAAGTAGTCTAGAGTGGTTGCTGTTCTTCTGCCTGTAGTCTAGAGCGGTTACTGTTCTTCTGCCTGTAGTCTAGAGTGGTTACTGTTCTGCCTGTAGTCTAGAACAGTTACTGTTCTTCTGCCTGTAGTCTAGAGTAGTTACTGTTCTTCTGCCTGTAGTCTAGACTGGTTACTGTTCTTCTGCCTGTGGTCTAGAGCGGTTACTGTCCTTCTGCCTGTAGTCTAGAGCGGTTACTGTTCTGCCTGTAGTCTAGAGCAGTTACTGTTCTTCTGCCTGTAGTCTAGAGTAGTTACTGTTCTTCTGCCTGTAGTCTAGACTGGTTACTGTTCTTCTGCCTGTAGTCTAGAGCGGTTACTATCCTTCTGCCGGTAGTCTAGAGCGGTTACTGTTCTGCCTGTAGTCTAGAGCAGTCACTGTTCTTCTGCCTGTAGTCTAGAGTAGTTACTGTTCTTCTGCCTGTAGTCTAGACTGGTTACTGTTGTTCTGCCTGTAGTCTAGAGCGGTTACTGTCCTTCTGCCTGTAGCCTAGAGCGGTTACTGTTCTGCCTGTAGTCTAGAATGGTTACTGTTGTTCTGCTTGTAGTCTAGAGCGGTTACTGTTCTTCTGCTTGTAACTAACAGTGGTTACTGTTCTTCTCCCTGTAGCCTAGACTGGTTACTGTGCTTCTCCCTGTAACCAAGAGTGGTTACTTTGCTTCTGCCTGTAGCCTAGAGTGGTTACTGTTCTTGTCCCTGTAGCCTAGAGCGGTTACTGTTATGAGCGGTTACGAGGAACAGGGTCTGGGTTCAAAAGTGGTTGTTGTATTCAAGGTAAAAACACAAACCAGCAGACCCTGCGGCTCTCCAGGATTTGGTTGGCCACCACTGCTCTACACCTGTTACTCAAATCATGGTCCTCGAGGGCTGAGAACTGCTGGCTTTCCACCCTCCTTTTACCTGCCCTCCTTTTACAAGCAGTACAAACTTCCTTATATTACTGACGCAAACTATTTATTGTTCAGATATGTTCTTAAAAAACTCAAAGCAGGAGGAAAACGCAGACATAGCTTCTTACCACCAACAAGGCGAAGAGGATAACCCCACAACTCCACACATCCGCCCTCCTGCCGTCGTACTTCTCACCCTGGGGAAGAAGAGGGTGCTGTTACCCACACTGCACACAGAAGAGGCCACACAGCCATACATTCTGCAGTGTCTCGGTGGTGAAAAACTTTGTACTGCTGAAATCCTGCATCAGATTCATAACACAGTCTAACCCCCCTCACCATAAACTCCGTCTGCAGCGACAAAGTACAGCGAAACTTATGGTGCAAACATCACATATCCTAAAATTACCGCCATGGTTAAATACCAACCTCCTCATCAAAACCGTTAAACTTACCCAGACTCTCAAACCCACTCCTAAAATAAATGACCATTGTGAGTCTACACACACAAGATTAATATGACATAATAATATGAATGTATTTGCTGTAGATGATACTTACCCTGATAACTTCTGGACATGCATAGTGTGGAGATCTGAAACAAAGCAAAACAGTTAGTCACAAATTTTTTGTTTTATTTCCACATGGGAATAGAGCAGGGGTGCACAAACTTTTTCAGCGATGACCCAAGGGTATCAATCCATACGATCCAAACTGATGTCATTTTTTGACAATTAACTAACAAGTCATTGTTAAACTGCTGACAATAGCCATGTTTTTAATACCTAAAAGCTAAATGAAGAGACAAAGTTACTGAAATTAGCAAGCAATTAATCACAAATGCGCAGTGAAATTAACAGAATTTAAGGATTCATCAATGAAGCATAATAGGAGGAAAGTGCCCAGAGCAGCCGGACACAAAACCGTAGGATAAAACAAAACGTTTCTTCTCATTAATGTTACACTCATCGTCATGTATCACTATTATCCACTTATCCATTCCCCAGTGATTTTATATATCGGCATAATCCGCATTGTTTGCATTCGTTTATGTGCTAAAAGTGTGCTTTTGAGACCTTTTTCACCATGCAATGGAAGTGAACGGAGAGAGAAAAAAAACCTCATTCTTCGTTGGTCAGTTTCTGAACACTGGAGCAACTCATGAAGGTGAGCTTGAATATTATGATTAATATCGGTGTCAGGTAGCTATACAACATTATGTTCAAACAAAGTTCAGTATGCCTTTAAATAAATTATGTGCATGTGAGCGCTAACACACTCTTTTCAATGACCTTAAAAGGAAATAAGTGTCAAACACAATACTAATAATACACAATACTAAGAACAGACAACCTCTGAGTCAGTTTATCGTTTTGTGTCTGAAACAGGTTTTGTTAAAAATAGCACGATTTATTGCATTGCATTCATTGACATCAGGACCAATTCAAACCAGTGTTACAAATCACCAGATATTGACTGTTCAATAAGAGGGTGCACCCTCTCTGCAATTGTTTATTCAGAGACGATTTAGCAGTACAATCTCATAAAAATAAATTAACTACGCAAATCTGATTTCTCAATGAGAGTACAAGACATGTTCTTACATTTTCTAATTGTCTTTAATAATTCTTATATATTAAGATAATAACTGTTCTAGTGCATGGATGGGCCCCATGGTCTGGTATCTGTTAAGACACTGTTCTAGTGTGTGGATGGGCCCCATGGTCTGGTATCAAGTTTAGACCATGACAGTGCCCTCGCAGGACCATACTCACACACACACACACACACACACGTCCGCACACAGGCACGCACACACAAGCGTGTGTGTGTGTGTGTGTGTGTGTGTGTGTGTGCATGCACACAGGCACACGCACATACACACACACACACACTCGCAGGCACACATGAACACTCGCACACACAAACACACACACACATTCACACACGCGCACACACATGCTGCACACACATGCATGCACGCACACACTCACACGCACACACACACACGCACGCACGCACGCACGCACACACACAGTGCTCACCCACAGCTGGTCTCCAGTAGACTGTCTCCCACTTGTAGAGAGGCCATGCCGAAGTCAGCGATTCGAATGTTGTTCTTTTCATCCAACAGAAGATTTTCAGGCTTCAGGTCCCTGTGACTGAAGCACAAACACAGCTCACGTTATACATCCCATCCTGCTCTCCTTCTCTCGTCATTCTGCGACCTTCTTTCTCTCTCTCTCCCTCAATTTCTCTTTCTCCTTCTCTTTCTCTCTCACCATCTCTCTTTCTCCCTCTCTTTCTCTATCTCCATCTCTTTCTCTCCATCAATTTCTCCCTCTGTCTCTCTATATCCCTCTCTTTCTTTCCTTCTTTCTCTATCTTTCATTGTCTCTCTCTCCATCTCTCTTTCTCAGAGCCATTTGAGTCTTTTGCCCTGTTCTCCACATGTTCCCGGTGACCGCGGGGTGTTTGGGCCCAGAAACCAGCCTACATTCCCACGCTCACTATCATTCCCGCGTTCAAGTTTAACCCAATATTCCAGCACTCCGACTATCTCAGGTCACATAAGCACCTTATTCAGATAACCATGACCCAAACAACCCTGTTACGAGTAACTCTGGAAGGGATATCCTTCTATTAAATGGAATATTGAGTCATGTAAACACTTTATTCAGAATATACCCCCTACCCCTAAATACCGGTACGTACAGTTGCAGCCACTATTATTGGCACCCCTGGTAAAGACGAGTAAAAAGGGTTATACAAAATATACCGTATGGTGAATTACCTTAATCTCACACTGAAAAAATGAGAAAAATCCAACCTTTAATTGACGTTAATTTATTATGAGAAAAAAAAAATCCCTCATCAAGAAATAATTATTTTTAACAAAACCACGTTGGCCACAATTATTGGCACCCCTGCATTTATATATAGAATAAAGTAATAGTTTTTAATATTTGGTCGCATATCCTTTGCATGCCATGACTTCCTGATGTCTGTGACTCAACGACATCAAAAGACTCTTGATATATTATTTTGTGGTACTCTTACAAGCGATACTATAACCTCTCTGCATTTGAATGGATCTCTAAGGGAATTGGGGGGTGGGTCTAGATTTAGCTGTAAATTACACTGGAACAGTATGGAACACATGGTTGGCTAAATGGCTGTAAGTCATCAAGGGTCTGACGTATCAAACAAGCTTTAAACCATCACTCTGCTGCCAGATATGCAGTAGATATGGATGAATAACTTGAAGGGTTTCTTCTCCTGACTTATTTTTCCATAGAGTTCAATAGGAAAATTTGTCAGGAGAAACAACCCTTAAAGTGATCCATCCATATCTACTGCATATCTGGCAGCAGAGTGATTGTTTAAGGCTTGTTTGATACCTCAGACCCTTGTTGACTTACAGCCATTTTACCAACCATGTATTCCATACTGTTCCAGAATAATTTACAGCTAAATCTAGTCCCACCCCCCAATTCCCATAGAGATCCATTCAAATGCAGAGATGTTATAGTATCGCTTGTAAGAGTACCAGAAAATAAGATATCAAGAGTCTTTTGATGTTGTTGGGTCACAGACATCACGAAGTCATGGCATGCAAAGGATATGTGACCAAATATTAAAAATTATTACTTTATTCTATATATAAATGCAGGGGTGCCAATAATTGTGGCCAATGTGGTTTTGTTAAAAATAATTATTTCTTGATGAGGGATTTTTTTTTCTCTTAATAAATTAATGTCAATTAAAGGTTGGATTCTTCTTGTTTTTTCAGTGTAAGATTAAGCTAATTCACCAAACGGTGAATTTTTTATAACCCTTTTTGTTCATCTTTACAGGGGGTGCCAATAATAGTGGCCGCGACTGTATGTACAGTATGTTATATTTTTCACAAAGTCTTGGGACATCATTCCTTTACTGGGTAACCTTCACAAACTAAAAAGTGTTGTATTTCTGGAGTGATGGAGAGAATGATGACTTGTTAATAATGTTTCTGAGAATATACTGAAGAGACAAACTGCTCACAATAAACAATTTTGCAAAAAAAAACAAAAAAAACACAGCCTCTCTCCTTAACAGTAGAGATAGCACAACACTTCACAAATGTCCTTCACATGGTTTATCTGGGATACTCTGAAGATCATGTACACAAGCATATCAATAGCCATCGTATGTCACGGTTCATGAAAACAGCTTACATGGAATATGACAGTAACCAGGATAAGGGTCATGATCCAGAGTACTGTGTGCATGTAAACATAGTCAGCTTTAGTATACCTGTGACTTTGGCATAACCATATTTCTTTGACTCTCTCATACTGATAATTGCATTTCTAAACATGTTGATAATTAGTGTCTGCATGACCTACATAGCAAAGATGTAAATGTCAGCCAAACGTGAAGTTAAGGCAGTTACATGATGCCAGGCATAAGGGCATTGCATAACCATTCAGTAATAGAAACTGATTAGAAGCAATTTCAGAACATAAAAAACTGGATAGCATGTGAACAGTAAATTAGACTAAAACTCTGAAGGTGTGAAATAAAGCAGTACACTTTAAAGAGGATGGTAAATGAGAGAGTGTGTTAAATGTCCAGTAAGGCCCTGTTCTCAGAAATTGTTCAAGGACCGGAAATAGTTATAACTAGAGTAGCACTCAGAGAGATGCCAACACCTGCATGAGTGGACAAAGCACTGAACTCTATGAAATCGTACGGACGTAACCACTTGCTTCTATTGCAATGAAGTTGCAGCAAACAATATGCCGTCCAGTTCATCGCACCTCTCAATTTCCCCTTAGGGCAGGGGGCCTCAATCTTATCCAGTCAGGTCCGGTGTGGGTGCAGGCTTTTGTTCCAACCAAGCAGTAGCACATCTGATTCTACTAATCAAGGTCCTTAGCAAAGACTCTCGTGGTTGATTAGTAGAATCAGGTGTGCAACTGCTTGGTTGGAACAAGAGCCTGAACCCACAGCGGCCCTTTCTGGATAAGATTGAGGACCCCTGCCTTAGGCTATAATGGAATATCAGTAACGTTTGTGTAGTTGTACACTCATTCCAGAGGATTAAAAACATTCATACCAGGGACTCTCCTGTCAAGGGAATCGGTTATGTTCACTTCATCTACGAGAGCTTCTGCGCTCAAGTGCTAGCTGGATCCATACCATAGACTGTAGAAACCATGGACGTTAAAACTACTTTACAGACTTTTACTTGTAGTCTCAATTGAACGTGTTCCACTAATCAGTCATATGTTCAGTCATATGTTGACCAACCAGAGTCTAGTGTTGACTCTACGATGAGTAAAACAGCTCAGCTATAACTTTGTTATCAAATCGTGAAATAAAATAAAAATAATGCATTTAATCTTATTCTTATATGTATTGTGGATATAACTGAAAATATGACTGCAAACCACTTTGGTTTGATAGCAAGAGTTTCTCCATTATGGCCTATGGGAAAATTGAGAGTTGTGGTGCGCTGGTTGGTTGGTTGTCGCAACTCCTGGCTCCTCCCGCCTCTCCAGTTCCTATATACCATGCTATATACGCTATATGACAGGGGTCTGGAACCTTTTATCACTGAAGAGCCATTTTTTCCTTTTTATCTGATGCATTTTTTCTGAAGAGCCATGCAGCAAAGTTAATATTTAGATATAATTAAATATATTTCATTTTTACGTATAACTAATCTTAGTAATGAAATGTAAACACTGGAAACAGAATTAGCCTACCGAGAAAATGTATTTTCTTTACGGAAACTCAGTTTGCAGTACGAGGCACCGTGCAGTATCATGCTGTAGCAAACTGCAGTATTTGCGTACATTTACAGTTAATTTATCAGGCTAACATACAGAAGAATTCTAATGTAGGCCTACGTAATAATCAACAGTATGCCGCACAATGCAACATTTGCGATTCAGCTATCAGTGTGAAGTATATACATACATACGTTTTAAACCTTTGATAGACAAGCAGTAGCTGCTACGATGCAAAATAAAAGAGACGCTACTGCGTTTACAGTGGTAAATTAATAACTCAAGAATGTGCGCTGAACTATAAGCCTACACCGGCTATGTTGCATGCTTTGTCCCAAAAGACGGTTGAACTTCGATCTGCTAGGTCAATCAAAAGAATTGTAGCACTTAGGTTACAGTTTGTGTATAAACCGTCTCATGTCAACATAAAAAAGTGCAACGCACCATAATTCGCAATACGCTCACTACAAATAAGACACAACAGGACCCCCAACTTTTCGATAAAAGCATAGCCTACTGGACAGTCCAATCAGATTGAAATGTTGGCTACGATACTCATTGTCTCTCTTTCTTTTTGCCATTTTGCTAGGTGTCACAAAAGCAATCCGAGCTGACACTAACATTACATTGACCTGGACAAGATGCCGGTCAACCAATTAAAAACCAGATTTGCTCAATAGTTGTTTTTTCTTTCTCACTCAGTTGCCTGACATCACTGATGTAGCTTCCAAGCCGTTCATGTGTGAAACATAGACAAATAACATTTTATCCAATAGAGGTAAACTAAATAAATAATTAATATTAGACCATATTAGCCATTTTTCAACAATTATTTTAAAATATTTTTTGTTTTATTAACACTATTAGCCTTTTTTGGTGAAACACTTAAGAGAGTATGGCTCGAGAACCATATGTACCCGACCACTGCGAAAAGCCTTTGACAAAATCTGCAAGTTTTGCTCTCCACCATGTGCACTCTCCTGCGTTCAAGAGGTGTAATGTCAATGCCCCCAATGTCTATATGGTGGAACTTAATAAAATTTAAATACTTGTCCCTGGCCGCCTGTCAACCTATGTGCGAAATTGGATCAGAACTGTAGGCACTAAGGCTGTTATGGACAGGCAGGCAGACAAACAGACGAACTGACAGACAGACACACGGACGCGAGTGATTACAATACCCCGCGCTGATGTAATTAGCATCTTTCACAAAGTTATTATAGACCAATGATGAGTCTTCCTTTATTACAACGATTGACCGATGATTAACTTAATGAGGCAGTAAAGCCACACCTCTAAGCTAATGAACCACAAAATGCACATACAAACGCGTTCTGGACGTTTGTAGCAACCTGTTTATTAAATTAAATTAATTAAATCTGCCATAAATGTGTGACCGGGGGTGTGTCAGAGTGAGGGGGGGGGGGGGGGGGGGCACACAAGCACAGGTGTATCTCACCAGATGGAGTGACTGTGACAGAAGTCCAGAGCTGAGATAATTTGTCTGAAGAACTTCCTGGCTTCTTTTGGGGTCAGTCTACCTTTCTTCACCAGGTAGTCAAACAGCTCACCCCCAGAAACGTGCTCTAAAACGAGATACCTGGAGCCAGGGAGGGAGGGAGGGAAAGGGAGGGACATAGAGAGAGGGGAGGAGGGGACAATGAAAGGGAGGGGGAGTAAAAGAGCAAAAGAGTATGTGAGAGAGGAGTGAGAGTGAGAGAGTGAAAGAGAGAGAGAGAAGGGGGAGTGAAAGCGAGATGTGAGGAATATTAACAAATTAGAAAACACTTCTTTCGTAACCTCAAATAATGCACCCAAACTTTCCAAATCTTCCTGAAACACAACACATGTACAAAATTCTAGAAGATAAAATATGTCACTACCAACCACAGCCAAAGGAAAAAGAGTGACCCATAATCCTTGTAAATTGTTAATATATATTTTCTTTTTTATTAATAACTATTATTACTATAATAAATACTGTTGTTGTTTTGGTACTACATGTTATTATTATTACTATTTTCTGTTAACTGCACCACAAGCAGCAATACAATTTGGTAATATGTATTTTAAATTATGTCATGCCAATAAAGCAGGGATTTTCAACCTTTTCTGATCCAAGGACCCCCACCCAGGCTGAAAGGCATCCAGTGGACCCCCATAATAATTTTAAAAAGGTTGTACTAAAAACAAAAGTTTAATATTTCCCAAATCTACATATAGTCATTGCATATCAGGGGCCACACGTATAAAACTCTGAGTAAAAGAATGCGTAAAAGAACGCTCAGAGTGAAAGTCGGAAATCTGCATTTTTCTACCTCACTATGTCGCCATATCACACTGACGCCAAACATTGCGTACATATAGCGTCCAGCGTGTGCAGAGGTATGCGCGTGTTATTTTATACATCTGAATTTCTACGTGGAAACTCCCTTACGCAGCTTTCTGAGGGCATTTTTATGCTCAGCACTGTTTATAAATGAGGCCCCAGGTCTGGCCAGGGACCCCCTACAGTATCTTCAAGGACACTCCATTGAAAACCCTGGCAATAAAGCCTTTACATTGAACTGAACTCAGAGAGAGAGAGAGAGAGAGAGAGAGAGAGAGAGAGAGAGAGAGAGAAGAAAGACGGAGCGAGGGAAAGAGTGAGAGAAATGCACTCATAAAAACAGTGTAGCAGAAAAGCCTTTGTGTCAGTGTACAGGGGGGTGGACAAAATATGGGAAACACCAGTTTTCCAGAAAACATAAAACACCTGCCACGTTTGCTACACAAAACCTCAACCTCTGTTCCTAACCTGATTATCTATGCTGTTTTGTGAGTACACTTCAACAAATATAGTATAAGAAGAAATCAGAAAACATTTTGCTCCCCAACAACCGGAGTTGATCTCCTCTATGTAGTACAGTGGAATTTGATTAGTGAAAAACTTAACTGAAAAGGAATAATTAACAATTGGACCTTATTCGTGACTCATGTTACGTGCAAGTGTTGGATTCTAAACCAGTTTCAATTATCTTTTATTTTATTCAGCTGTTCACTTCACTTTGAGCACAGGTGTTCACTCCCCACAGCTGTGCAGAGGTGCACATCTCCGGTTGTCATGGATCAAAATGCTCTCGGTTTTTGTCCTACATTAGCTCTAAAGTGCTCTCACTTATTACTGACACAAAAGCAGCATTTAATTGACGAATTAGTATTATTTGACAATAATATGATTAATGGCTAATTATGATTAATTATCAAGATAATAAAAACAAGACCGAAACTAAAATGTACATATGGCATGCCAGTCATAAAAGAGTGTAGAAAATATAGGTAATGGAATGGGACCAAACATATAGCAGCTGATTTATGAAAAAACGTTTCTGGTGTGTCCTGTACATCATAAAGAACTAAATATTACTGTATAAACTGCTGATCACTGGGGAGTGCAAGTGTTCTTTTGCTTTTTGGTTTTAGGAAGCAGTTTTTGCCTGTAGTGTTTGCACAGGCACCCGTGCTTGGTATAACATGAACCTACTATTAAGATTTAAAGATACATACCTGATTTTACTGAGTCACAACAGCATGCACACACTCACAGCAAGCCACTGCCTCACATAAACACTGACGCACACAGAGACAGCTCACTCTGCGAGCACAGACGCCATTGGAAGTGACAGGACTCAACGCCGGTCGAAAGTGGTGACGGTTGGACAGAGGAGTGAGATAAGGGAGGCAGTGTTTGTGCAAATGACGCTGTCGTTGGCTAACAGAACCGGGGAAGCACTCACAGATACTTGTTATTCTCGTAGACATCATGCAGCTTCAGAACGTGTGGATGTTCTATGAGCTTCAGAATAGCGATCTCCCTCTCCACCTACAGACGAGTGACAGGCAGAGAAAGACAGTCGGACCCTAAAGGCTTTTCTGAAAAATCACCAGTAATTTATCTTAATTTTCATCTAATGTATACCCAGTGGCACTTGGAGTTACATTTTGTCAACATCTTTTTGAAAATCAAGATTTGGTTTGAACCATAAAAGCTTGAAATGTCCAACCAAAACAATTCTAGTTTTTAAAAGAATTCTTGTACCAGTTACTAACTGGTAGTTAGCTACACATTGCACAGCATTACACAGCGAGTGATTTAAATGGATCTATGTGGATACACAAGCAGCAAGCACACAGACACATTAATGTTCAATTCGTATAATTAGCATCATCATACGCTACTTATGATACGCTATTTAGCTACTTAAAGGTTGTATCAGCGATTTTGGGTGGAAACATAAATGATCACATTCATCTGATTTTTCCTCACGATCCGCTAGCTGCCCGCCCCATAAGCAGGCCGTCAAAAAACCGCGTCTCTGTAGGCAGCCTATGCTCCGAGATCGTACACAAAAACAATGGTACTACCAACTACTCAAAACCAAAATAAACAGTATTCCAACCAATCACAATGATCTGCACAAACGTGACGTCACTTCTGAAGCGAAATCCCAAACAAACATACTTATGAATAATTATGTTATGTTTTAAAAAATAGTGTTCAAGCATCCAGAATTATAACCACGTTAATAACGTTTGTAAGAAACCAAACCGTTTGTAAATCCGTCAAGATTTCAGCGAGATAAGAGTATTAGCGTTTGTGCAGATCATTGTGATTGGTTGGAATACTGTTTATTTTGGTTTTGAGTGGTTGGTAGTACCATTTGTTTTTGTGTACGATCTCGGAGCATCGGCTGCCTACAGAGACGCGGTTTTTTGACGGCCTGCTTATGGGGCGGGCAGCTAGCGGATCGTGAGGAAAAATCAGATGAATGTGATCATTTATGTTTCCACCCAAAATCGCTGATACAACCTTTAAACTCCATCAAATTCAGCTTAGGCTACTTCAGTTTCTATTTCTATAAAAATACGTAACTTCCTGTGACTATCAGTCAGTGTTGATACAAACAATAACATTACACTGTTTCTGAAAATAATAATTTCCTTTAAAACTTGAAAAAAAAGACTAGCCTGAAAAATTAGAACTGAACCACACTTTATATTTAATAAACTGAATAAAACTAAATATTGTGCTGTTTCGGTTTCAGCGAACTCCCTATTATAAGCCCTCTACCATAGGCTGCATGACTACTCCTTCTTGGGTACCTGCAACTCTCTTTTTAAAAGGAGATGCTACAACCGCTGACGTTCTCAGATCTCACTACAGACCTATACACCATTCTTGAAAGCATGGTGCTTCTAAGGCACTACAACATTTATTTTTCCATAATAGAGAAGCAATGGTCCTGCTTTTGCTTGAAAAAGGTCACAAATAGAATCTTGGGAAAAACAGTGCATGTGATATTTTAGGCCAATGCCAGGCAGCTGTCACACTCCTGGAGATAATGGTGCTGTCCAAAATTAGGCATCAATATCGCCTACACTTCTAGCGCCATGGCGGTGCAGCAGTAAAAGTTGAACACCAAGGGCCCGGGTCCTGCCATCTGAGTATGGCCGGTGCCTTGAGGGAGCAGCAAATTGAGCGGCCGCTCCCTGGGTTTGGGGGAGCAACTCGGCGGGGAGAATCGTCACGCATATAGCAGCCCCGTGATGTGCTGAAATCAGGGTCAGGGGCTCGAGGAGTCGCGCCTTGAAGATGACGTGGCGACCTCCTTCCTACCGCCAGCTGACGGGGTAGTGTAGTGGCAAATTCTCAGCAGTAGCAACATGAGGAATTGAATCGTGCTAGGGTATCATTTGCAACCAAATTGGGAGAAAACGGGGAAAAATCTGAAACAAATTTTATTTATTTATTTTTAAACATTGCCCACACTTCTGATGCGGAATGGATTGCTTTTCAAGGGAAACTTTGTGTTGCTAATTATTTAGAGCCTTGGATAATATGCTAAGAGAGTTCATACCTGAAAATCTCCATCTCGTGCCATGAACAACATCAACTTCAAATTATAAACACTTTGATAAAAAAAGAGAAATAACAATACTACCTACTTCAGGTACATATTATCCCAGCACAGCTGTCTGTTTGTGTGTGCGTTACTGTGTGTGTGTGTGTGTGTGTGTGTGTGTGTGTGTGTGTGTGTGTGTGTGTGTGTGTGTGTGTGTGTGTGTGTGTGTGTGTGTGTGTGTGTGTATGCATTTGTGTGTGTTGCCGTTCTTCCAGTAAACACATCTTATTTTACAGCTCTCAGTAATAGGGTGAGGATGTGTGCACACCTTGCAGAGTCACAGACAGGTGCTAAAGGATAATAGGACAGGTGGAAAGGATAATATCAAAGTAGAAATATAAATAAAGTCCTACAGACTGTGTTTCATGCACAGGGGCCATTAAAAAACATTCAACTTGCAAGTAGCACAATGTGTTTTCATCTATTTATAGAGATATCAGATGTATAACATTATTATACAGTGTCATAAAATATCACATAACATCATAACTTAGATGAAATCTGGTGGAGGTTTTCTCAATCTAACACTACAAATGTACTGGCGTTACACATATTAACAGCAACATATGACCGCTAACTCTGCACAATAGACATTTCTCACCTTCATCAGCACAGACTCTGAGAGCTTTTCCCTGTTAACTATCTTGACGGCGACTTTCTGCCCTGTGATACAGTGAATTCCCAACTTCACCAACCCTGTAACAGACAGAGGGAGAAGAACAGAAAGCCCCTGTTGGTGAGTGGATAGCAGTCAATCACATGTGAACTGTTAAATACTTAATGGGGCGGGGTGACTCCAAGGGTTGGAACTATATCACATATAGTATGGAGACAAGAGTGTTCTGTGCTGTCCAGGCAGACCAGAGAGTGGACTTTATCTGACTGTTTTTTACACTTCAAATATACAATGGTACCATAACATAATTCAAATGCTCTCCTCAGTCCATGAATGTACATTATACATTCATTTCAACTGAAGTGAACCATGCAATACTCATGAGGACATATAAACTAACTACACTGAAAACATAAAAACTGCTACACTACAATGTGGTACATAGTGTCCCTACCTCTTCAGATTAAAACGAATCGCTGCACTTTATTAATATGCATGGATACAGAGCAGCATATTGTAACCTTTATAATTCTGCTCAAAAGATGTATAGCATCTGTATGGATGCACACCACCAGAAACACAAATCTGGAGTCCACAGTTAACGTGCTCTAATGATTTAAACTATCTCTGACCACAGTCTACATAAGAATTCAAAAAGGTTCATTTCAATCAGAGTAGCCTACCCTAGCCTACATTCTATAGATATTGAATTATGAATTATTTTGAGGACTTTAAAAATGAAATATTCAGACCAAAAATAGCCTATCAGACGTTTCTGAATAATTTCACAGGCTTTAATCTACGCTGTTCATTTCGGTTGCCTCCAGCCTTTTCATCATATGAGAGCTAGCAATGCTCAAACAGGCTAACGTCAGCTCCCTTCCCTATAGGAATAGAACGTCCCGTGTAAATGAATAGGCTTGGCTACTTATCCATTCATCCATGAAAGATTCTGGTAAACAACACAGTTACGGGTTCTCGGATACCTGCCCCAATTCATCTATAAACAGATAATAACCTAGTGAATGTAGGTTACTCATTGTAAATGATGTGATAATAACGACGTCTTACCTGTTTGTCCTTTCCCCAGCGTCTTCTCCAATCGGTAAGGCCCAACGTATTGAGCCGACTGACTCCCCGACAATTCCTTGCTGGACATTATGTGCAAGTGTTTTAACTAGCCTAAATTATAGTATAGTAATGATGAGCGACAATATTTTCAAGAGCAATTTGTAACTATCCGTCCTGTACTGACATGGGTGCCGGAAAGACATTACAAATGATAGCAATTATTATAACGTGAGAAGAGACAGAGAGGTTGTAGCTAGTAGCCGAATGATGTCAATTTCGTGGCCTAGCCTAGCCTACTAGGCTACCCTGCACTTTTATTATTTGTGGTTAACGTATTACATTTATTCCGTTTAACATTTGTAGCCTACTTATTAGGATTTGCCGGGGTACGATGTCGATACAATGTCCGACCTCCAGAAAATGTTAATAAAATATTTATTTTGACATAAAATAATTAAAGGGCCGATAAAAACAGGAAGGAGGGATATGGAAAGGGGAACGGACAGCGGTGGAATGGGAGGGACACTCGTTCATGAAATTAAACAAAATGATGATCTAGGCATAGGCTATAAAAATATTAAATGTCACAGCAATTAAAGTAGCGATAAACAGGCCTGATTGTTGTTATTCATAAGAAGAGCATTGCGTTATTCTAATCTTGAACACCTAATTAATCATATCGTGCAGGCACGACTGGCTGCTTGTGCACTCGTCCGTTTTTTAGAATTAAATTTAGGCTATTGTTGTAAGGTGATATTATTTCATATCATCCTAATAACAGCACCGGAAAACGTTAGGCTATATATCGGGTCTTCCCTGAAAGATTCCAACCTCCCTCCACCTTGTTTCTCCCCAGCTTTTAATGCTAGCCTCTTTTTTTCTCTCTGGCTACCTGTCCTTTATTTGTCGTCCACAGCTAATCTCAAATTATTTAACACGTGCATTAAATATCCTGCACACAATGCACACTATGTTCAGTTATAGCACCGAAACCGTGAAATATAATTTCATAACAAAACAACATCTCCGTATTATTTTAGGTTTTCACGGTTCACTCACAGTAGCCTAGGCTATCAGTCAGTGTTTTTTTCTAACGGTAGGCTACCTACTTTTTAAAAGTTGCGTTCTTGAATAAAACAGTCGGTATCTTTACCTAGGCCCATTTTAAGTGGTTTTGTGAATTAATACGCGTTTCTACTCTACTAGCATCTTTATCTAGCTTAGTACAACCCCCCTCCCTCTGGTGCTCGCTCGCTCCCTCCCTCCCTCACAGTCTGCGCGCATATCACAGCATCATCTCTCCCCCTCTTCCCGTCTCCACGCTTGCCGGTCTCGGTTTCATTATTCTGCGGGTTCCTTGAGGCAAAAATGCGCTGTCTTGATATTTGGAAAAAAATGTTTTCCGCCGCCTTGAGATCCTTGAGAATGAGACGCCTTTATCTTCTTTCCGTAAACCGTTCTTTTCTCCCTCTCCTCTCTTCCTTCTCATCCGATACGAGCAACATCAGCATCCGGGTCCCAGTGACTCTCCATCCACTCCCCCCCCCCCCCCCCCTTTCTTCAATACTGAGCTTTCGCTTGCCCCTCTCCGTAAACACCTCCTCCCTCTTTCACCTTTTCTTTCAACATTGTTTAAATCCATCTCTTTATGCGAGGTGTCACGTTTGGTTTTGCAACACATTTTTTGTCTAATTCCGTTTAAACTGGTGGTTAGCCTATTCAAGGGACCTGAATATTTTGTGCAACAATAACCTGGCCTAGGCTACTATACTGGATGCATACAGCCTATGTGTAAAGTGTACCTACAATTGTCAGTCAAAGAACAGTTGTCATTGCAATTCGTCAATTCACTGTAAAAAAAACAAAACACAAACAGCTACATAATTGAGGGTAGTCAATATTTTCGTTCTCCATAACATCTTAAAACCAGATATTTTGTTCCCGCTTAGTGAGCACAGCAACTCCAAATATGCTCACTTTTGTAACAAACTGACCTGGGCCGCATTTCCCAAAAATATCTTAGAGTAAAGATCATCTTAGGCCATTTTGTTTTTATATTACTTTCATTGTTTGTTTTTATGTCATTTGTTTTTTGTCTTTCTCCCTTTATTTTTATTATCCGTTTTATGTAATGTCAGTAGCCTACATTTTTATGATAAAATTAATAAAGCACAAACACAAAACACTCTAAGATGATCTTAACTGTAAGATGCTTTTGATATCTGACATCTTAAAACCATATTCCATTCAGTTTATAGGCCTATTTTTGTAGGAGTCATGGGCCAAGGCACTCTGAACAGGTGTCAGTAAGCAGCACAGATTTGCATGGAGTGCTGTACCAGTCGTTAACACAAGGTGGCGCATCGTAGTGATTGAGTTGAAGGGGATGCAACCTTCTCATCACCCTAACATTCACAGATTTTAAGCTTTCATACAAGAAAAAATAAATGTTGTGCAAATGGCTATCAGCTTTTTAGTTTTATTCTGGATGCAGTTAGGCTACGCAATTGTTTGGCAGGAATAAAATAATAAAAGAAAAGACCTTTGTGTGCCTGTTGATATGCGACTAAGGGCGTTAAGGGCACATTCCTGGGTGCGGGGCTAGCTCGACATGGCAACACTGCTTCCACAAACCAAGATTTAAAATGCTGCTGAATTGAAGTCAGCAGTGCCAAACTTTACTCTGAAAGATTATCCAGAGTTGGCTTGAGACCCCCCAACTGATGCCAGAAATCTAAATATGAGAACGAATTAGGAAAATCATCACTTAAGAGACAAGTCACAATATGCCAATTTTTATTTTATTTTTTAACTGCCACTGAAAACATTCACTGAGTTCAAATCTTTCAGCCTGTAATTTTTAGTTTTACCCATTTCAATTTAAATTAAAATACATAGGATAAAGACTAAAGAGGATATCTTGAAAGTTAAAGTTGGCGGTCCACTGCAGTGGTGAAAGGTCACGTTGAGTCAATAGTATTCTGTATTAACCTCTCCCTCTGCCATCATAGTCAAATTAACTCTGCGTGCCATAGTGGTTTCCAAATGTTTCTGGTGGTGTGCATCCATACAGATGCTATACATCTTTTGAGCAGAATTATAAAGGTTCCAATATGCTGCTCCGTATAGTGGTCAGAATAAACAACATTAGCTAGCCTACAAATTACTCAGATTAACACTTACTCTCCCCTACCTGTTCCACTAAACCCATTACGGATTTAAATGGCAAAAGTAAATCTAAATTTAAGACCAGGGGGGTATTTCACAAAGCAGGATTACAGTGTTAGCTGGATAACTTCACTGAATTCAACCTGGAACTCTCCCAAATCTGGAACATGGACTGAAGTAAAAAGAGCTGTTCTGAGTTTTACTCAGTGCAGTTATCCAGCTAACTCTGTAATCCCACTTTGTGAAATACCCCCCAGGGGTCTCAAACTCCAGTCCAGGATTTCCTGTCAATCCCAGGAAAATTAAGGCTTGGAAACAAGGGCTGTGTCCGAATCGGATTCCCATCAACTGCGCCCGGTCTCCTGTGTATTGTACTTCCGTTTCATGTGCACTGTTTAGCCACGACATGCAGTAAGCAAAAAAAAATATCAATACCATTTTCCAACCATACTGTGGAAGCGTCGCAAGACGCTTGCGGGGCCATTTCACGTGGTTTTGATGCATTTGAAGGAAAATGTCAGCGAAGCTTCACATCATATTCATGCAACCAAAATGTTTGTGTACTTCTTGAAGGGTGCTCCCAAATATACTCAGCAAAACCCGAGAAGTGTGTGTATCGTACAGGGGCTTAAAATATACTATATTTAGAGAAAATGTCACCTACTTGACTTTTTCCATCCCGTCTACTCAAGCCTACCTAATAGTATGGAAGGGTGTCGATTCGGACAGCCAAGGTGTACAAGAGCAATCTGCAGCTGTGTCCGAATCAGAGCCCCATCTACTGCACCGTCTCCTGCGTACAGTGCACTGGCAGAAATGCGCCGTTTAATGTGCACCGTTCAGCACTCCGCAAAAAATATCTGGCAACTATTTTATAACCGTACTGGGGAAGTGTCGTAAGCAGGTCATAAGACGTCCCAGCTCCACTCTTGTGCCGCCATAAACATTTTTGTTTATTTCTAAAACAAAGCTTCACTTCATATTTATACAATCAAAATGTTCATGTACTTCTTGAAGTGCGCTCCCGAATGTACTCAGCGAAACCCCGGAAGTGTGTCATCTGGGTGTTTCAAGTATACTGCAATCTGAAACATTTTCTCGTCCATCTACTCACCAAGGCTACCCAATAGTGTGGAAGTGTGCCGATTCGGACACAGCCAATGACTTAAATTAAGCACTTAAGTGCAGGAACACAGCAAAGACCCGGGCTGCATTTGGATCCAATTTAACACACTGCCTTCCCGGTCACCGCAGAACTCTGTGGCACTGCACTTCCGAAATGTTGCGAGGGCGGGTCAGTTCAGTTTTTGCTCGTTTCTCATCAATCCTCCCTTGCACAGCACCTTTCAAGTGTAGCAAATTGCATCAGAAGATAGCGCCCTTGAGGGAAGCGAGTGTTAAATTGGATCCGAATGCAGCCCAGCAGACACAGCAGCCCTCCAGGATTTCAAAACCTTGCAAGAGCAGAGGTCCCCCCAACCCAGTTCAGGGAGATCTACCATCCTGAAGGTTCTCATTTGGCACGCCTGATTCTACCAATTAGCAGCACAACGAGATTGAGCTGTTGAATGTGGTGTGCTTTGTTAGGGTTAGTGAACCTAGGGGTGCGTCCCAATATTCTTCACTCCCCACCTCCTTTCCTCCACTCCCCCACTACCACTCCTCTCCTACCCGGAAATATGCAAAACTGCCTGAACGTTTTGAGTACAAGTATACAATGTACCTGACATTGCGGTTTGCTTCGAGACATTAATATGTAACCATTATACGTAATTAAGATGTAATCAGCAACATTAGATTAAAACACAAAGACCAATTTCCAGGGCACGGAGTAGAGGTGGTGGTAGTGGAGGAAGGAAGGGTGCAGTTTTTGAGTATTGGGACACACCCCAGATCTCCAGGAACAGGGTTGGGGACCACCATTGTACAGCATGGATATTCAAATCTGGACCTCAAATCAAAATCCAGCCCTGGTTTTCGTTCTCCCAGGTAACTGAACAGTTAGTGCTACCGATTGGCCAGACTGTCTTCACACCTGACACTGAGGTAAAGGTGTTCTCGGCCCCTTGAGGAGCAAGCCGATGATTTAAGGTAATAAAATTGCAACCTTGTCCTTTGCCCCAACACACGTGCAAAGGTACACTTTGTAAGTCTTTGCTTTACAGTACAATGAACCTTCTGCAATTAAACTCAGACGTATAGTCAAATTTTATTTCACAGTTCACATTCAAAGGAACAACTGACTGAATATTGAGCTTAATAATGTTTGACTCTCCCAAGTGGAAAACATCACATTAGAAATCGACAGGTTCACCAGCATGGTATACTGCATCCATATAGAGAACGGAAGACTCCATTTTACGGTTTAGGGGAGACAGCGTCATACCCACTACCCCCCCAACAAGGTTTAGACCAGTGCAATGTGCAGAAGGGAATGCTGGGACAGTGGAAGACACAGTGCAGTGGACCTGGAAGAGATGGGGGAGGGGGGGGGGGGAGAAGAGAGGTTGTTAGTATAATCTGGATATTAGATTACTAAATTTTATTGAAAAGGCACAAGTTCTCAAAAGTCCAAATTCGTAGTAATAAATAAGCAAAACTTGTAGGCTCACAATCGCACCGTCTACTTGCAACTGCTCTGTTTGTAGAAGAGCAATGAAATGAGTCAGATGCCAATTATACACCTTTAATAGGTATGGGCCTTTTCCTGTCTTAAAGCATCAATGCCAGTATACACAGCTCAGTGCATTGTTGTACACTAATGAGTTGTAAGTTTATCCTGAAGCACAATGAATTCAGCCTTTCTTCAATGTTCATTTGAGGGCCACTGAGCACCACACATACATTCAATTAATGCATTTTTAAAAAGCACCCAGACTCCACATGCACTTTGCCATACACCAAAGATTCTTTTGAAATGCTCAGAAGAAAAGATCAAATCTTGCATTAGCATACAGGGCAGATTTCACCCAAAACCATCCCTAGAAGCAGAGCTGCATGGCCATTGGAGGACACCATTTGTGCACAGGGAGGGGTATTGGGTGTTGGCGGATTACGAGATACCCATGGATGGTTTATTGCCAGGGTG
The DNA here is from genome assembly GCA_029718625.1 of Synaphobranchus kaupii. Lineage (NCBI taxonomy): Eukaryota > Metazoa > Chordata > Actinopteri > Anguilliformes > Synaphobranchidae > Synaphobranchus > Synaphobranchus kaupii. The sequence continues at coordinate 44,173,603 of CM056386.1, read as the reverse complement.
ACACCGACTCCTAGCCACAGCTGCCAACCAATAGGGTGGCACATTTTACCAGTGACTCATAGTTCCCAAACTCTGCCCTGTGGACCCACTGATTATGCTGGTTTCCACACCAACCATTACTGCAGCCTCAATTACAACAAGCTGCTAATCTTTCTTAAACACCTACAAGCACCGCTTTTTGAACACAAGCCCAAAAATAAAATGGTTCCTGTCTTGGACCCCTTTGACTATAGGCATAATCCTGGTCTCTTCTGTGAGGTAACCCTTAGGAGTTTGCTTTCCAAGAGCCAGAATTACTGTAAGTATTACTGAAACAAAGTAAGAGAAGCTCAACAGTTTGCCTAAAATATCCCCCCCCCCCCCCCCCGCCCCAGGATAACGATAGACTTTACCACGATTCGTCTGGATTTCAAGAACACATGGAACGTCATTTTGATCAAGCCCATTTTGTGTCGTTACAAAATAAAGAACCATTTTCGCTATAACATTGGGATCGTAAAATAGTTTATAGCGATAGAATCATGAGTTAACACTTTCAAATGGTATATTGTGTGACGAGATTGCGTTTTATTCTGGTGAAATCAATGACTGCAAATAACACTACAGAGTGCACGAAAACCTGCCGTTTCAGGTTTTACTAAGTGCAGTATCCAGCCAACTCAGTAATCCTGCTTTGTGATACAGGCCCCAGGAGTTGAGGAACCCAGTATTATGCACACAATAGGATTGGCCAACATTCGCTAGAGACAAGTTAATTGATCAATTAAAAGCAGGTGATTAGTTAAATGCAGAGTAACAGTGAAAACCACAACGACCCAGGGCTCTCCTGATCCAGGGTTGGGGATCCCTGGCTTATATATAAGGGTGGAGAATCCTGCACCTGGAGGGCTGTTCAGTTTCCATCAATTAGCCAATTTAGCTGTACTCCCAAAAGCCTGTTCACTCAAAGATTAGACCACAGTAAGGGTGGTTACAGTGTTTTTTAAACAGGGAGCAGATGTGTACACAGACGTACAGTCTACTTGTCGGTCCGGACTTGCCTTTCATAGTCGATGGTCCCAACCCCTTTGTAGACTACATTACCCATAATTTGTGCTTGCAAATTGCAAACAGTGGCATCCTTCAAGCGTACGCTTGTAGGTGAAATGGGTCCGGGTGGCCAGGTCTGCATTGACAAAGACAACGGCTGCTGCGCAGACAGCCTAGACGGACGCCCGCTCAGGGTCCGTTTTGGATCCACTGATATAATTTAGGCCTGTGCAGACCTTGCGGACAGGTGTACGCACACTTTCTGCCGACTATGAATTTGCCTTAAATCCAGAAATAAGTATATCATCCTGGAAATTTAAGTACACTACATTTAGATAACATTTCACCCACACTGAACCTTCTCATCCAGTGTACTCGAGCATACTCAATAGTATGGAATTAAAGGGATAGTTCGGAATTTTGGACATAATGTCTCAATTACGACTTACCCATGATGTAGTTGATTGATGGAAACCATTTTCAGCCAATTCCATGCTGCCCCTTCTTTTGGACATACACACGTTGCTAATGGTAGCAACTCTATGGTAACCGGTAGCATCCACTACCAAACGCACTTAAACACTCCACAGTGCACCCAAAGAAAAGAAAATACGACAGTCTATCGGCGTTAATTTGAGTGTTTATACCATCATTTTTTAAGTCAAACTATCGTTGAATCCTTTACTTTGTGCTGACCTATATTCTCTGTGGAAGTACGGCAGCGGAGCGAACGTGGCCATTGCAACTTGTTGCTCTTTGTTGTAGTCGACCAGTGCCGGCACTACATTCGTAGGTAACGTAAAGTATCGCTCCACCGCTGTACTAACACAGACGTCTTACAAAGATGTGTTTGTCTGTACAATGTCAACTCTGCAAGTTTCCACAAACACTGACAAAGTTGCAAGCTGTATGGGCTCCATGGTTGTTTTGGTTTCAAAATATCGGAACACATTCTTGAGTGCAGGTCTACTACGAGAAATCACATTCACGCGAGAGAACTGCATGCGTCTGCGTCTATTCTGTTGTTTAGATTTGTGCTCCTCAAAAACAGCCGCCATTATGTGTGTGCGACACAAGACACTGAAAAGCTGCATGTGACAGTTGTTAAATGTGTTCTATTTTTTTTTTTTCATTGTAGCTTACGATTGGAAAAGTCGTGCAATGGGGCCTCAGCTTTAGGAAGACCTGACCAATGGGGCCTCAGCTTTAGGAAGACCTGACCAATGGGGCCTCAGCTTTAGGAAGACCTGACCAATGGGGCCTCAGCTTTAGGAAGACCTGACCAATGGGGCCTCAGCTTTAGGAAGACCTGACCAATGGGGCCTCAGCTTTAGGAAGACCTGACCAATGGGGCCTCAGCTTTAGGAAGACCTGACCAATGGGGCCTCAGCTTTAGGAATATTATATTATATATTATATTACAGGCATTTAGCAGACGCTCTTATCCAGAGCGACTTACACAACTTCTTCGACTTACAGGAAGACCTGACCAATGGGGACCTTACATCATGAATGTTGCGCTGCCCTCAGGATGCTTCTGCTGCAGTCTTCAGACAGGCCTGGAAAGCCTCCAGCAGGTCCTTGCAGCCATCCTCTCCCTTCTCCTTGACACTGGAACACAGTTAATACATCACTACTACATTCCACCTGGACTGCATGGAGCACCTCTGCACCCCGGTTAACAAGGTTGCAATAAGCGACTGGAATGAACCCATGACGGATATATGAGGGGCAGAGGAGGTGTGAAGTTTTGATTGGCATTAGAAGAGCTAGGTAACCGATGAATGTTCAACGTTGCCACGAATGAGGGGATCCATGTGCACAACTAGTCAAACAACCCTTTCCATCCAACAGCCCATGAGTGACAGCACCAGTCTTAGCAATGAAGGAACCACTTCCTTTGCAGTGGTTTCAGATGACAGTTTTAAGCACCGACAGCAAAAGTGTGCGCGCGTGCACGTGAGTGTGTGTGTGTGAGCAGATGTCCCACTGACCAAACACAAGAACATATCGCTCTTTACATGTGTAGGGCTCAGTCTTGTAGTGTTAGAGGTTTGAATGAAAGGCTGCAGAGCCCAGTATATAAGCAAATCTTCAAACTTTGCTGCCTGTGGGGTAGAAACTCAACATTTCTGAAAGATTAAGATGAGTCGAGTTATGGACCACAAAGTAACAATTTTGATTTTATTTTTCATTTAAACTGTCCGGGAATCATCAACAATCAGTTAACCATGATAAATAGGACACCATTTGTAAAAAATAAAAAAAAAGAGCTTGAGGCTCAATTGTATTACATCAACACTCACTTGACCAAGGGGCCATACAACAAATCAGGATTAGAGCTAGATGGATAACAGCCCTGCTTAAAAACCTCCAAAATCAGGAACATGGACTGAAGTAAAAAGAACCAGTCCAGGTTTTACTCATGCAGTTATCCAGCTAGCAATCCTGCTTCTTGTACACCCCCCAGACATTTCTGATTTTGGGAGTGGGATTTCTAAAATTCTTAAAATGTCCGGTTAGGTTTTGCTTGTTCCATAGACCGTATAAACAAATACCCGAGTACTACGTTCAAGTTAACGCCCGCCTGCCCAGTCCTTGTTTTTTGAAATCCAATATATGGTCACCCTACTCAAATTGAATAGGTTGGAAAACTAAAACAGTTTGGTGGAAAAGGGGCCGACAGGTTAGCTATATTAAGTAGACACCAGTGGGAAAAACCAGTTGCTTGTACTTCTGACTGGAAGCAGACACCAACAGACACAAACAGGTGTTGGTGCTTGGATGCGGAGCTATGGGACCCCTTGATCTGAAAGGCCTAGGCAGTCTGCTAATGAAGTCTAGTGCATCTGATTCTGCCACGGGAAAAATGCTGATGAAGACTTCCCAACGTACACAATTAGCCTGTACCATTCAGAATAGCACATTCGCGTAAGGAGATACAGTGCAAGTGATATTTTAGAGCCTGATATTTGAGGGAATTTGGTCAGTGATGACAGAAATGTGATGGCACTTGACAGCCAAGTCACTGCTGTGTGACTGACTTGATAGTCACGTCTAGCAGATTCCAATCCACGCTAATGCACACGCCTACTGAGCTTGATCCACCACATTTCCATGACAAATGTCAAGCATGAAAAATGTTTACATGTTCTAATGCCTAGGGCAAAATCCACCCCTAAGGACCACTCCTGTAGGGCTTAGCGCATTAAAAATAAGTATGTGTGCAAAGGGCATAATGTCCCTTCACAGCAAAAATTTGTATTACTGCAAAAGATAGGAGCAATTTAAGCACATAATGTAGAAGGGCTCTCAACACTAGTCTTGGCAAACTGCAGCCTGCCAGTTTGTCGCCATCTTGGGGGCCATGACCAAATATGATCCTTCACCGCTTTGAGGGCGCATATTTGAGTCAACTTAGTCAAAATGCTTTTGAGTGGGTGACTTTCTCACAAATGGGGGCACTTAAAATCCCAGGATGAAACCCTTATTTCCAGGATTTTGTTGAGGGGATTTAGGAGCACACTCATCTGACAATTTCAGGAAGTAAACCAGAAGCAAAAACTACAACTTGTAGTACAAAAACATAACATTACAAACTACTCTATTTTTGTTCATTCCATCTTCATTCATAATCTACACTTTGTAACCAGTCATATGTAAACATAGTCTCAATACAGTTTTATTTATTAAACATTATGAACTACTTCCTCACTAGTTTGGAACGTTTTGCAGGATTTCTTTCGCACACTGCTTGCGAAGTGAGGGGAGAGGGCACATAGTAGACAGAAGTCTGAGTGGACAGGGGAGAGGGCAGGGAACAGGGGTCATTCAGTCACAGCCCAGGTGAGGGGAAATATTGCTGAGTAACAGAAAACACCCTCAGACGCACCAGGACCAGGGTTGAAGATCCCAAAATGCACACAGCCTGAGTAACCACCTACAGCTGGGGTTCACAACCCTGCTCTTAGATTAATTCTAAAGCAGTCAGTAAGTTAATCCCCCTCAACTTGTTTCCTGGGTCTGAACTAGGCTGTGTCCAAATCAGAGCAGTCTTCTGAGCCCTGTCTCCTGCGTACAGTGCACTGGCAGAAGTGTCCGTTTAATATGCACTGTTTAGCAGTCCACAAAAAATATCCACCATACTATTTTCCAACCGCACTGGGGAAGTGTCGTAAGCAGGTCATAAGACGTCCCACCAGTGTTGCCATGTCCGCGGTTTTACAGCTAAATTGGGATACTTACAAAGTGCAGTCATGGGTAAAAATTAAGTCGCAAAGCATGCACTTATTTTAATAAGTAAAAACATGATTTCCATTTAAAATGTTGGTTTTGGTTAAAAGTAGCCTATAATTTGGGCTAGTTTTGAGTCGCCATTTGGCTGGAAAGTCTTACAAGATATGGCAACCGTGCGCCCCACTCTTGCACTGCCATTTCACGTGTTGTTTTTGTAGTATTTGAAGGAAAACGTCAGCGAAGCTGCACCTCATTTTTTTTTTTTTTTAAACGAAGCTTCACGTCATTTATGTGACCAAAATGTTTGTGTACTTCTTGAAGTGTGCTCCCGAATGTACTCAGCAAAACCCCGGAAGTAAGCGCGTCATCCGGGTGTTTGAAGTATACTGCAATTTGAAAAATTCTCACCCCATTTACTCACCAAGGCTACTCAACAGTGTGGAAGTGCGCTGATTCGAACACGGCCCAAGTCTAATTTTAAGGTGAAACAAAATCCAGCAGACTACAGAGTTGATGACCCCTGACCCAGAAGTTCCCTGTAAAGAGTTTTTGAAAAACTGCAGAGTACACTTAATTTACCAAGTCAAAATGGTAACCAAATTAACCCTCTGAAGTTTTAAATGCAACACCAGTAGGTGGTTAGGGGGGCACTGAATTGAATACACCATTTTGCTTCCACTTGGAGAAGGCCATGCTTGGTGCATGTTCATAAGCAATACGATATAACACATGGAACATGTCGGATAAATATTTTATGCCGATTTTAAATGCTTATAAACACCTGAAAGGATACAATGCTTATCCTGTACTGCAGTTAGTCAGCAGTCACAGAACATTTGTAAGACTCGATGTCATACCTATACAGATCATATAGGGTGGGGTTACTTTGGCCAGTACACCCAGTCCAGCACAGTACACTGCTCCACAGCACTACAAACTCTATCTCCCAGAATTCTATCCTCATTGAATTTAAAGAAATGGCCAAATTGGTATTGCAGGAGACTGGTGCGGTTCCCTTATACTGTACATCACAGCAGTCTAGCAAAGCAAACTGATAAAACAAAGCTTAACTATACGGACAATTACACACCCCCTCCCCCCATCCCCTTTAAAACAAAACAAACAAACACCCATGACAAAAACTCCGCACCCACCACCAATCTCACTGCAGGCTGTACTCGGGCCTAGCCCACAGCTCGACCTCTCCTCAGTCACATTCTGAAACTTGCACAACTACCAGGCTGGGGTCAAACTGCAGTTTGCATTATGCACAATCGGTTTTCCGACGGAGATAAACAGACTGCGAAGTCAGCACACACACTCAACATGTTCCCCACACCTTTGCCTCCATTTACAAAATCTGAGACTGAAAAACCAGATACATCCTGAGGCAAAAAGATTAAATATTCCAGTCCAATCCATAAAACATGGAAAAAAAATAAAATAAAAACATTCAAAAGAGGGAACCCAGAGTACACTGAAGCTGACCGTTTGAATATCAATAAGGACAGGGTCACAGCACCACAAACGGGGATATGGAAAAATCTGACAATGACAGACGAATTCCCAGCGCCAAATGGGCCGTGCATGCAAGCATTGTTTAACGATTATCCAGGAAATCCTTCAAATATTCGCCCACCACCCCTCCTCCCTCCACCCGGTCTATCTCTGAACCGCTCGATGTCCCCATGTCCCCCATCCGCCAGATTTACCCACTCCCAAACCCTGCCGCCACCAGGTCTCATTTAAGCACATCAGTGGTCAGTGTCTTAGCTTCCAAAATAAGCTGGAGCACAAGGGAGAACCATGAGGAACCACAACACTACTGCGTTCTCACTCACCATTTGTCCAGATCTTCCTTGATGACCTGGCAGGGTGTGGGAACAGGAGCATCTGCCTGAGCGGGCACCTCAGTCTGAGAATCTGCCATTTTTGATTTGCTGTGCGTCTCCGGGCGCCTGTGCGAGGGGGGGGGGTGAAGAGAAAAGAAGTGTTAAAGGAGAGGAGGGCAGAGGTGGTTTGGGGAAGAGGAGGGGGTGGGGGTGAAGGGGGAGAGGGGTTGAAAGAACTTGCTGGGGAAAGAATGTAACTGGTCAGGCGTCACATGCAAGTGAACAATATGGGCAGGGCTACACAGTCAGAAGGCCAACAGGAGTTTTAGAATAGCACCAAATTAGCATAGAGCATCAGAGGGTCACTGCTACACCGCATGCGTGCGTGCGTGTTACAGAGGGGCACACTGCTTGCTAGTTTCAACTCCAGCAAGGCACTCTAGAACAGGGGTTCTCAATCCTGGTCCTGGGGGACCCCTGTGTATGCTGGCTTTCGTTGCAACCGCAGTTGCAATCCCAGAATTTTAACAAGCTGTTAATTTTTCTTAATTAGGTGCTTGTCATGTTTGGAGGAATTATTCACCCTCTTAAGCCACATTATATCAGAAATAGCTATGGATGCCATGTAGAATAAACACCCCATGTTCACATTGTGCTATATTATTTAAAAAAGATAAGAAAATTATTTAACAGATCCATTTAAAGACTGATTTGAATCAATAGGTTCCTAATTGGTGAAAGTGTGGACACATGGCCACTAAAATTAACCATTTCGTAGATAATGAAGAATTCAAACACAAAGCAAATGATAACGAGCCAAACCTGCATTGTCTTAAGCTTAAAGAAAAAATTGAGTTAACCGCATGTGTTCAACAACCTAATTAGGAGCCTATTGATTCACTTCACTCTTTCATTTGAGTGAAAATACATTATTTTGTAACCTTTTCTTATGTAATTGTTGCAATATAGCACAATAAGCACAATGTGAACATGGGGAGTTTGTTCTACATGGCATGCATAGCTATTTCTGACATAATGTGTCTTAAGTGGGCGAATAATTCCTCCAAACATGAAAAGCACCCAATTAAGAAAAATTAACAGCTTGTTAAAATTCTGGGATTGCAACTGCGGTTGCAACGAAAACCAGCATACACAGGGGTCCCCCAGGACCAGGATTGAGAACCCCTGCTCTAGAACATAGATTTGCTGGTGAACTGAATAATTTTATTCCATTTTCTGCTATAAATTTGAACGTGAATGTGACTTCAGAGCTGCACATACCAATATCATTCAATCATCTTCTGGGGGGGTTTAGGCTGGGTTTTGCTGTGAAGTGCATTGTGACAACTTGTTGTGAAATGCGCTATATAAATAAATATTGATTGATTGCTAATATGCATGTCAAACAAATTCTAAGAACACTTAATTGTTTTTGGCTCCACTTAACCGGTCCCTGATAGTGGAACATTACATTACAGGCATTTAGCAGACGCTCTTATCCAGAGCGACTTACACAACTTTTATAGAATTTTTTTACATATTTATCCATTTATACAGCTGGATATATACTGAAGCGATTCAGGTTAAGTACCGTGCTCAAGGGTACAACGGCAGTGTCCTACCTGGGAATCGAACCTGCAACCTTTCAGTTACAAGGCCAGTTCCTTAACCATTATACTACACTGCCGCCCAGTAGTTTTTGGAACAGTCAGCAGTACCAGTTTAATGAGCTCACAAACCTTTGAAACACCTTGACTTCTATCCTTTGTTAAGGAAAAAAGACCAGCCGTTCTTATCTGTAAAGGAAATGACGGATTACCACATGATAGGCATCAATTTCAGATTAGTGTCAGACAGCTCATTTTAAAGAATTTAGAGCTCCGCAGGACAAACTACATTAATAACAGATTGCTCCAATGTCCAGAGCTCTGGTAAATCCAGCCACTGCAAAACTTGCCCCCACCTGGTCTTAACGGAAGCGCGCAGTGCGAATGAATAGACTGCTGTATCTGTAGAAAAAGGCCTCCCATTCTGCCCTCTCGAAAGGTTCAGAAGCTCTGGCGGTCAACATGCGCCATCTCCTGGCGAAGCACGTTCATTGCGTTAAATTACAGCACTAATGGCACTTCAAGGAGCTCCCCTAAAATCCCCGAGCCACCGAACTAAGCCTCAGACACTTCAGAAGTATTTTACTAGGCAATTTACCGCACTTCTGGAATGCTTCGCGGTATACGGACAAAATTGTTTAAAGTTATTGTGAATTTTGAAATTCCTGGCAATGCGTTTGAAGGATAGGAACTTCGAGACAATCAGTAGTGTAAAAGCAGAGCCTATTCGCCTCCACATTAACAGCGCCATGTAGGCTACAGGGGACCAATTTAAACACGTTTAGCACATGAGCTCATTTTGTTCCAAAATATTATTGAAGGGATAGCCTACTAAAGGACGGACACTGCCGTAAAAAATTGTGAAAACCAGTTTAAGAGATGTATTAAGCATTTAACCAAGCAAGACAATGGCTTCAGACGCGTCAATTTTTACATACAAGTCGGAGTAGTTTTTGTTCCCAAAACTCCAGGAAGGGTAGGTGGGAAAATGATTAACATTCCATTTGCAGAGTTCAAACATGCTACTAGGCTCTTACCCTACAGTCCTTTGACCCTGACGCATGTACGGTGCGGAAAAAATCTTGGACTGAAGCAATTAAACGTCCAACTATATCGTAAATTGTGAAAGAGCCGGTCCATTGCTTTAAACTAAGCAAACAGCAGCCGCCAGGTTACATCACAAATAGAACGCGCCCATTAATTACGTAAAAAGCAGATTCATTAACTTTTGGTAGGCCTATATCTAGCCAATAGGCTACTTCATTTTACGCTGCCATTTTTCAAATGAAGAAAGATTAGACATTAGAAAGATTGTTAGAAAGATATTAGACATTAGAATTCAAAGGTTCTATATGCTAACGAATGAATTTCTCATTTAGATGTGTCCTCCTATTATAGGCTATTCACCATTACCCGTCTTGTCACTCTTTAAAGCATAAACTAACTTATATTACCATATCCCATATGGTTACATTATCACCGGAGATACTGAAATCACATATTTAGCCAAAAAAATAAGGAAAGCTATGCTTGGCTTTAAATAGCATAGCAGTTTTTCAAACTTTTTTAAACTTTCTATATTAGCATTCGAGTAATAGCATACAGCATGTAGTTTTTTTTGCACGCCCGCATGTTCGTCCTTACCAGGTCACCTTGTAGTAGGCTGGTCAGTCTCAGCGCGCTGTGTCGACACTACATTTATAGCCTACCTGGGTTAACGACCAACCACATGCATGCACACCTGCAACCAATTGCGTCTCTTTTAACTGTAATCTTTCGTGCCTGGGAAATGTAGTATTACGTAGTTGTATGGCGTCTACAGACAGTGGTCAGTTAAGAAGCATTCAGAAGACTCGTAGGGTACAAGAATATAGCATCAGATACGTCGTGCAAACATAAGATTTAGTAGCCTAGGCTACTAGCCTAGTACACCGAACATTCATTAGTTAACTTACGGTGATGGCCACCCAGAGCTTGTTTTATCGGCTTGGCTTTTTAAAAATGCAAACTAGCCTACTGTTCCAACAACCAATCCCCAATTCCCCATCCCCCATCCCCCCTCCCACCGAATACCGCCCCCTAAATCTTGGCACATGGTGTTCCTAATATAGCATACATTAATATTGAGTATAAACAGTTAGACTGTGTTCCCTTTAATTAAATTATCATTAAATGTCAGCCAATTATCTTTGTCCATTGTTACTGAAATCTTAATGTATATTCACCGCCCGATACACTGTGGAAAATAGATTTTTATTTACACCCAAGTTTCCTAAGTGCCGCTGCATTTCATGTTTTAAATGTTCCTGTAACCTATTCAAAGACAATCCTACAGGTTTTGGAAACCCAAGAGTCGAGAGAGAGAGAGAGAGAGAGAGAGAGAGAGAGAGAGAGAGAGAGAGAGAGAGAGAGACCCCGCACCTAGTAAAGCTAGAAAAAATTAATGTTTTCTCGTTGGTTGATTAGGGGGCTTTTAGTGAGCTGTGTGTTTGTCAGCATAGCAAGCTGCCCTGGCCTGCCCATCTATAGTTAAACATTATCCAAAGACTTAAAGCAACAGACTCAACTTTATCAGCGTCTTCACCCTATATGTGCTGCCATTGCCGTTTCTTCCCCCCAGATTTAAACGAGCACACCCACCATACTTGAAATCTCATTTTCATACTGGAAAGACATAAGAAGAGGCAGGCGAAAAAGGCCTGTGTGTTTTTACTGCACACAGAGGGAGCTGTGGGTGGGGTCTTTTCTAGGCCCAGTGGGACTCTGGTTAGATAAAGGCCTTCTCAATGTCAGGCAAACATTGCCAGAGGACACAGGCAAGACTTGGAGACGGGGTGAGGTGACGGTGGGGGTAGGGGCGGGCTAGAATGCTGGTGAGCAATGAGGTACAGACTCGGAGCGGCAAAAGGGGACATGGTGAGATAACTACGCTGGGACTCTACAGAGTGTTTCAAAGCTCAAAACAGAGCATGCAGCACGTATAAAGCGCCTTCGTAATAAACACAGAGCAAAGTACACACACACACACACACACACACACACACACATGCATGCCTGCACAGACATGCACACATATACATACCTGCCCACGCACACAGAAACACACATATGCACACAAACCACCAGAGAGGCCACCCAGTTGGGGATTTTTCAGGCGTACTTCTACATTCCAGAATACCACTATAACCTTCTTGCTAAGAGAGGCCATGTATGACATGTGTAGCCCTCTGTGTAAAGTATACATGCACAATGCGTTAACTGAACTAGAAACAGCAGCAAGCCTCATTCGGCAGTATATTTGAAGACCACATGCTTGCACTCATTATTCTTTGTAGTAGTAAAGATTTCACCAAGGACAACCTGCTAAAGAGCTTAACCTTTAGTTTAAAGTCGCTGTGCCACACAAAATACAAGATATGACAAAGACTGGAAAACTCTTATCTGTGACCAGAGATTCAAGTTAAAAAATAAGATTTTGACACAGTACTTAAAGGCATTGCTAGTTCTGTTCTTTAAAGGTTTCTCTCGCATTTCTCATTCTCAGGGAGAAAATGTCCTGTTTTTTGTGAATTTCCTTTTTTTTTTTGGCCTCTTCAGACTAGAGGCATAACTTCAGGCATATATAACAGGGGGTAGGTCTTATGGTGCTAATTTCAGAATCTTCTCTGAATGTCTTTCTGCATAACAACACAAATATGACAGATTGGTTACATCAATAGCATAAAAAACATAAAATACAATATCAAGATCAAGCACACAAAAAAATACAGTCATTTATAAAATATTATTAAATAATGATGAAACAACAAGATCTACATAAGGGTTTTTCCAGTAGGTAGGAAATATTGTTACACTGTGGCAATGAGAGTGAACCCCAGTGTGTAATGTTCCAGAACAAATCAGTGTTTGGTAATACAAGGCACAGGCAATACAAGTATTCAGAGGGCAGCACAGGGTACCAGATCTTCCATTATTTTATTGTTTAACGTCAGTGGACAGTACTGAGTATGAGTCCTTTGCTTCACCAGTGCAGTAGCAGAAGAGGAGCTTTGGAAGAGTTTATGTACGGTAGTAGAGGTTCAGGGTAAAATATGAAAATGTTAAGAAAATGGGGTTTTGAATAAGATGATGAGTACAGAAAAGCATATCCTGTGTAGGGAGAGACATGAAGATAGCAGCGAATAGGAGATGATTATTATTATTATTATTATTATTGTTATTGCTTTTGTTGTTTTTTATCTTCATCATCAGCATTATTATCATATTGAGATTTCATTTTTTTCTTTATTGACAGACATGACACCATCATTTGGGAAAACAGGTGAACTGAGGGCTTGTACTATAAATGAAAATGCGTTTACATTTCTTTCAATTTTGCCCCAAGCATTTTGACCGGAGTACGTGCTCAGCGTCATAGGTCTGTGGAGCACCCAAACAACACCAGGCATCCTATGAGTATTCATTCATTTAAAACAAACCTTACAACAATGTTTCTCATTATTGCAGTACAGGAGGGAACTAGTTTAGTCACAGACAGAAGCGATGAATACACAAACCAGCATGGCTAAGAACAGTATAAAATGGGACGGTGTAGCAAGAGATCAAATGAACCACAGAGGAACGAGAACAGAGCGAGAGATGGCTCAACGGTTTAAAGGAAGCAACCTCTTCTTAACAGGTGAGGCACTCTTGTGGGGTGGGTTTGTATTGGCGAATGCACACCATGCAGTATGCATCCTTCTTCTCTCACCATCTGAGCATCCGCTCTCTGCTCAGATGAAGTCTTTGAGATCACTAAAGACTGTGTAAATGCACTCCATTATTCTTGCCCGGGACAAGGATGTACATGACTAAATCTTTATGTGCGTTAATGCATTTGAATTTCGAAGCACGGTGACCGAACGCCTCCATTTCCCTCCACTTGCAGCACTGCTGTGCCTGGTGAGCCGGTATCACGCCGCGGGACTCGGTGACTTGCTGGACAGAGCGTCTCAGCTGTCAGACAAGCTTCACTCTCTCAGCACGTCCCTCACCAATGAACTGGTCAGTATCCACCTGCATCCAGCCAGCAGGAATGTCCACTTTGCAGGATTTCTCTCACATCAGGAACTAAATTCGGAAAAAAACTCGAGCTCATGTTCAATGTTTCGTCATATTGCCCTCAGTAAAATCAACATTTTTTATTTTAAAGTGGTGGAGTCTTTTTGCATGAAAAAAATCACATTTATTTATTAATTTAACCTTTATTTATCCAGGTTAGTCTCTTGAGATAAAGTATCTCATTTTCAAGAGACCTGTAAGAAACAAGGTTAATATCAGTTTACAAACATAAACCAGTTTACAAACATGTTTTTAATATTTAAACCCCTAAGAATAATATTGTAAAAGTAAAACTGCAAATATGTCACCATGTATCAGAAGAATTATACCCACCTTGAAAAACCTTGGACTTTTTGGAAAACACTTCAAATATACATTTATTGTACTGTGTTTTCATTCCTTTATCTTAAAAACAGGAATTGAAGAACCAAAAACTCACCTTTACCAATTTTCAGAAAATCTAAATTAGTTTATTTTTAAATCAGTGTGCATACCAAGAGTGGTGTTAATCAGTGTGTTTATCCAGGGTGCTGTTAATCGGTGTGTTTATACAGGGTGGTGTTAATGAGTCCGCCCACTGTACTGTTTTCCTATCAGGACACTCATTTCCCTCCAATGGGAAAGATCCTGATGCCACGCCCATCCATGTGCCACACAGCTTCCCTCCAAACCCCCCACGACAAGGACCAGGCATTAAGAGTGCCGGTATGTTGCCACATCATATCCGTGTTCACACACAGGCCAGGATTCCTTTGTCCTTAACTTTTATACATACACTGTGGTGCATGGATGAGTCTCACAGCCTTGGAATCCTTCGAATCTGGGCCGTGCTCAGTAACTATAGGGCGACGCACAATTGGCGATTGCATTGCCGAGGCAATGGGAGGGTTCAGTTGGATAGGGGTTTCCGTGTGTATTGCTCTCTAATGACTTCTGCTGGTCGAAAGGTCACTCTTCCGATTCCAGTCTATGCAGGTTGCAGACGATTGGCCATTCCAAATTGGGGATGCTCAGCCCCGCACTTGGCGCCAAATTTATATTTAAACAGAAAAAACCTTTATTCAGACGAGAGCTCTAACTTATTTTCCAAAATACGGCTTACAGATTACATTTTGGTAACTTCTTAACATACCAAACTGAGGTTGGTGAAGAAAAAAGTTTAATTTGTTAGTTACAATTAAGGACAAATGATTGAATCTAGGCCATAGTCTTTGGTTTGTGTGCTTTGTGCTTCACACATGGTGTAAGATAATGTATCAGAATCATCAGTTGTCGAAATATGGCAGTGCCACCTCTATAAATGAAAGCTTTCAATATGAAATGTCAGGAGAAGCTTGTTCCCAGCAAGCAAGCACCTATTAGACCACCTGCAGGTGGTTCACTAGCGGCAGCACTGTTCTTTAACCGCTGGGCTGCATTATGGATCTTTTTTTTAAATTATTTTTCCTTTATTTTACCAGGTGTTAAGTTCACTTGTTACACGACACAGATTTCATCACAAAATAGCTCACTCAAGGGAAGAGAGCAAACCAAGGGAATGTATTCAATTGGATCTGAATGCAGCCCAGATCTTTACTGCTTTACTATCCGCCATCGGGCCGATTTGCAACGCTTAGAGATGGTGAGCCATGTCAATAGTTGGTCACTAGAGGGCACTGTATGCTCATGGACTGTATTGTGTCCAGTGTGCGCTACTTATTTACGGACCAATGACTACTATAGCACAGAATACTACCTGGCAGTAGTTCTCTGGCTATCCAAATATCCCTTTCTAACCCCCCCTCCCTTTCAAATACCACCCCGCCCCTCCAAGGAATCGGAGCTGTTGTCCCTCGCCCGGGCCCTCCTCCTGTCCTGGAACGATCCCCTGCTCCTGCTCTCGGCCGAGGCCCCCTCACTGTCCCATCCACACAATGGTGCCATCTACAGTAAAACGAGGGAACTGCAGGATCAATCTAACAATCTGAGCTCTGGACTGGATAGGCTTGTGCACAAGGTGAGTCCCTCTCTTCTTCATGAGAATATCACACCATGTGCAGGACCATAGCCACAGAGCTCTTCCAGTATTGCATCACATCTTCTCATTACACACTTCCCCATACAAATCTGAAATTAGTGTCCAAGCATCAAAGAACCATAGCAGGTGGCTGTGTAAGTAAGGCGGGTAACCCTCTTCCTTGTTCCGTCTTGCAGATTGGCACTTCTTCCAAGTCTCTCTCTCCCCTCCCCTTCAAAGGTGGCGACCTCGGCGGTGACAAGAACTCCCGCCTCATCAACTTTTACTTCCTGCTGTCCTGTTTCCGTAGGGATTCCCACAAAATCGACAACTTTCTCAAGCTTCTCCGCTGTCGGGCAGCCAAACAAGACATATGCTAAACGGGGGGGGGGGGGGAATTATCTCATTCAGGCTACAGTTCAGCTTGCAATGAGTTTAATCAAATTGGCGAATGCATAGATCCAAAATGAATGGCAAATCAGTGAGAAAAAAGCTACAGCCTATTTTTACACTTTTCTTAAATTGTATATTGAATCAGACCTGGATTTCGGCCTCATCCTGTACCAAATCAACAAAAAATGCTTTATATCTGATTTTTTAATGTTTTAATATACCTAATTTTACATACTTAAAAGAACATACAGTGGCCACTAGAATTATTGTCAACCTCAATTAATATGAGCAGAAATTGCAGGATTAAATTCAGTTTATCAAATTTCTTCTATGCATAGAAAACTTTGAACATTATAGTGTCATTATGATACCATTGATTTTATTTTGAAGATGGGTGTCCCATTGGCATCCATGTATTTTTAACCTTCCCTTTGCCAAGATAACAGCACTGAGTCTTTTCCTCTAATGTTTGATGAGGTTGGAGAACACAGCAAGGGATTTGAGACCATTCCTCCATACAGAATCTCTCCAGATCCTTCAGTCCTTGGTCCTCGCTTGTGGACTCTCCTCTTCAGCTCACCCCACAGGTTTTCAGTGGGGTTCAGGTCAGAGGACTGGGATGGCCACTGCAAACCCTCGATTCTGTGGTCAGTGTAGATTTTCAGGGTAGCCTTCTGGCAGAGGCAGCCAGATTTTGGTGTAAAATATCCTGGCTAATGTCAATAATGTCCTAGGGCCTTTGGAGGAAAAACAGCCATGCAACAGATCCACCACACTTCACAGTGGGGTTAAGGCTCTTTTCTGCATAAGCATGCTTTATTACGCCAAACCTGCCAAAAAGGTCATAGCACCTGGTTCCCATCTAAACTCCAGGTGTTTACGTTTGTGGTATGATGACAGCAGCGGCTTTCTTCTGGCAAGCCTTCTAAGTAGCTTGATGGCATAGAGGTGGTGTCTAATTGTACTTTTGGAGACTTGGTGACCCCAGGATGCAACCAACTTCTACAATTCTCAATCTGTGATCCTTGGAGAAATGTTTGCCTCTGGTCCTCACTGTGTGTAGGAGCAAGCTACATTTGCGTCCTCTTCCAGGCAGGTTAACCACAGCTCTAATTGCTTTAAACTTCTTTATTGCTGTAATGGTGGGAATAGGCAGTTTAAGACATGAAGCTAATATTCTATAGCCATTGCCTGATTTATGAAGGTCAACAACCTTTTGCCTCATTTAACTTGTGTTCTCTGTTCATGGATGACTAAGGGGTTTTTGCAGAGGTGGAAATCCAGGGGACATAAAGTAAAAGTCCTACCATGTGTTTTTTTCCACCCATAAACTCAGCCAGCTGATTTCACTAATTAGTTCTACCTCCTGGCTGAAGAATTATGTTAATTAGCAAATCCAGGTGATTGGAGCAAAATACTGGGGAGGTCTTTTACTTTATGTCCCCTGGATTTCCACCGCTGGGTTTTTGCCTGTTTCACCTCATATTTATACCCCAATGAAACAGGAAGTTGAGAATGATCACGTAATAGTTCCTGAAGAGTCAGGTAAAAAAATATATATGAATGGGAATATATTTAAGTTGCTTACTATTTCTAGCCTTGCCAATAACTGAGTTTTGTTTTGAGAATGTTTTTTTTTTTTTTTACAAAGAATGTTTTCTAGGTCATGGTGACATGGTGACATTTTATCATGACTCATTTTACAGGGTTACCAGTCATTCCGGTGGGCACTGTATCCCACAGAAATAGGTCACAGAACTTGAAGTCAAGGATATGAATGCCACTCATTGACATAATTGCAACCTACTTCCAGTAACAGCAACACAATAATTGAAAAACTTGTTTAACAAAATATTCTAAATTGTTTTAAGATTATATTAAGGCTGTCAAAATTGTTGAGGATCATCACCATTTCATTTTCACCGTACAGATTGCTGAATTTGGGAGTGTATTTTGTGTTTTCTTAAAAACTGTTGCCACATGAGCCAATAAAATTCTATCTTGCATAACAAAAAACTGTTTTTGCCATATATATATATATATATATATACACACACACACACACAAATACAATTTAAATATTTAAAAGCTTGGAAAAATATCTGTAGGCTGTGTGGGCCGTTTTTTTAATCGTATGATTCAAATTAGTTTTATGTGATTGATTTCGAACTGCCTATAAAGAAAATCTTTCATACTAATAATCAACTCCACAAACCAGCCTAATCCAAAAGATATACAATTTCATAATGAGGAGGAAGGGAAATTAACCAAATGCATATATACGTGTTTTTCTAGCCACTTGATTTTCCTACGCTGGAATGCGTAAGTTGAATGCATGATCTTTCCCCATCTTTAATAGAGAATCGAAGCAACTGATGGCCATTTGATGTGTAAAGGCAGTCTAGCCAGCATGGAGCACCTATAATCATAATGGGACAGTACAAGGTCCTATGTGGACTAGTAGGTGCACAGTGGTAAGGAGCGATTAGGCCCTTAGTGAAATGCAGAAGAACATTCAGAACCAGACTTGATCTGCAATATTACTCCATGAAGAGGAGCTCAATCCAGAATGACAGATGACAGCCAATGTGAAGGAAAAAAAGGGAATGCAGTGTGAAAGGAAATATGCGTGTAGCTGCGCTTCTAGTTGTGCAAGCACAAGACAAAGGATGAATCTGTTTCCCCATTTATTTTATTATAAAAAGCAGCAAAAAGAAATAAAACAAAACCCAAAAGCATAAACGTTCCGACAGACCTGCTCCTCTAACGCACCCCACACTGGAGATAAACTCAGGAGAGCTTTGGTCAAACCAACTCCGCCCCAGTGGGTGGGTAAAGACCCGCTGGTCACCAAAGTATTTTGGGGTGACTATCTCTGTTGGCTGAATGGGGGGGGTTGGGGGGGGTGTGGAATCGGACCACCAAAATCACTCCTCCCCCAGAGGAATATGGGGGGGGGGGCTGTGTGCACTCGCAACTGATTCTGACCTACACTGTAGAGTAAAACATTTAACACTGACACTGCAGAAACCTTGGGAGAACACTAACATGCTTGACTGCTGTGCCTATTGCCTCAGAATACACTGCTGTTGGATAACTGGCCCACGCCAGCCTCTTGCAGGATGAGCGATTACAACACGCTGTAGGGAATCTTAACAGACGCGTGCAAAATGCACCGCATGCCATTAACCGAGAGCGGGCAGACTAATGATGGCCTGCGGAAACTTCAGACAAGAGGCTGGCATTTCCAGGGATGTTTTGCTTCAGCAAGAATTCATCAGAAGTTTCTAAGCAAAACCTAACCGTTATTTCTTACAGCTCAATGGAATTCAAAAATGTACCAATGACAGCCTTGTCATAAAGATAGACACATTGATTGGCCGAGGAAAGGAAACCATATTCAGAACTTTTTTTTTTTCCTTTTTCTTTTTTTTTTTTTAAAAAGACAAAATGAGGGGGCAGCCATGTCAACAGGTTTCCATCGTTACAATAGACACAAGTGGCCGAACAATGTTTGTTTTTTCCTTTCCTTTTTTTAAACAAACAGTATATACAGGCAAGTCGTGGGGTCAATGTGTGTGCGCGTCATGTAACCGTGCATCCTGCTGGGTATTGTTGAGGGTCATGTATTTTCATGGGAGCGCCAACAGAACTATATAACACACACGTCCTATGAGAGCATTGCACATGTCTTGGTGTTCCAATTCAGCCTCGTCACTTCAGACCCATATTTTAAAAGCTAGCCACCTCTGAACAGAAAGTGTTTCACAAAAGCAAAACTAAATCTTTAAAATATTGTTATACAAGAATCATGTCACAGCTTAGGCAAAAAACAAACAAAAAAAAGATTGATATCTCTCACGCACAGACACACACACACACACCAACCCCACTCCTCCCTCCTGCAGGTGTGCTAAGAGTAGCACCTAGCGCATCCGGTACTCTGAGGTCTTGGACACCTCACAGAGCTGACCCTTAAAGTCGATGTCCACAGTGAAGTCCAGATCTCGCTGTAAGAGAGCAGAGGGTTAGCAACAGATAAAAAATAACCTGGGCAAAACTTAAATTTGTCTTAAATGGTTTGCAAAATTTCAACACTCTTACTGATTGCTTTCTGCTGTTCGTGGGGGAGAAAGAAAAAATAAACTTACATTGTTTTTCACATTAGGTTTCATGTTGATAGTGCCGAATATCTCCTCTCCCGTTTTGACTGTCAAGTAGTCGTCGAGGTAAAACACTGTCTGTTTCCAATGTGTGTAAGGGGACTCTGGGCCTAGAGAATAGGATTTGAAGCAGCCATATGTTCAATACTCAAGAGAAACACAACATCTATGCCATACAGATTTAAACACTACAAAGTAAACACTGGCTTTTTCAAAGGTTTTTTTACAATTAATTTACTATAAAAGAATAAATATCCTTTCAGGGGAAAGAATTGTATGTATGCATGCATGCGTTATTGTGTCTATATGGATGTATGCATGCATTTCTCTTTTACAAGTGTGAATACAGCCCAGTAATTTGAGTAGATAAAGGTATGCTGCTCACTTGTAGAGAATCCTGTGCGCTTGTGGCAACGGGTGAACTCAATGTTGAAGTAGGTGACCAGCGCGTGGATGTAGTCGTTCCTCTTCACCTGAAGGCAGAAGGGTGAGGTGAAGGAGAGGTCCTCGATCTTCACCGTGTAGATGTCCACCTCCTGTGGACAGGAAACAGCTGTCAAACCGTCTAAACCAGTGGAACAATCTACTCTCCTTGATGTTGAAGAATAATCAGGATTTATAGTTTAGCCAACAGACAGAAATTTTATTTTATTTATAGAGAATCATGGAAGAAAGATCACAGGGTCCCGTCGCAAATGCAGAGTTCAATTTGTGGATGCATAAAAATTAGCCTTGAGCCAATTTGAACAAAGCAAATTATAGGTGCAAATCTAATTGATAAGCAAAGATGCTAGTGTACTAAAAACATTGCAGGAGAATGTCCCATTTGTGAATGACTATACATCACAAGCTTAAAATAGATAAGTACAGAGCATAAATGCAATATTAAATGGATATCTTTGTATTTGGCCCAAAGGTGCTGGACAAAGCAGTAAAGTGACAAGGGAAAATACCAAAAGCACAGATTCAGACGGCCCATTGACACTGCAAGCGTTCTGGTCGCACCAAAATGGCACGAGTACAAGTTCAACCGGTGGAGCGAACCCAAAGTGGGTCATTCCTGGGGAAATGGTCCCTTTTGAATCTTGACCTCTCAGGTTTTTCTGATATTTAACACCCAAAATGCAACCTTGCAATGACTATTGGTATACTTGGGGGGGAAAAAAACAAAAAACACAAATCATTAAGTACTGGCTAGCTGAACCACCAATCAGAGCGCTCCTGTGCATAGCAATTGTTGCCAACCACCACAGACTCAGGTAAAGCTTCAGTTTAGAAACAATTACTTTCCATGGGGATTGTAGCCTAACTAAAACAAAGAGTTGTAGCCTATCTGTAGGCTATATCAAAATTAAATAATAGTTAAACGGTGCAAATTAATTGCCCATGTCACACAAGTTAGGTAAAGAATAAATATAAAAATGATGGTCAATTAAATAGTTTGGCAACGTTAGCTAGTTACTTACCAAGCTGTGAAACGATAGGCTACAAACAGTTCTGCCTTGTTATGGCAGTGGCGCTCACTTCCGGTTAACAACAGGTTAAGCTTCTCTTGTTTACGCTGAGAGTGATAGCTGACATTATGCGCTGATATTTGGACGAGTTAACATTAAAGTAGCTAGTTAACGTTAAACATTTGTTCCAGTTGTATTTTAACTTCAAGTAGCCTACATTTTGGGGGTGCTGATGCCCAGGGGCACTAGAGTCTTAATCCGGCACCGTCTCTACAGGATCCTTGGAATGGAAACGCCTTTTTTTTAAATTATATTTTTTTTAAAATTTGTTTCTGATTTTTCCCCATTTTCTCCCAATTTAGTAGCCAATTGAACCCCTATTCTAATTCAATTCCCCCGTGTAGCAACTGCTAGAGAATCACCGCTACACAACCCCGTCAGCCGGCGGTAGGACGCCACGTCCTCTTCAGGGCGCGACGACTCCTAGCTCCTGACCATGATTCCAGCCCGCCCAGGGCCGCTATGCGTGCAGCGATTCTCTCCGAGCCCCTCCCCCCACCGGAAGCAGCCGCCAATTGCTGCTCCCACAGGGCGCCGGCCATGCTCGGATCTGGCAGGACCGGGGCGCAAACCCCGATCCTCGGAGCACAACCGCACCGACTGAAAGTCGGCGCTTTTACCGCTGTACTACCGCACGAAACCGATGATTTGTCTACTCCAAGTAGGGAATGAGTCTTTACCCCAAGTGAAGGAGTTCAAGTATCTCGGGGTCTTGTTCTCGAGTGAGGGGACGATGGAGCGTGAGATGAGCCGGAGAATCGGAGCAGCAGGAGCGGTATTGCGCTCGCTTTACCGCACCGTTGTGAGGAAGAGAGAGCTGAGCCAGAAGGCAAAGATCTCGATCTACCGGTCAATCTTCGTTCCTACTCTCACCTATGGTCATGAAGGGTGGGTCATGACCGAAAGAACGAGATCGCGGATACAAGCGGCCGAAATGGGTTTTCTCCGGAGTGTGGCTGGCATCTCCCTTAGGGATAAGGTGAGAAGCTCAGTCATCCGTGAGGGACTCGGAGTAGAGCCGCTGCTCCTTTGCGTAGAAAGGAGCCAGTTGAGGTGGTTCGGACATCTTGTAAGGATGCCACCTGGTCGCCTCCCTAGGGAGGTGTTTCAGGCACGTCCAGCTGGGAGGAGGCCACGGGGCAGACCAAGGACCAGGTGGAGGGACTATATCTCCACGCTGGCCTGGGAACGCCTTGGGATCCCCCAGTCAGAGCTGGTCAATGTGGCCAGGGAAAGGGAAGTTTGGGGCCCCCTGCTGGAACTGCTACCTCCGCGACCCGACTTCGGATAAGCGGTTGAAGATGGATGGATGGACTACCGCGACGGCCAACGCCTTTTTCTAAAACCAATGAGTTGATTGGTCAAAGGGCGGTGCTTTAATACGTTTCAATCAGTTAGTCTGAACAAGTTGCCATGGCAATATACCCCGATTAAAAGTGCATAGGCTAAACTCAAGTTAGCTTGCTAAACCCTTAATCTCACTCTGTAGTACACCCCCCTGCTCTACAATATGGGTCATGTTTGACCCATACACAACAAAGGCCGCTCCGTTTCAGGATTTTGTGCCAAATTCTGGCATTAATTATTTAATTATCTCAATCATATCTTGATCTAAAACTAAGGTAATTGGTTGGAACAAAACCCAGGACCGTAGCTATGCACCCATGCTGTAACCTGTCAATCACCTCTTGCGAAAAGAACTGTAAAACTAAATGAGATTCTACTTAAATTATTAAGATCTAAGAGGTCAAGATTCAAAATAGGGCTGGACGATATACAGCATTGATAATTATCGAATGCTTAACGGTCGTCGCCACTGCGTGGGATGCCTTTCTTTTCGTCTTTTTTTTCTTTAAGTATACCCAAATACTTAACGTGAAATGCTTCTGGAAAAAAAACATCACCGCTTATATCTTTTGAGTGTTGATAAGACAGTCAATCAGCAGCAAGGTCGTACAGCTTCCACGTGATCATGTGATGTGTTTTTGTCAATCACATGCCTTTCTGCTGATTATCCGTCTTAGCAACACCCAGTAAACAGTGATGTTTTTTCCTGGAATAATTTCACGCGGGCTTTGAAGCTTAGATTGCTACCACATCAGGTATAATTAAAAGAAAAAAAGGACGAAAAGAAAGGCAATACCGTAACAGCCGTTATTGCAATCGATAATTATCGCTGCGATATATCGCCCAGCCCTAATTCAAAAGGGGCCATTTCCCCCCTAAATTACCCAAGCGCCCATATTAAAGCCCAAGCGGACCGGGAGCGGGCCTATTGTGGCACAGCATTCAATGCTCCCATCTGGTCAATTTTAACTGGCCACTGCGAAATGAACACTTACCTTGATTAGACAGGCGCTGCTGACCAACTGTTTGGGATCCACCACATCCACCAGTGGCTCCTTAATGGCCACTTCCTTAATGCAGGACATGTCAAAACCATAGACGTTCTCCCACCCTGAGTGGGAGGGGAGGAGTTATTCACAGGCACCGATATAACCTGATACATGCTGAAACACTGCTAAAATAACACAACGACAGGGCAAGCAGATACTCACAGTGGATTTTGTAGTCCTTGTACTGCCTGTCCTCAATGGCTGTAACATACAACGTGGCTCTATCTGGGAATATCAACCCATCCGGTTTCTGCAGGGAGAAGGATTGACTGTTAATACACTGAAGACAGATTTACCATTGCTGTTTCGAGATGGCAGGTTTTGCACCTTCATTGAGATGGCGATGCAGTTTGTCATATTTAGAGTTATATTTTTAGGGCTTTTCAGCTTTATTGGACAGCAGATTGTAGAGAGACAGGAAGAATGGGTGCGAGGGAGAGACATACAACAAAATGATTTGACCGCCAACATCACAGCTTGCAATGAGCATGTGGACGGTTTGTGTTTTAATGGACTCTATACATCGATGTACAAGAAAAGCATTTAAGCTGTGCAAGACAATCTGGATAAGGGCATCTGATAAATGCCTAAAATGCAATCTGGTAAGACCCCCCATTAGTATGTGGCGGTTTCTATAAATATGGCTGCCAGTTGGGATTTTCTGTAGTAATGTGATGTCAAAAATAAATAAATAAATGGGTTTCTCTAATATTTTCAGAAAGAGGTGTGACATTTTTAAGTGTCTTCAAACACCCCCTACAATCAGCAAATGTTGCCTTATTTTGCATTTATTTATCATTATATGCAAAGATAATAACATCACTTTGATCAATAATATGATTTACCGACAGTCATTGATCGTGTATCCAGCTGAGCCCTCTACCGTTTCAAGCCTCACGACGTAACATTTCGTTTCTCAATATCTTAGTTGGGAACCCACATTTGTATTAATAATAAGATAAAACTTGAAAATCTAAATTCCATGAAATACATTTGTAATGGTCCAAAAATTACCTAATATCCTCTCAAACTAGTATCAGCTTCCAAGTAAATTGTAAGTTTCACCAAGTCATCAAATGCTCGGACTATCGGACATTTCGATTCTCGCATTTTTGTTACGAAGTGAGCATCACGGCATCGTGTTTACTTCCTGGTCAATCAATTTATGAATGAAAAGTTAGTTATTCGCGTGGCCCGGATGATGCTTTGTGTGACCCCAGTTGACCATGTCGACGGAACCGAATGGTGTCAATTTGTAACGAAGTTGCCCTTGTTACGAAGTTATCTGTCACCAAGCAAGTTATTCAAGGTATGTTATTTCCAATATTTACTGTATTGCATATTTTAGTCTTGAAATTATATCCTAGATTTAAACTAAACTCAGGTGAAACTGTTTCAACAGGTTGCCTTTTGTATACAGTGCATAAAACAACCATAAACGCACAAGATGACTGGTGTTGGAAACGATTCCCGCGTTACGAAGTGCGACATTATAAATTTTCCGTTGTGGGTTTGCAAGCAGAATCTTCACTAAACCGGACTTCTTGCAAGCGTGCATTATAGTTATGCTATTTGTTTTATTCAACATTACTCTCAAGTTACATGTAAAATGCAGAATAAATACAATAGGGAAGGAATTACAGGAAAGAATGAGAGCAGATTAAAGCAAATGACTTTGCTTATTTAACCTCTTGCTGCCAAACGCCCCCTAGCGGTAACGCGGGCGTGACGGAAATTATTAAATTATACATTTCATTAATTTAATAATATATAATAAACTGCTCACCTCAATATTTTTATTAAATATCCTTAAGATATATCCATTCCTCCTGGGAAAGTGGTTTTTAAGCCCAAAACGTCGAGTTAAAACTTCGTAAATTACGTTGGAAACAACGACCTAATTCGCAAACATGTATTGCAGCTTGATGTCACACCATAAACAATGTGCTGGTAAACTGTTATGCTTAATTGTATTTCACAAAACTTTGAAAAATCGTTATACCTTTAGACTTCAAGAAAAAATACCTTAAAACTTTCATACGGCCGTACATGATTTTTTTCACATTTTAAACAGACTTGTGCTTTTCTGCACTTCATTATGAGTAGTTCGGCTGTGTTCAGTTTGGTGTTGTGAAACTCAGCCAGTTTCTGGAGTACCAATCCCGTGGCTTAGTATATTTTAGTCAAAGTGGTTTTGTACTTTATTGCAGTTATATGCAAAACCGTCATCAATTGGGTGTATTTCTTTGACTGATAGCACAATAGGCCTATCTGAAGTGGGAAAATCTCGCATCGACCCGCCTCCACTGCAAGTGTTATTTGCTTTCCATTGGGTTTTTAAACTGTCTGTCAAATATTCCAGCCAATAGCGAAGACTCTTATCTTTCAGACAAGCCCTCATTCAACACAATGTGTTAGGTTGTCACACAGGTACAATTGTGCGTAAGTGGAGGAGGCGTCTAAGCGTAAAGTTCCTACCAAGATGGCGCAGAGCGTTTTTAGCTTGTAGCAGCTAGCTACAGTCCGTTTAGAAAAGTATAATTCATTAGGTAACGGCGGTAATCTTTTTACTTTACAGTCTTTCATACAGTTTTTATGTCTAGGTTATTCAGGCGTTTCTCCGTGCAGCAGGTCCTAGCCCGAAGATGTTTTTGTGATGTCTCAGTGACGCTGAGTGGTAAGGCAACATATTTTTTTGCCGGTATACCAGTGCAAATTCACTTATGTATAAAACGAATCCCTCTGAATTAAATGAATATAGCTAACATTACTATATTGTAACAATGGAAAGCTAGCCAGCAGAATTACACATAGCAGCTGGCTATCTATTTGTGTCTGAGACGAGCTGTTCCGAGTTTCTTTTGAATGACATGGCGTCTGAAGTGTTTGTTTAGAAGTTATTGTTCCACATTAATAAATTCTGTATGCAGTACAGCAGGCTGTGCAGGTAAACGAATGAGCAATTTATGCATGACGTAACATGAGGGAGAGAACATGAGGATGACTGTTGTTGATTATTATCACTATTATTAGGTGTTTATTTTATGTAGGAAAGTAGTGTAGATTTGATCCCGTTTAAATATAGTTGGGACTCATTTCCTGCTAATGGGGCTCCGGTGGAATATAAGATTCACTGTGCTGCTACATGGGTTTGGAGAGCTTTTTGGGGACCACTGGTAGGCTAGCTAGTTAGTTGAGTAATATGAAACACACCAAAAACACGTCTAAAAATTAATTTTTATTGCCAATTATCAAATTTTATCAAATCTTATTGTAAAACTTAAAAAAATAAATCAGACTTTTCTGGAACCTTGCCATCTTGCACAATCTGTGCCAACTTTGGTAACCAAAATGGTTCACCTGAAAAAAAGCTCTGTAGAATTTGAATGGTTTGAGATATTGACACCATATGTTTAGCAGAGATTGGCAGCATATTGAGGAGTTATTTCCTCCATAGCTCTTGTAGCTCATCAGGTAAAAAATCTGAAATTTTAATGTAGGTACCCATTTTTTAGTTTTTTCACAATTTCTGTACATAAATCTTTGTAATTAAGAAGCAAGAAGTATGTATATGAATTATGACTGCTTAGTCATAATAGTGCAGTTCTCTCTTAATAAAAGCTATAAACCATATTTGTAGCCTTTACAGTTTGAGAAACAGCTTTGTTGGTCACTAGTAAAAACAGGCGAGAATTGGTATATTTTGCCCTTGGTATTAAGAGGTTAACACTTTTGAAATAGCCATCACGTCGGTGTCCATGTTACACAGGGAATTAGAACAGGTTAATATAAATGGGTTTTATGTGTTAAATGTTTGAATCTAGTCTTTGTATCTTCCACAGAGTTGTTGAAATTTACATGGATTAGGCACATAGGGTAATCACACTTCAATTTTGTCAAATATGCTCAAATTCTACTAAATCATATTTTGGGTTCCATGTTACATAGGTAAATGTAATTTTGTATGCTATAATAGGATACATTTCTTGTTTAACTTGTAGATTTTAGAATTTCACAGTTTTGTTGAGCATTAAACCAGGTTTACAGTATTCTCCATAATAACAGCTCGTTTTCACAAAATCATAATTTGTGAATGTAATACTGCCATTTAAATAACACAAGCAGTAACCGTTCGACATTTTGCAAAGCAGGATTAATTAAATTTAGTAAAAAATAAATAAATAAAATGTTCTCAAAATGCTTCAAAGTCTCCAACATTTGTAGTCAAGTCTCAATACACCTATTGTAAAGAATTGGGTTTATACATTATGTGTTCTTAACTGGTCTTCAATGGAATTTCATGTGTAACGAAGAAACCAAAATTTTGGTTTCCATGTTACAGGGAATGTTTTGTAAAAACCTGGTTCAGTACAATTGGTCAATAATTATGGTTAATACGAGTTACTGAAAATGTTACATGATGTGCTTAGTTAACTTTTTGATGATTCAAGTGAACGAGTGATTTAAAAAAATTATATACTTGTAAAACAGTTTCAAGAGCCTAATTGGACCAAAGCAGCAAATTTTGCAGAAAAACCAACCTCATTTTTTCACAATAAAAAAAAGATATATTTCATTTTATTTTCAGTGATGACAAGTATGCCCCAAAGCAGTTCAAAAATGGCATTATTTTAAATATATCACAATTGGTTCATGATCTATAAATGGACAAGATACAAGTTTGGTTTCTCCATTACACGGGGATTGGTTCCATTGGTTCTCAAATAGAATTGATTGACATGGATTACCGGATGAGTTGTTCGATAAAATTCTTATGTCCCAATGTACACAATCTGCCCTCTATATAAATTTGAAAGGCATCAGACCATTTTGAAATTTTGACATCCATGTCACAGTTTGGCCCCTGTATTAATAGAATGACCCATGTGTGCTAGTCCATCCTCTATATAGAGCTGCCAGGACATCAAATCGATCCAAATAGACAAATTTTGTGTGAGGTGGTGCTTGGGTGTGGTCATGGGTGGGGTGCAGGGGAGCTTAGTGGAGATGCTGTGGTTGGAGGTGGTGTAAAAAAAAAAAAAGATAAAATCCTGTGGCTACTCACCAGCCACTTGTCACGGGCGTAGATGACAGTATTGAGCATGGACTCGTAGAAGAGGCAGTATCCCATCCATTCAGAGATGATGATATCCACTCCCTCCACAGGCAGTTCCACCTCCTCCACCTTCCCTTTGATAATCGTTACAACTGAGAAGGGGGGTAACCAAGACGACACATAAGGACAGGGCTAGACACCCAGCGTTGGTCCTTTGGAACCAGCTCGGCGAGTTAACCGTTTAATTAACTGCTTTAACGATTAATTACATGCAGGGTAACAAAGAAAACCAGCAGAATCTGTGGCTCTCTGGGACCAACGTTGGGGGATCCATCATGCAATTGGGATTACCAATACTCTTAACATGGAGTGTTTAGATGCATTTTGGTTTAACACAAAACCCAACAGATTACACAGGGGAAAGAACAATGTAGGTGAGTATGGGACAAATAACACTCACTGTGATCCAGCTTGTTGGCCTTGACGATCTTCACTGCGTAGTCAGATATACTACTGCACTCAATCTGTAGGGCACAAAAGTTATTTGGCATGAGGGACAGGAGGACACAACCAGGACAGACCACAACATGGTCATCTGTAAGGGTCAAACTTAAGTCCTGGAGGGCTGCAGTGTCTGCAGGTATTTGTGGTTTCCTTTCAATCAGTAGTTAGCTAAGGCCTTGATAAAATGTGTGGACTCTTGAGCTAATGAGTGACATACTGATGACTGCTACTGAAATTACACCAAGAACCAGAAACTGTAGCCATCCAGGATGGGATTCTGACACCCACGCTGTGGTAGTCACTACCACTGATGACTGTAAAGACTGTACAAATGAGCAGACAACCCAAACGCCCTTGCTGACTACATGGAGTCACAGGGAACCACAAGGTGCACGGGGGCGGGTAGGCTCACCCCAATGACCTTCTTGGCTCCGGCCTTCGCTGCGAACATGCACAGGATACCAGTTCCGCTGCCTACGTCCAGCACAACCTTGTCCTTGAACAGGTGCTTGTTATGGAACATGGAGTTGCGGTAGGTGAGCGTGCGGACTTCATCTTTCAGCATCTCCTACAAGGAGATGGAGCAGGCCAAGGCCAGTTAAAGCTTCAAGTGTTTACTCATATGGCTGAACACTGTTCCGTTTAAGACAAAATGCTGAAACTATGCGACAGTAATTACCAAGCACACAGGTTTATCTACACATGGGATCACGAGTGCGACGCCCTTATACTCTGTCCTCTATCAAAAATGCAAAACAACTGACCAATTGGGTTTTATTTTCATGTTTAATCACTTTAAAGTAGAATTGTATGTGACTGTATGACTTTTGTATGACTGTACAAATGTAAAGAATTACGGGCCAAAGACATAAGTAGCCTACCTCGTGGATGCCGAAGTGGGCATAGGAGTCAAAGTAATAGTCCTTAGATGTCATATCCTCTGCCGACGGCTTCGCTGAGCTTTCCCCCTGAGAAACCTCGCAGAGGAAGAGTGAAGTTAACGTTAACACTAGGTACACCACCAGCCTAAACGCAGCGGCTAATCCCGCCGATAGACGGCTTTGTACAAGATGACAAGAACAACGCTGTCCATAGTCACCTGCAGTCGGGCCGTGGATGCTCTAGATCTACCCTTACTGCAGGTCAACGGTAACGTCACATAAAATATAGCGTGTCAGGCTACTGCTGCCATTAATGTGACCCACAAAAACAGCAAACCACGAAGGACAGGGACCTGATTAAATAATTTTTTTCTGTAAGTTAATATTACTTCTGAGAAGGCCCATGATGGCTTCTCAAATCACGTGTACGTTAGCTAATCAAACGTTAGCTGTGTATGCTAGTAACGTTACATACAAAGGAATATAAACGTGCCTCATGGTTAGCTAGGCCGGCTTGAGGCCTATATTTGCACTTAACTTGTATAAATACTAAAATAGCCGGCGAAGCTCGTAAATTAATCACGTATAAAGACAACAATAACGTGTTAAGATGGATAACTATTTACTGTCGGTAGGCTTAGCTACGTTACTTAAAACTTGGTGGCCAGGCAGAAGTAACGTTAGCGCCGGTTTCTAGCCAAGTGGAAGTATCGCGTTGCCGAACTTACCCGGCAGCCGGTCACACCATCAGTGAGGCGCTTTGTCTAACGAGAGACGAATAACTACTATAACATTAACACTAACTTACTCTTTAGCTATAAATAAAATTGACTTCATTTTCTCGAATTAAGTTCCTGGGATAGGTGCACTGAGTTATAAAAATAAGAATGTTAGCTAATTAGCTGACATAACATTATTGGCTACTAACGTTAGTTCGCCAACCAGAATTGATTAACATTAGAAAAAAAGTTAACGGTAATTACGTTAGCAAACTTGAATTTCACCAACTTTAACGTTAGCCAATTTATTGGCTAAGTTAGTAACGTTAAATAACGTTAGCAATCGGCGTTAGGGCTCCTTTGCCAAGTTAGCTTAGGTAACGTCGTCCAAATCAAACCAGAGAACTCGCAGCCGAATTTAAGTCCAATAAATTGACTTTAATGCGAATCGGTCCGTTTCTGAAATTTCCAGAGAATGCTAGCCTAACGTTAGTTTATCGTCAAACCATGGGGAAATTATAGCCAAAATGGATTATTTTTTTGTAACATTAGTGAGACATTATCTTTGCTTTCTCGCCAAAATGTGCGCACCATGCGGTCTGAGACCCAATGAAAGGTGCGTTAGCTGCCCAGCTCGTTTGGTAAGTTAGCATAGTATTAACCTTATATCTACTTTAACGTTACATGGTTGGATAGTATTGGTTCATAGAGAACCATGGCACATATAACGTTATGTTTATTTATTTTACGATTAGCTAACGTTCGCAATAACTTAGATACCCGGCTGGCTGACCAGCGTTATCGCCGTGTAAGTTAGCTAACGTTAATTGGCTTAACGTTACGTGGGTAGTTTTAAGGTAATCAAACAGATGACTAACGTTAGTTAACACTAGAACAGCAAAACAGTCGGCAAATTAATAGAAGCCGTCACTGTCGCAAAATGAATGAGTCTTACAACGAGGTCGGTTTGCTGCTAAAATGGATGCTCTGTGTGTGCGTTCATAACCTAAGTTAGCTAAGGCGCTATCTAACGTTAGCCTAAGCTTCTTGACAGTTAAATGAACACTTCTGTTTAATACAGCACGCTGGTATTCATTTCCGTCTTCATTACATATTTCAGAATTCATGGTTAACCTATTCTGATTTCCTATAAGAATATGCAGATATAACCATTCAAGTTGCGCTTCACTTACCTCCATCCTGTCCGTGGTCTCCGCCATTTCAACTCAGTCTGCGCAATTTCATCTGACGTGCAGCCAACTTTGTGACTCAACTGTGAAAAGCCTGCCCCCACTCAACCTCACCAATCACGTATCGCCTTTTAATAATATTCACCAAAGTGACAACCCCTTTCATAAAAGTCTATTCTAAATGGTTGAAGATGGTGTCCGTTTTTCCCACTCTTTTATACAGACTCTCTTTCCATTCATCCCCACTTCCCCAGATATTTCTATGCCCAGTTCATCAGCCCAGCTAGCCAGCCCTAATCGTTCAGTTGACACAACAGTGCGGTCGTAAACGGTAGATATATACATGGAAACAACATGCTTGGAGTCGGGAGGGAGCATAATAATACCATTGTTGTTGCTTTGGAAGGGTTTCAATGTTATCCAATTTGGATTTAACATAGTGTCTAATCTGTAGGTAACAAAAATATTTAGAGTGAGGAAGATGAAATCTTGACCAAAAGTTGACCAAAAGATTCAATCTTCTTGAATGGTAACTAGCCCCCTCTCCCTCCAGGAATAATACACACCATCCGTCCATGTTGACAAAAGAGTAGTTAAGACAAATTGGTGTATACACAGAGGTCTCCGGTATAGCTACTGAAAACACTTCTGATCTGGATTCATGATTCTAACAAGAGTTTTTCAATACAAAGCTCTGATTGGTGAAGGTGTTGGGCTTGACCGGTTTTGAGAAAAGCATGGCCTGCAGCAATGAGCCGGTGTAACTGTATTGGTCTCCATATCTAGCCAAAGGGGGGCACCAGACTTTCCCCCAGCCAAAACACCCAACTGCCAATATGTAAGTGCCCTGGCATTAGAAGCCCAGTAATAGTATTTAAAAACAGGCAAACATAGCCCTCCTACAGATTTGGGATTTTGTAGGTGTGGGGATTAACAAAGTGAACTACAGTAGATTCTTCAGGTTGAGTTCTGTTAGTGGAACGAGAGGGCATAAATGAAAATAAGTAAAAGGTAAATTCCGCACAGACATCAGGAGGTATGGAATAGCTTGATAGGTCATATAGTAGAGGCAGAAACTCTGAGCTTGATACAGTAGGGGAGACTGGGGACAGTTGCAACAAGGGACAGTTGCAACAGTATCTTATTCCTCCAATCAGAAACATGCTAGAATGATGAAATTCCATACTACACATGCTCAATTAGACCCTCTCTCCATCAGGAAGAAAGGAGCCACATTCAACCTTTGCTTCTACATTTATTGACAAAAGCTTGTTTTGGAGGTATGAAAGTAATTTTGTTCACAAGCTATATTTTTGTCATACTGTCCTGACCTTTTGTATGAATTAATCCAAACTTACTTAGTTTGAATCATTGTTTTGTTGATTTCTATGTGACATGATTAGCATGTGTCAATGTCATTGTGTCTAGCTAGCATATGAGGTTTTCTCATGTTGCAACTGTGAGGGACATTTGCAACAACTGTCCCCAAGCTAAGCAGCTATATCAGGTCCCGCTTTTTCTAATGGAGAAAGCAATATTAAATGTGTCTTAATATAGTTATTTTAAAAGGATAGTTGACCCAAATATGCCAACTGTTCCTCCCATGTATGCCTCATTACAGTTCCCTCTGCTTATGAGGAACAAATTTGTCTCAAGGACCCATAAATTCCGCCATATTGGATTTTCCGCTAATTAGCATTTTTGTAAAACACTTAAAATGCTGCTACTCCTACAAAATTTGACCTATTTGCACAGAACTTGGTATGTGGATTCATCTCACGTACCTTTTCTAAGGCCTCAGTCAAAAAAATGGCTGAATGACAAGCCAATGAATTTTCAGTGGGCGTGGCTTATTACAAAAATGCTAATAATTCCAAAACCGTTTGATGGAAAGTTATCTTTTAAAATATCACAATTCTGTATACAACTTTTATGAAGCATGGTCTAAGGAGGGTATATACCAGGTTTTGTGCAAATCCGTCCAATTCTCTAGGAGGAGTAGCATTTTAAGTGTTTTACAAAAAATGCTAATTAGCGGAAAATCCAATATGGTGGACTTTATGGGTCCTTGAGGAAAATATAGATGTGAACTACAGTACATGGGTTAGCGCCCTTGATCTGGTGCTCTCGTGTAGACATTTTTGAAACTGCATTGTAGTGTGTCACCTGACAGTGACATTGAGACAAAAGGCAAAAGTTAATTAGTAGGTTACAGTTTAATGCATTTTTTACATGTTGCAACTGTCCCTCGGCTTGGGGACAGTTGCAACATCTGACGACTTCCATTAAAATAAATTTTGATGAATTACATGTCAAATGTGATCATCTTTAAACTTATAGGTATAGGTTTGGGTAATTAGTAGACATATGTAAATTTAATATATTAAACTTTGGTTGGTCTAGTCTAAATAATCTCTGAGTAATTGAGAGTAATTGAGAGAAATGCAAAACACTGTTGCAACTGTCCCCAGTCTCCGGGCGCCCGCAGGATTTCTTCCCGGGGTACGCAACAGAGTAGGCCAAGCCATAGGCTACATGAAAACAAAGCCACTACTTAGGACTAACGTTACAACGTAATTTACCGATATATTTTGCACTCATAAGGTCGCATATTAGTTCTAACGTAGGAGTAGGCCTAGCCTACGTTAAAGTCTGATCTTTCATCAGCAAAACCGGAGAGACGTACTTCAAAATAGAATGGAAATGTTGCGTGCAAAAAGATGTTACGTGACTTACAGTAGCCTGATATTTCATCAGGAAAACCAGAGAGACCTCACAATAGAATGGAAATGTTGTGCGCAACAAGCTGTTACGCGACTTACAGCAGTTAATGTTAACACAATGAAAACACTTCTGACAAGTCAATGTAACTATCGAACATGCTCAACAAAATGTATTCACTGCTTAAATTTCTAATAAAATATTATATGCACGCCAATTGTGTGTGTGTTAGAGAGAGCACGAGCAAGAGCAAGAGCAAGTCACTGCAAATAAAATAACATTTTGGTGGGTAGCTCGTCTCCCGGTGGGGCTAACTCATCCTCAGCTGAGGACTGGTTCTCCGAAAGCTGATTCTCCGAATTGTTATTTTCATTCTTTTTCAGACTCAACAGTTCCACAATGCTGAGCTGCTTTCTTTTCTTTGACATATTTGGCTAACGTCAATTACTGTATTCGTTTAAGTTAGTTATCTTGACTGACAAGTAAAAAGGCAACTCTAAACTTTTCCCGGTCTAAAGAAAAGGGTGGTCCTCCAATCACTTTCAACTGTGTCTTCCAATCACTTTCAAATGTTTGAAATATGCAAAACTTGGAAAATACAATAACCAGGCAATACAACGAAGACAATAAGCAAATATCATTCCTCAACATCGTAGAAACAGAGACGGAAAGACTGACAATTCACGTCAGTTTTAATGGAAATACTAATTTTGCTGTTGTTGCTAAGGTACGCAGACTGCTGGGGGCGCCACTGGTACTAGACACTATCTAGTTCGTAGGTAAACGGTGAGCACTAGGTACCCTTGAGTGGTAGAAAAATGGCGAGCATTGTTTGGCTGAATGGCCTGTTCTCATCATTAAGTTATGTTGTTTTGATGGAAAAAAGGGCAATGAAAATATCACATTCTCTCTGAGTGTCCTCTTGGTTGAGTGGTGAAGAATTTTCTCCGACTGCACTAACACCAACCAAGATTAAGTTTAATTTAATTTAATTCTTCATAATAATAATAATAATACTTGTATAGAGCAGTTTCCATGCATGGCTGGGATGGTGAGGACGTCTTTAGTTGAGGATCTAGTGGGGTTTATGATCAGGAGCAGGTGGGGTTTATGTTTTTAAGAGATCAGTAATGTATTCTGAGTCAGGCCTTGTCATTAGTGGTAAGGAAAATATTTAAACCAATTCTTTAAAAAAACTGGTAGCTGGTAATCAGGCTGGGACTGGTGTTATGTGACTTCTTCGTTTTGGTGACTTCTGATTCTGACCTTGAGAAATTGTAGGTGGAATGCACAGAGCAGGATACTTAGTGATTACATTACATTACATTACAGGCATTTAGCAGACGCTCTTATCCAGAGCGACTTACACAACTTCTTATTACATTTATTCATTTATACAGCTGGATATATACTGAAGCAATTCAGGTTAAGTACCTTGCTCAAGGGTACAACAAGGCGGCAGTGTAGTATAATGGTTAAGGAGCTGGCCTAGTAACCGAAAGGTTCGATTCCCACTGCCGTTGTACCCTTGAGCAAGGTACTTAACCTGAATTGCTTCAGTATATATCCAGCTGTATAAATGGATAATATGTTAAAAAAAAAATGCTAACAAAGTTGTGTAAGTCGCTCTGGATAAGAGCGTCGGCTAAATGCCTGTAATGTAAATGTAATGTAATGTACAACGGCAGTGTCCTACCTGGGAATCGAACCTGCAACCTTTCGGTTACATGACCAGTTCCTTAACCATTATACTAGTGATAAATCCAATCAAACAGAGTACATTTAATCACTTCTAGAATCAAATAACCTCTGTAGAGTTGAATTCTCTGAATAACTGAACATTTTACTGTGCAGATGTCAGTTGATACAATGTTCAGGCCACAGAGGAGGGGTGTCAATCTCATCCAGTGCCATAGACACTCAAAATGACTGTCCTCAAGTTCATAAAAAAATGTTGCTGCCAATATATGACAACCCCTCCTCTAGAGGTCCTGAGAGTATAGAGTTGCAGGACTCTATTGGCAAGTGACCACATTTATCTATGTATCTATTTGCGGTTGTAACTTATATTGCCTAAAGATAGCCTAGGTAAGTCATCTTAAAACAATTAAAACTGTGTTGTGTTGGTAGGATTTACATCTACCAAATCTATTATTCAGAAAAATGTCTGGCTATTTTAGATACAAACAAACATAACATTAACAGAATTGACTCAAACATAACATTGACAGACTTGACACTGAAATTTTCCTTATAGGAGACCTATGTGACTGTGAATGGGGAAAACCACTACCTAGCCCGAATAATTGAACCCGGCAATGTTACAGGTTCCATGTGTGAAAGGGGCTTGAATGAAGGCTGTTACCTGCAAATGAGAAGACTAGGTCTAGGTGATAATTGCAAGCCATATCTCTGGAGCTGCCATTACCACACAGTTGTTGCTTTGGGCAATTGAAAAGACTTCATTTATGATGAAGAATTATTTACATGGCTGAGAACAAACCTGGTTATGCACTATGCTTGGCTGTCAATTCATCTTTAGTTCATTTTTAGCCTCTCAGCAGGGAATATTGGCTCCTCAATGAATATATACTTAAAGGCTTCCCCCATGTATTTAAACTATTCATTAAGCCGCAAGATAAATACTTACTTTATCAAATTTATACAACGAAATACTACAACTGAATAAAAAAGGTTTCATGTCAGACAGTTTTTGTTTTCTTTGGTCCTTTATGTATAATATACAAAGCCCAATTCCAAAAATGTTGGGACAGTATGTAAAATTCACATAAAAGCAGAAAGCAGTGATTTGTAAATTCTCTTTTACATATATTTAATTGAAAACTACAAATAAAAGATATTTAATGTTTTACCTTATCAACTTTATTGTTTTTTGTAAATATACGCTAATTCTGAATTTGAGGCCTGCAACACATTCCAAAAAAGTTGGGACAGGGGCAAAAAAAAAAGATTAGGAAGTTCAAAAAACACCTGTTTGGAACATTTCACAGGTAAACAGGTGATGCTATCATGACTGGGTATAAAATTAAATCAAAAGACTTTGATATCTTATTTCCAGGTACTCTTACAAGCGATACGATAGCCTCTCTACATTTGAATGGATCTGTATGGGAATTGGGGGGTGGGACTAGATTAAGATGTAAATTACACAAGAATAATATGGAACCCATGGTTGGCTAAATGGCTGTAAGTTATCAAGGGTCTGAGGTATCAAACAAGCCTAAAACCATCACTCTGCTGTATATGCAGTAGATATGGATGGATCACTTGAAGGGTTTTTTCTCCTGACTTATATTTCCATAGAGTTCAATAGGAAAATGAGTCATGAGAAACAACCCTTAAAGTGATCCATTCATATCTACTGCATATCTGGCTGCAGAGTGATGGTTTGAGGCTTGTTTGATACCGCAGGCCCTTGATGACTTACAGCCATTTAGCCAACCATGGGTTCCATACTATTCCCGTGTAATTTACAGCTTAATCTAGTCCCACCCCCCACCTGTTCCAAGCAGGTGTTTTTTTAACTTCCCAGTCTTTTTTTGCCCCTGTCCCAACTTTTTTGGAACGTATTGTAGGCATTAAATTCGGAATTAGCATATATTAACAAAAATCTATAAAGTTGATAAGGTAAAACATTAAATATTTTTTCTTTGTACGGTTTTCAATTAAATATATGTAAAAAATAATTTACAAATCACTGCTTTCTGCTTTTATGTGCATTTTACATACTGTCCCAACTTTTTTGTAATTAGTGTTTGTAATATAACAAATATAACTATCAAAATTGAGGATTTTGATCGCACAAAATTGGTTCTTGTATTTGGGTGAGGGACCCCTTCAGGGTTTTCCCAAACTAAATTAAGAAGTAAATAGTGAACAAATACATGTCTGAGGTTTCAAGAGTTACATAACAGTTATATAACTGTTGATTATTTAATATTATTCATTGACCACTTATGGAAAATAGGTTGTCTGCATTCTTAATGATATAATCAATAAGCTATGTTTCTAGGGTTTCTGACACTACAGCCAATAGGCTACTGTAGGACAGTGGTTCCCAAACTGGGCGTTGAGACACAGTTATGCTTATGGGTCATAGGACCAATACACTATAGCTATATTTTACACTTTCTTTGACATTCACATCTGTCGATTTAAACTCTGCTGTAGTTAGACACACTATTTCCGTAATTTGATTATAGTTTAAGTTAGCCTACATAAGTGTAGGGAAAATTAATGTTCTTATTAAGTGGATCCTGGGCAGTGCTGTAGGATCCATACAAATTATGGCAGTGACCAGTCTGAATATGGAATATTACTCCACGCAAATAATAATATACAGACAATATTATGTAATGCTGAACAAAAAATTATAATCTCTAGAGCCAATTAGGAAACCATATGGAAGTGCAATTCGTTTCGAAGAACCATGAGTGGGCTAAACGTGCCACCAAACGAAGGCTGTCGGAAGGATGTCGATAAATCGAACAGTTAAGTCAATAGTTATGATATAGAAATATTTTCTTTTTTTGAACAAGATCTGTACGGTTTGTAAATGGTGAATAGAGTGAACTCTGCCAAGCCAATCAGACGCTTCGTGATTTTGAGTGATATCAAAACCAACTTGGAAGCGACCGACAAATGGTCATGGGTGCATGTATTTCACCCAATCACATTTATATGTGTAGCTGGGAGGCTGGAGTTGCAGCGCATCGGACACACCATGAGTCGGATGCAGGAGTGTCGGCGACGCAGTCGGTCACGAGCTTATGTGAATGCTTTCGCTCTCGTTGCCTAAAATATTAGCCACTTAGCTGTCTTGCCGAGTTGGAGAAAACAGCAATTATTTGTTTTTCAGAAAATAGTATATCCTAATAACTTAATTAATTACAACGGGACTATTTAAATTCACTGTCCGGAATAGTAGGTGATGTATTACAACAATATAACCAGCTAGCTAACCTAGCTAACGTTAGCTATTGGATAGTAATTTGGAGAACCGTAGAATACTAGGTTAGCTAACAGCAAACATATGACTCACTGGTCGTGTATCGTGACCATTGCTATATCGCTGCTAGCAACGCTAACGTAAATTAGTTCACGTTATCTAGTTGACGTTAACCGTGTCGCCTTCGCTAGCCAGCCAGATATTTTACCTTGCCTTAGCTAGTGCATTTACGGTCAGCTAGGCAGTGCACTGGTTAAACGTGACGTAGCTATCGATACTATTGAATGATCAGCGGAAACCCCAGCTACATTTTGCTAGCATAGATAGCTTGCTAGCTAACTAAATCTGCTAGCTAACTACCTAAACTTCGTTAGCCAGTGCTAACTAGATATATAGTGATAGAAAACTAACGTTATCTTGCTTGGTTAGCGTTACTGTCAACCGCCAGAATCGATACAGCTTTGAAGTTAGCAAGATAGTTGCGTTAGCTAAATAAAATTTAGTAGCGAGCTAACACATTATATAGGAATATAATTATAAGTAACGTTAATTTTTAAGATTACTAGGTAGCTAGCTAGTTAACAACATCATTTGTGTGTGACTGGAGTGGAGACGAACAGACGAAAATGCCGGCTGTGTCGAAAGGAGACGGAATGCGGGGATTAGCGGTGTTCATTTCGGACATACGGAATTGTAAGTGCCTCCCTATTTAGTTTTCCAACTAACGTTAGCTAGCGAGCTAACAGTTAATTAATGTTGGGTAACTTATCTAGCTTGCAAATATTCGGTTAGCTAACAACCATGTTCCAATGACATTAGCTGACGTTATTTAACGTTAGCTACCTACGTTACTGATTATAGGCTACCGTTAATGTTTACAGTCATTTATTTAAAAAAACACAAATTAATCACTAACGTTAAATTTGGCGACTACGACATTGGCGTGTTCAATTACATTAGGTAGCTAACCTTAGCCTTTCAGTGAGTTAAGTTACTGTGAGAAATAACTAGAGCTGTTACCCAGCTAGTGTAAGCTAACTGTGCCATGTTCGATAGCATTAGCTATCTGACTACAGCTGGCGATTGACTGTGCAGAGCTCGGGCGGCGGTGTAATGTCAGATGCATGGTAATAGTAACTAGGCCGCTAAAGAATCCACCAGAACCGAATCACGAATCAAAATGTAACCCATGTTGTTTGCACGTTGCGTTTGAGTTTTGTGTTGATTAAATGGCTTATGCCTATCTCAAGGTGAGCGTAGCATCACGTTCGTCTTCCACGTAATCCAGGTTTAAGTATTGTCCCGGGGGACTGTGATGCAGAGCACTTGCTGGCACTAAGATGAAGCAAACGTTAACAGTAGGCTGATGCTCGCCAGAGAGGCATTGGGCGTTACATTATCCCGTGGAGGGACACAATGTGTTTGTCTGCACGGCTCCTGTGAAAATTGTTTTGAAAATAATTACGGCTGCTGCCATGTCTTGTTAGGTCTCTGAAAATGCACACAGCCTTTAAACCAGGGGTGGGCAACTCCAGGCCTCGCGGGCCGGTGTGTATGCATGTTTTTACTGCCACTAGTTACCACGGCTCAATCAGCTAATTAGTCATACACACAATCACGATTCACTCGTAAATTACAGAACGATAAAACGCTACAATACACGCATACCGGCACAAGAACATTCATCAGCTGCTGTTCATATCGCGGATATGTAGATTAAAATATCAGATAATGTAAACGATTGGGCTAATTAAATAATTGCTAACTGGTGGCAGCAAAAACCTGCATACACACCGGCCCGCGAGGCCTGGAGTTGCCCACCCCTACTTTAAACGAATAGTAGATTATGTTTCCTCATCTATATGTACAGTTTGTGTGTCAAATTTTTATTCAGTGAATTCCAGGAAATTATTTTGCACCTGTACTCATGCTGACATCCTAATG
Source organism: Synaphobranchus kaupii (assembly GCA_029718625.1). NCBI lineage: Eukaryota > Metazoa > Chordata > Actinopteri > Anguilliformes > Synaphobranchidae > Synaphobranchus > Synaphobranchus kaupii. Next base: position 44,131,353 of record CM056386.1, on the reverse strand, counting down.
GCATGCATAAATCATGTCGGTGTTCACGCACGGGCTTTGTCGTAATCACACCGTAGCCTAGTGTCCTACCCCTGTCCTCAGGTCCCCTTCCGTTCATCAGATGCCTACCACATCTTTCTATTTCCTTCCTCCTCCGCGTATCCCCGGTGCTGACTCATAGGTTCCCTTTTACAGCACATGACGCTCTCACCTTTGTTCCAGGGTCATTCCCCTTGTCCATCTGCCTCCCCATTTCCTCCTCACTGTCCCTCTTCCGTCTGTGCATCGGCTCTATGCCACCCCCCCCCTTCAGACCTGTATTGCTGCCACCTCTCCTCACACACTTCTATTACCCTTTCCTTCCTCTCAATCGCTCTGTTTGGCAGCGTCAGGCCTGTATGGCTTCCACACCATCAGCCCCCTGTCCCAGACCCATCCATTACCCAAACCCAGCTGACCTCTTACCCTCTTGCACTTTTCCCAAGACATGAAACCGTCAAAATTAGCTCCAAAATCTATGTCAGGAGCTGACATGCAAGTTTGGCATGAAACGGAGGAGGTTTAGGCCAGAAGTGTTGTGTTGGTTTGTTATTAAATGGCAAGTGGACAGTTTGGTTTATATTTGTTATGTCCATTAGTTTCAGGTTTAACATAGCCCATTGTCTCTGTATGGTAATATTTGTCTCTAAAATAGCCCATTGTCTCTGTAAGGTAATGCTTTCAGTGCAGGAATAGGATCTTAGGGCTGTTGGATCAGATGTTATACCTTTTCTCTCCTGCACTGTGGAACTCTGCTTCGTCCGTTTTGACTTAATTACAGAGCTATCGTGCTCTGTACGGTCTCTTCCTCTCCCCCCAGGTAAGAGCAAAGAGGCGGAGATCAAGCGCATTAATAAGGAGCTGGCCAACATCCGCTCCAAGTTCAAAGGTGACAAGGCGCTGGATGGCTACAGCAAGAAGAAGTATGTCTGCAAGCTGCTGTTCATCTTCCTCCTGGGCCACGACATCGACTTCGGCCACATGGAGGCGGTCAACCTGCTCAGCTCCAACAAGTACACGGAGAAACAGATAGTGAGTGCGGCTCGCTGCGCTAATGCTCCCGTCAGCTCCTCTTGGCTCCTCCCAGTCTTCTTCCGCCGTCCTCGCTCGTCACTTCTGGGGATGACGAGCAGCAGCCAGTTTGTGTTGTTTGTTGCCGTAACAACAGCTTCCGCGTGTTTTTATTGGCATTAATTTTTACGGTTGTAATTATACAAAGCATTACAAGTACATGACAGTACATTGGCATTACCTTTTTCTCAGGGTTCCCACAGTCCTTGGATATCTTTAAAAATCCCTGAAAATGCTAATCTTGGAAAGAGGTTATGTTTGGCATTATCCTTGGAAAGTCATAGATTGTTTCCCGTACATAAAATACCTTGTTTTCTTTTACTGCGCGCAAAGAATATCCTGCTGTGTAATTCACACTCCGGGTCTAGCAATGTCAGTTTCTTGATACTCTTATCAAATTAACCAGCTTACTGTTTAGTACGTGAAGAGTTACTGAGGAGTGGGGCTTGCTGCCAAGAATAAATACAGGTCTGTGTCCATGACAACGCATTATGATTTTAAAGTGATATGTTTGAAAAAGAATTTCTCTCATAATGTTCTCTCACATTAAAGTAGCCCAGTTCCACAGAAATTTGACTATCAGCAATGAAACAATACTTGGAAATATGTGGGGAAAATGTACAGATCCGAATCACAATTGTTGAGAGGTAACCATGTTTTCTCTATTCCAAGTGAAATGGAACAGGCTTGCCTCGTAATACTTATAATAACACTACTGCTACTTCTACTAATAGTAATAACATTGAACAGTGATACAGGTAAAATAGTTGCATAAAACACCAAAGGCAAATGGACTGCTGGTTGGTTATGATGTATAATAGTGTAATAGTGGCCAAACAATGCCATTACCATTCATGCAGTAGTTCTCACTGTTGGATGTGTGAACCGTACACCACGTTTCTGATTCTCTCTCTCCAGGGATATCTGTTCATTTCTGTGCTAGTGAACAGCAACAGCGAGCTGATCCGTTTGATAAATAACGCCATCAAAAATGACCTGGCCAGCAGGAACCCCACCTTCATGTGCTTGGCGCTCCACTGCATCGCCAACGTTGGCAGCAGGGAGATGGCAGAGGCCTTCGCTGGGGAGATCCCCCGGATCCTGGTGGCAGGGTGAGTTGTGTGCCTGCGTGTGCGCATGCCTGCGTGTGCGCATGCCTGCGTGTGCGCATGCCTGCGTGTGCGCATGCCTGCGTGTGCGCATGCCTGCGTGTGCGCATGCCTGCGTGTGCGCATGCCTGCGTGTGCGCATGCCTGCGTGTGCGCATGCCTGCGTGTGCGCATGCCTGCGTGTGCGCATGCCTGCGTGTGCGCATGCCTGCGTGTGCGCATGCCTGCGTGTGCGCATGCCTGCGTGTGCGCATGCCTGCGTGTGCGCATGCCTGCGTGTGCGCATGCCTGCGTGTATGCATGCCGGTGTCCTTTTTTTAATACAGTAGTAAGGAGGTTCTACACCAGGGATACTCAAATCTGGCCCTCAAGGTTGGTAGTAGCTGGTTTTCTCTTCTGATAGTCCATAGTCCAATAATGTCACAGATTGGCCAGAGATTTAACTCACCTGGTGTATCAGGTTTAAATCAGTTCCTGATTAGAGGAGAGGAATGACCGGCAGTACTACTGGCAGATTTGAGTATTCCTGTCCTACACCATAGGTTCTGTAATTAGGAGTATATTACGTGACATTTCTGCAATTTTTAAAAATTTTAATTAAACCCTGTTTCACATCAATAGTTAATCCTGCTTGAATTCATTTGAGAGAACCAGCAGTTTAGAAAAAAGATAAAGATCTTGTATGAAAGCAGGGTTGGGAGAACCATTTTGTTTCTTGAAGTAACTAACAGTGGTTGATGTAGTGGTTCACGCTTATTGAAGACAGTTAATAATTAAATCTGCCTGTTGTAGTAAGCCTGTAGCAGTGAATATATGAACCCTGTACTGATGAGTAATTGTGTGACTGACAGGGACACGATGGACAGCGTGAAGCAGTCTGCAGCCCTGTGTCTGCTGCGCTTGTACAAGACATCCCCTGACCTGGTAATGATGGGCGAGTGGACCTCCAGAGTGGTGCACCTTCTCAATGACCAGCACATGGTGAGAGAATACACCAGCTGCCACCATAGAGCACAGCACCTGGAAAGCCCGAGCTGCCACCATAGAGCTTAGCACCTAGAATATACAAATTGCCTCCATAGAGCACAGCAACTAGAATACACTAATTGCCACCATAAAGTGCAGCACCTAGAATTGACCTGCACACTGGCACCATTGATGTAATTTTGTTTCATGGGGTCGTTTGCATTTAGACCGAAATGAACTGGCCCATACTCAATGGTTAGTAAGTACTGGTCCAGTGGAAAATCCTTGAATTATTATTATTCAAAATCACAACGTCCAAGTTGAGACAGACTAATCCAAGATAATCATATATATTTCTCCTTACCCATACTAATGCATTATTAAAAGTGTTTTGGCTGTTATGTGGCTGAGTTGGTAGTGCACGCTGGGGCCTGTAGGATCTAGCCCAGTCTGTGATTGGCCGACTTCAATGGGTAGTCCACAGCAGTAGAACATGATTGGTCCCTCTAAGTGTAGGGTGGGTTTAAGTCAGCCTGGGAGCCGACTTGGGTTAGTGTTCTACTTAATTTCCTCTAAAAGGCATGCCTGATGCATTGGGGGACACATTACCCAATTTTTCCAATCGTAAGTGATGATGAAAAGAATGAGCAGCACACATTTAACAACTGTCATATGCAGATTTTCAGTCACTTCTGTCGCACACACATAACGACAACTGTCTTTGAGGAGCACAAATCTTAAAGACAGAGAGCGGATGCAGTTCTCTCGCACAAACATGATTTTTTGTGGTAGCGTACACCTGCAGTCGTGAGAATGTATTTTCCCCTGATATTTTGAAACCAAAACAAACATGGAGCCCGAGCTTGCAACTTGCAGTTTTGTTGTGGTAACTTGCAGAGTTGACATTCTACAGACACTCATGTGTCTGCCGCAAATCCACAAGTCGTTCTTTGTATTTAGCACTCCAGAAAACATGTTTATTCGGCTCAGCCATCCCGCAAGTTGGATTTTTGTGTTTACTTCTGTATTTTTCCCCCTCTTCCTTCCTCTGTTGCAAACTCTATTTGCATTGGCTATTGAAAATTCCCTTTGCAATTTGAGTCTTTGACAAGCACAAACCACAGGATTTGACAAAGACTAGCCCCGATAAAATCAAACGTTTGATAAAATCGTGGTGTTGCCGACTGGGATCACATGACAGAGATTTGAGTCTTTCACTCCCACACACATAACAATTACAGCTGCGACTATACAGCGTGACTGCCCTGGACTACCTCAAATCATTGCCAAATCGGTCAAAAAAATTGTGTAATATGTCCTCAGCTTTAGGCTGACCGTCTCCTCCGATTGCTGCTGCCTCATTTGTTGTACTGTGATCTGAAGGGTGTAAAGTAGTTATTGGTTCTCTCCTGTAGAACTGTGTGTGACCTGTAGGGTGTAAAATATCCATTGGCTCTCCTGTACTACTGAGTGTGACCCGTAGGGTGTAATATAGTCACTGGCTATGTCTCAAGTTGCACTTGTTCTATCTAGTGCGTATATCAAGCGTGCGTCCCAAACTCAGGTATATATTTTCTTGGTGTACTTGGGCGGACCAAAAAACGAAGTATGGCTGTGTCTGAAATTGTATGCCTGCGTACTATTTAGTAAACGGTCACGTGATGAAGTGTGTCCCAAACTCAAGTATGCAAGCACACAAGTACATTTACAACCCATGGAAGTTTTCCTGGCATACTTGGGAGGACCGAAAAACGAAGTATCCCTATGTCAATGCATTGGCTCCATCCACAAAGAACATGATAGCACAAAGTAAAAGATTCAATGATAGTTTGACCTCAAAATTATGGTGTAAACACTCAAATCCACTCTGATAGTCTGTCGTGGTATTTTATTTGCTTTGGGAGCACCGCGGAGTGTGTTTAAGTGCGTTTGGTTGTGGATGCTAACTGATACCATTAGGTTGCGCTAGCATTAGCAACAGCTGGACGTCCATATGAAGGATAGCGTGGAATCAGCTGAAAATGGTCTCCACAAAAAGTTTCATCTTTACCATAGCATCAAGAAAGCACATACTTTAAAATGTAATGTTAGCTATAACTATAACGTTAGTTGAATATAGCGCAGTAGGGGAGGGCATAAAAGTACGTGCTAGCTAACGTTACGTTACTGACTAACGTTAGCCGCGAACATCAACTATAACAACTATACTAACATCCCTTCACCACAAATTTATATAACAAGCTATTTTTTTCTGCTGTACCATAGATGTCAGTCGGATGTTCAGATTACTGCTGCAGTCCAACTTGCACCGGATGTGTTTCTTGCCAAGTCAGAAATTGTATTTTTTTTGTCAAAATAGTTATGACGTTGTAGTACACCTACGGGTTTTTAAGCACTCTGCGTTCTTGCATAAGTACCACATACTTCTTAGTGCGCTTGGAAGTGTACTTTCAAGTACACGAGTGCGCAAGCATGCAAGTATGCAATTTGAGAAACAGCTACTGCCTGTTGTACTGTGCATGGTCTGTGGGGTGTGAAATAATCACTGGCTCTCCTGTAGTACTGTGTGTGGCCTGTAGCATGTCAAATAGTCACTGGCTCTCCTGTAGTACTGCGTGTGGCCTGTAGCATGTCAAATAGTCACTGGCTCTTCTCTAGTACTGTGTGTGGCCTGTAGCATGTCAAATAGTCACTGGCTCTTCTCTAGTACTGTGTGTGGCCTGTAGGGTGTAAAATAGTCACTGGCTCTTCTCTAGTACTGTGTGTGGCCTGTAGGGTGTAAAATAGTCACTGGTTTGCTGGTAAGCGCATGGGGGAATGCATAGGGTCGTAAAGCTCTGGGAAAATTCCCTTTTTTGAGGAAATTTTGGGAATTTATACTGTTAACAATATTTTTTTTTTTTTTAAAGTATATATATATATATATATATATATATATATATATATATATATATATATATATATATATATATATTTCTTTTTATGTATTTGAGGGGTCATTGCAAATACCTTGCCCACATTGTTAGGGAGAAAACCATGGGTTTTAAGGTATGTCAACAAGCATGACCTTGGTTTACCACAATGTGAACACATTTATTTGTATGTATTTTTGTTTTTTGTTTTTTTCCCCAAATTCCATTTGTTTAACAAAAAGCATATTGTATGAGGAAACATAAATGCAAAAATATACTTTAGTCATTTCCTTTCATCTAAGACGGCAAATTAGATATGCCTATGTATTAGGAATAACTTAATCTATTGACTAAAATAAGGTTAAACAAAATATTTTTACTTGACTTGGCTTGTCCTCGGCTAATTATTTATCTGAACCACAGCTAGCTTCATCTTCAGAAAGAGACTCTGGACAATCCTCCTCAGGTTCAATTTGTGCGGTGTCATTGTTGGTGGGCTCAAAGAGTTTAAAATTTGACTGAATAGCCACCAGTTTCTCAACTATTTTGTTTGTCAGCCTGTTGCACACTGCTGTGTGTTCCACCAAACAGGTACCTGGGGGGGTATACTACGAAGCAGGATTACTTAGCTGGATAACTGCACCGAGTAAAACCGGGAACCATCCCAAATCTGGAACACGGACTGAAGTAAAAAGAGCTGTTCCCAATTTTACTCAGTGCAGTTATCCAGCTAACTAAGTAATCCTGCCTGCTTCGTAGTATACCCCCCAGTTCTGCTGAGATGCAGCTGATGTTGGGGGGATCTGGAGAATTGAAGCAACAAGGGACATGGCTTCATACTTACAGAGTCCCTTCCACCATGTTGCTGCCTTGATGTGCTTGACTGCCTTCCAGATGGCATCAGCACTCCACAGCCCTTCCTCGCAGGAAAATTTATCAAAACTTTCCCCTTATCTAGATTAAGGTGCTGTGCAATGGCAGTGATGGTACCATATGCCACAGAAACCTGCTCTCCAGGAAGGACCTTGGCCTGTTCAGCACATTTTACTTGTTTATTGTGTTTCATTAGCTTTGGAAATGTTTCTTAACCTTCGTATTATGTTATGGTCTATATGACCCAAATCACAGTTTTTGTATAATTTCAAATTGGTGATTTTCTCCGGCAAACACCTTATGACATCCTAGAGTATTAGGAAGTACAGTGCCCTCCACAATTATTGGCACCCCTGGTAAAGATGATTAAAAAGGGTTATAAAAAATTCACCGTTTGGTGAATTAGCTTAAAGGGATAGTTCGGCATTTTGGACATAATGTCTCAACTACGACTTACCCATGATGTAGTTGATTGATGGAAACCATTTTCAGCTAATTCCATGCTGTCCCTTCTTTTGGACATACACACATTGCTAATGCTAGCGCAACTCTAAGGTAACCGGTAGCATCCACTACCAAATGCACTTAAATGCTCCACAGTGCACCCAAAGCAAATAAAATACGACGACAGTCTATACTGTTAACAATATATATATATTTTTTAAAAGTATATATATATATATATATTTCTTTTTATGTATTTGAGGGGTCATTGCAAATACCTTGCACACATTGTTAGGGAGAAAACCATGGGTTTTAAGGTATGTCAACAAGCATGACCTTGGTTTACCACAATGTGAACACATTTATTTGTATGTATTTTTGTTTTTTTCCCCCCAAAAAAAACCAAAAAGCATATTGTATAAGGAAACATAAATGCAAAAATATACTTTAGTCATTTCCTTTCATCTAAGACGGCAAATTAGATATGCCTATGTATTAGGAATAACTTCATCTATTGACTAAAATAAGGTTAAACAAAATATTTTGACTTGACTTGGCTTGTCCTCGGCTAATTATTTATCTGAACCACAGCTAGCTTCATCTTCAGAAAGAGACTGAAGAATCTGGACAATCCTCCTCAGGTTCAATTTGTGCGGTGTCATTATTCTGAGGAAAAAAAAATCCCTCATCAAGAAATAATTATTTTTAACAAAAATGGGCTGTATAATTGTTCCCAAATGAACATTATGAAAATGTCTAGTGACTGTAGTGTCAGGGACTGTAAGCATGTTGGTAACCCATAATGTGGAATGTGAGGCATGATTATCAGAAATTCATTGTGTTGACTGTGGTTAGTGTGGTGCTGTTGGCCTGCATGCGCTGATTAACTCCTATCTCCCCTCAGGGAGTGGTTACCGCAGCAATCTCCCTCATCACCTGTCTGAGCCAGAAGAATCCGGACGAGTTCAAGACCTGTGTGTCCCTGGCCGTCTCGCGACTGAGCAGGGTGAGCCGAATGTCTCTCAGCACGCATCTCTGGATGCATTTATGTAACTCTAAACAGGCCTGCAGTCTAATGTTCAGTCAATCATTACAGTTCGAAATACCCTCACATCTCCAAAAAAATTGATTTCTCAGGAACAAAAAAATTTGATTTTCTCCAACGGAATATGGTCTCGTCGTGAAAAAACTTTATAAGCTTTTATCATTAGTTGAGACTTGGGATGTTAACAGTGAACCACCAAAAAAAAAAAGTTAATTAGTTCATTTTAATAACATCATTGACTACATTTGCCCGGTTTGTATTGTTGGAGTTATTGTGTGAAAGGGTATTTTTTTATGAATTAACTTCCATGTATCACATTTGGGCAGGCCTCATATTAGCCTGCATTCAGACTCAAATTTATCTGCTGACAACTTCCACGCATGTATGATTTTGTCCTAAAATGGACACCGTAAGCTAGCATGCTAACTACCCACAGCTAAAAATTCCTGGGTAAATAGGTTCTTGTTCACTAATTTGCTGGTGACTGTTAGTTGTCTAAGCAGATTGATAACCCTGAAAGTACTGTAGCTAACTCACTATATATCAAACTCACTGCCGAACATTACCAAGCCAATATCGGTTGTCCTTGCATTTGTATCTTCTGCGGGTCACGTGTATTTACTGTTTGGAATAGAGGTTGCCAAACCAACCATAAAATCAACTGAAATTTGCATACCTAGTTGAGACATTCACTGTGCATAGAGCTACATTAAACCTTTCACTTTGTCTAAATATCCAAACATTATATAAAAGGCACTTGAGGTTTCTGCTTAACTCATTCAATGCCAGAGTGTTCTGGAACACTAAGCCTCAGCAGTGCCTAGCCAATATGGCTGCTGACATTCTAAATATTTAGATTGATTCTGTCAATGTGCAAACATCAAATATCACATTATTTTACCTATTGAACAGAATTATTTGTTAATGAGGATAGATGGCACTAGATGGCACACCTGCTGGTCCAGTTCACTATTAGAGCAATGTCAAACAATATTGATGGTAATATAATAATTTATTTTCAGTGCTTTTCAGTTTGATTAACAGGATCTTACATTGGTGACATGCAATAGCGAATACAGTTTTACATAAAAATCAACTCTTTCATATCTTTAGATATGTAAAAATGAACAACAAACATAATCACTGGTAATTTGTATAGATATGTAAACATTAAAATGAGCTGTCCATGTGAGTTACGTGGCGCAGAATCGTGTTGGTTGGCTATGAACTGACCGAGATGCGTAATTACCACGCCCTGATGTTGGTTTAGGTGGTCCATTATTCTAGATGAATTTTAAAACATAGGCTAAATATAACTTCTAATATTGCCATCTAGAACCGTGTATAAAATTTTTTTTTTTAAAAAGAGCAAATCCGGGTAAAAGGCGATAACAGAACATCGGTGTAAATTGGTCATTGTTTAATTTAAAAAAGCAGAAATCTTTACCGGAATAGCAGTGTAAATAAGGCTGTAGTCGACGGTAGTCGCCCTCAGCACTTGAGACTGTTCGTATTTTTGTCAACTTATGTCGCCCACGGCACTAATTGTGTTAACACTGCATATAGTTCTACCCCTGAACTCTTCACACTGTAACCTCAGTACTGGTGCAACCTGTGGAGTTTAAGTACTTGTGGTCTCCTTTGCATTCTCTTAGGACAGCTGTAGTGTTAAAATGGCACACTTGTATGCAGTGTGTGAGCCCCTTTCTCATTCTCTCGCTCAGATTGTGTCATCGGCCTCCACGGACCTTCAGGACTACACCTACTACTTTGTCCCCGCCCCCTGGCTGTCCTGTAAGCTGCTGAGGTTGCTGCAGTGCTACCCCCCGCCAGAAGATGGCGCTGTGAAGGGCAGACTGGTGGAGTGTCTCGAGACCATCCTCAACAAGGCCCAGGAGCCGCCCAAGTCCAAGAAGGTCCAACATTCCAACGCCAAGAACGCCATTCTGTTTGAGGCCATCGCTCTCATCATACACTATGACAGGTAACGTCTCTTGTGTGCGCTAGTACTATGATCATCCTTGACTTTTCAGAGGACTTCTATCACCAGATCAATACGGTGACACTGACACTGCTGTCGGTAGGGCTGGGCGATATGGCCAAAACATCATGTGATATTTTTCATATTATTGACGGTATGACGGTATTTGACAGTATATGGTTTTCCAATACAAATTACGCAAGAAAATGAAGTGTTCCATAACTGTAGAAAAACAAGTATAAACCAATATGCAATAAAATCAATTTCACTATTTATTATTATTATTATTATTTATACAAAATATTCAAGCAAATTAAAAAACCAATTCAAGTTTCTAGGTTTAAATTAAACAAAATATTATACTTCTGGGTAGGACTGGGTGACGAAACATATCTACGTATCTTTTCAAATGTTTTGTTAAGTGTAATAACAATCATCACCGCCATACTGTATAGTATCGGCTTAATTTAGTCTTTTTTTCTTTAATTATACCTTGGCTCCGACTCCACGTCTTGTATGCAAAGTCAAGTTACGTTTTTTAATTTTTTTTATTTATGAAGTGGTGCGAGTTTCATTCCAAACTGACAATGCACCTTAAGTTTACATCACAAATTCTTTATCATACTGTTGCAATGTGCAATTTTTAATATTCATTGGATGAAAAACAATGAAATACCGTTGATGGCAGTAACCGCATGCCGTTGCATGAATTCATACTGGTATACCTAAAAATAAGGTAGACGGCATACAGTGCAGCCCATAACCATTTTTGTTGTTTTGGCTCTGTACTCAGCACATTGGATTTGAAATGGAACAGTGACTATGAGGTTAAAATGCAGACTTTCAGCTTTAATTTGAGGGTTTTTACATCCATATCGGGTGAATCGTGTAGCAACTGTAGCCATTTTTATACATAGTCGTCGTGCCCCCCCCCCCCCATTTTAGGGGACCGAAAGTAATTGGAGAAATTAACATAAACTTAAATAAAGTCATCATATTTAATATTTGGTTGCATATCCTTTGGCATAGCATGACTTTCTGATGTCTGTGACCCAACAACATCAAAAGACTCTTGATATCTTATTTTCCGGTACTCTTACGATGGATACTATAACCTCTCTGCATTTGAATGCCCCCCCCAGTCCACAATGCCACCCACTAATAAAACATTTCTAGGGGAAACACTGGATATGATGTCTGTGGGAATGTGATATGATATCTGTGAATGTGTTTTATGGTGTATCTGTGGATGTGTTATATGGTGGATGTGATATGATGTCTGTGGACGTGGTGTGGTGTCTGTGAATGTGTTGTATGATGTACAGTCGCGGCCACTATTATTGGCACCCCCTGTAAAGATGAGCAAAAAGGGTTATAAAAAATTCACCGTTTGGTGAATTAACTTAATCTCACACTGAAAAAACAAGAAGAATCCAACCTTTAATTGACGTTAATTTATTATGAGAAAAAAAATTCTGGTACTCTTACAAGCGATACTATAACATCTCTGCATTTGAATGGATCTCTATGGGAATTGGGGGGTGGGACTAGATTTAGCTGTAAATTATGCTGGAACAGTATGGAATACATGGTTGGTAAAATGGCTATAAGTCAACAAGGGTCTGAGGTATCAAACAAGCCTTAAACAATCACTCTGCTGCCAGATATGCAGTAGATATGGATGGATCACTTTAAGGGTTGTTTCTCCTGACAAATTTTCCTATTGAACTCTATGGAAAAATAAGTCAGGAGAAGAAACCCTTCAAGTTATTCATCCATATCTACTGCATATCTGGCAACAGAGTGATGGATTAAAGCTTGTTTGATACGTCAGACCCTTGATGACTTACAGCCATTTAGCCAACCGTGTGTTCCATACTGTTCCAGTGTAATTTACAGCTAAATCTAGACCCACCCCCCAATTCCCATAGAGATCCATTCAAATGCAGAGATGTTTATAGTATCGCTTGTAAGAGTACCAGATGGGAGAACCTTTCAGAAGATCAACCATCCAGGCAGCACTCCACCAATCAGGCCTTTATGGTAGAGTGGCCAGACGGAAGCCCCTCATTAGTAAAAGGCACATCACAGCCCGCTTGGAGTTTGCCAAAACGCACCTAGAGGACTCTCAAACCATGAGAATCAAGATTCTCTGGTCTGATGAAACCAAAAATTTTTGGCCTGAATACCAAGCGTCACGTCTGGAGGAAACCAGGCACCGCTCATCACCTGGCTAATAACCGTCCCTACAGTGAAGCATGGCGGTGGCAGCATCATGATGTGGGGATGTTTTTCAGCAGCGGGAACGGGGCGACTAGTCCTGATAGAGGGAAAGATGAATGCAGCTAAGTACACCGAGATCCTTGAAGAAAACCTGCTCCAGAGCGCTCTGGACCTCAGACTGGGGCGAAGGTTTACCTTCCAACATGACAACGACCCGAAGCACACAGCCAAGAGAACAAAGGAGTGGCTTCGGAGAAAGTCTGTGCATGTCCTTGAGTGGCCTAGCCAGAGCCCAGACCTGAATGCAATTGAACATCTGTGGAAAGGGCTGAAAATGGCTGTGTACTGACGCTCCCCATCCAACCTGACGGAGCTTGCAAGGATATGCCAAGAGGAATGGGCAAAAATGTCCAGAAACAAGTGTGCCAAGCTCGTAGCTTCTTTCCCAAGAAGCCTTGAAGCTGTAATCGCTTGCCAAAGGTGCAGCAACCAAGTATAGGCTAAGGGTGTGTACAGATATGTAACCCCTAAATAACCTATTTTTGTCAGTAAAATAAAATTGCATATTTTCTAAAAACCTGTTTTCACTTCGTAATTATTGGCTATTGTGTGTAGATGTTTGAGGCAAAAAATTAACTCAATCTATTGTAGTATAAGTCTGTAACGTAATAAAACGTGGAGAAGGTGAAAGGACAGGTGCAGACTTTCCGGCTTGACTGTAGATACTTTTGTACCTGTTTCCTTCAGCATCTTCACAATGTCCTTTGCTGCTGTTCTGGGATTGATTTGCACTTTTCGCACCAAAGCCCGTTCATCTCTAGGAGACAGAACACATCTCCTTCCTGAGCGGTATGACGGCTGCGTGGTCCCATGGTGTTTATACTTGCGTACTATTGTTTGTACAGACGAACGTGGTACCTTCAGGCGTTTGAAAATTGCTCCCAAGGATGAACCAGACTTGTGGAGGTCCACAATTTTCTTTCTGAGGTCTTGGCTGATTTCTTTTGATTTTCCCATGATTTCAAGCAAATAGGCACTGAGTTTGAAGGTAGGCCTTAAAATACATCCACAGGTACACCTCCAATTGACTTAAATTAGCCCACCAGAAGTTTCTAAAGCCATGACATCATTTTTTTGAATTTTCCAAGCTGTTTAAAGGCACAGTCAACTTAGTGTATGTAAACTTCTGACCCACTGGAATTGTGATATAGTGAATTAAAAGTGAAATTATCTGTCTGTTAACAACTGTTGGAAAAAGTACTTGTGTCATGCACAAAGTAGATGTCCTAACTGACTTGCCAACACTATAGTTTTCTAAAATGAAATCTGTGGAGTTGTTAAAAATTAGTTTTAATGACATCAACCTAAGCATATGTAAACTTCCGGCTTCGGACTGTGACATTGTGAAAACAACATTTTTGGCAAGTGCTCTTATGCTGACTTTTCGCACCCTCTGCTCACAATTTTTGCATGTCCGCATCAATGCAGACTTACCTGCCTTCGGAATTACGCCATTAAAGTCTCAGGGCACAGGGCTCAAAGCATAAAGGGCTCAGTTTGGGATTCAGCCATGGTGTCTGTGTGGATGAGATATGGTGTCTGTGTGCATGAGATATTGTGTCTGTGTGTATGAGATATGGTGTATTTGTGGATGTGATGTGGTGTCTGTGAAGATGGCCTGATCTTCTCCATCTCCCTGTCTGCAGTGAACCCAACCTACTTGTGCGGGCCTGTAACCAGCTGGGCCAGTTCCTGCAGCACCGTGAGACCAACCTGCGCTACCTGGCCCTGGAGAGCATGTGCACTCTGGCCAGCTCCGAGTTCTCCCACGAGGCCGTCAAAACACACATCGAGACCGTCATCAATGCCCTCAAGGTACACAGTTGCACACCTGCGCTCACTCTTTTACGCAGTTGCACACCTGCACTCACTCTTAAGGGCTCTGCATGGTTGTGCGAAACTTGTGCAACTTCTTCATGTTCGAGCAATGCAACAATGTTGCAAGCACTCTGCAATTTATACTTCTGCAAAAGCTACGGGCAGCCTATGCAACATTGTATCCCGTATGTAGCTAGCTCCCCCCTAGCAACGTAACTCATTTCAACGTACTGCACACCTGCACTCACTCTTATACGCAGTTGCACACCTGCACTCACTCTTATACGCAGTTGCACACCTGCACTCACTCTTATATGCAGTTGCACACCTGCGCTCACTCTTATATGCAGTTGCACACCTGCACTCCCTCTTAAACGCAGTTGCACACCTGCGCTCACTCTTATACAGTTGCACACCTGCGCTCACTCTTATACGCAGTTGCACATCTGCGCTCACTCGTATACGCAGTTACACACCTGCACTCACTCGTATACGCAGTTGCACACCTGCGCTCACTCTTATACAGTTGCACACCTGCACTCACTCTTATACGCAGTTGCACACCTGTGCTCACTCTTATACGCAGTTGCACACCTGCGCTCACTCGTATAGGCAGTTACACACCTGCGCTCACTCGTATAGGCAGTTACACACCTGCGCTCACTCGTATAGGCAGTTACATACCTGCGCTCACTCGTATACGCAGTTACACACCTGCGCTCACTCGTATACGCAGTTGCACACCTGCGCTCACTCGTATACGCAGTTGCACACCTGCGCTCACTCGTATTCGCAGTTGCACACCTGCGCTCACTCGTATAGGCAGTTACACACCTGCGCTGACTCGTATAGGCAGTTACACACCTGCGCTCACTCTTATATGCAGTTGCACACCTGCGCTCACTCTTATATGCAGTTACACACCTGCGCTCACTCGTATACGCAGTTACACACCTGCGCTCACTCGTATACGCAGTTACACACCTGCGCTCACTCGTATACGCAGTTGCACACCTGCGCTCACTCGTATACGCAGTTGCACACCTGCGCTCACTCTTATATGCAGTTGCACACTTGTGTTTCTGTTTTAAGGCAGGAAGTGTTGTGTAAAGCTTAATGTGGCTCTTACTTTGGCTTGCAGACGGAGAGAGATGTGAGCGTGCGACAGAGGGCCGCAGACCTGCTGTATGCCATGTGTGACCGCAGCAATGCTAAGCAGATCGTAGCTGAGATGCTGAGTTACCTGGAGAATGCAGATTACTCCATCAGGGAGGAGATGGTACATCTGCATGCCTCTTTACTTTACTTATTCTTCTCCCTCTCCCTCTATCATTTTTTCTCTCTCTTTTACTTAGAAATCTTGGCATATCAAGTCTCTTTGGCATGTCAAGGGTTGCCATGGCAAGGCTGGCAAACAACCTGCAGAACCTTTGCATGACCTAAATCGTATACATTCATATCCATTCACTTCCCTAAATTATTGTTCTTTGTTTTTCCCTCTCTCTCTCTCTCTCTCTCTCTCTCTCTCTCTCTCTCTCTCTCTCTCTCTCTCCACCCATCGATCTGTAGTTTTTTTCTCCCTTCCTGTCAATTTCTGTGTAAGTGTGTACAGCCTGTTCAGCACATTGCATATGTTTAGTCAGTGAATAAATGTTGACCTCCCCAGACTTGTCCTTGCACTGTTTTGCTCAGTGGGATATTTTACTAAGCACGATGTTCAGAACGTGTCTGTCCTTGGCTGTTTTGCTCAGGGGGGTGTTCAGTTGGCACAATGTTCAATAACGTGTCTGTCCTTGTGCAGGTGCTGAAGGTGGCCGTCTTGGCAGAGAAGTATGCGGTGGATTACTCCTGGTACGTGGACACCATCCTCAACCTCATCCGCATCGCCGGAGACTACGTCAGCGAGGAGGTGTGGTACAGGGTCATCCAAATCGTCATCAACAGGGACGACGTGCAGGGCTATGCCGCCAAGACCGTGTTTGAGGTTCGAGCCCCCGCACCTCTCTAACTTTAAATCACAGTCACACTTAAAAGGGACGTCCATCCAAAATCTGAATTTAGTATGTTCTCATTGTAATTGGTGTGACCTGGATTTCACCTGGAAAAAACAGATCTGTATATCTGCAAAAATACCATTTGAAGTAATCTCATTGGGGCATAACTCTCTCATTGGGGCATAATTCTTTTCTCTTTTTATAATTAACTGAATCCATTCTCTAAAATGACGGAAAGGGGAGTTGACATTATTATTTGGGGTGACGGCCTTTACTTTTATTTTAGGTGGCTTAAAGTATTCTCTCTGACACATTAGAAATGAGCTTTATAAATGATTATTAAAGGGATAGTTCGGAATTTTGGACATAATGTCTCAATTACGACTTACCCATGATGTAGTTGATTGATGGAAACCATTTTCAGATAATTCTATGCTGTCCCTTCTTTTGGACATACACACATTGTTAATGCTAGCGCAACTCGTAGGAAACTAGTAGCATCCACTACCAAACGCACTTAAACACTCCACAGTGCACCCAAAGCAAATAAAATACGACGACAGTCTATCGGGGTTATTTTCAGTGATTATACCATCATTTTTCAAGTCAAACTATCGTTGAATCCTTTACTTTGTGCTCGCACACCGCCGCTTGCACTACTAAAAAAAAAAAAAAAACACACAAAAAAAAACACACCTAAACAACACCGCACCTACACCCAGAGCTATGGCAGCCTTTGCGGAGGCTACCAGGATTCTCTTCAGGATCATCCAGACGACACACCACCTGCAGAACACCGCAGTGTCTGGAGGTAGGACTACTTCACCAGCCAGCCTACAAAAGAAGATGCAGGAACTGGCCACCCTGGTGAGACCGGCCTCCCCGACAGACAACACCATGGTGAAGCTGGCGGGGAATACCCTCAGCTGGCTCCACACATGCATGCAGATCCTGGAAGAACACTAACTTGAAGAACCTGGGACATCTCACTAAAACACTGGAGAACATTCATCTTTCAAACTGGCCGGAGGCATTCCAGGTGGCTACCAGGTGGGCCAAAAAGAAGTTTGGCAGAAGACTGCACCCGACCACCCTGGACATTGCCGAAAAAACATTCACCCCCATCCTCACTCCCAGGAGCACTACAAGCGCAGTCTCCACAAACAACAGATTTTCAGTACTGGCTGACACTCCATCACCCCCACCCACAACAGGTAGAACCACGGTTGCACCACCCCAGGACCAGTACCAGAGGGAGTGGCCAGCTCTGAGACAGACACATCCCCCCGGAAGCCCGGCACCTAGACGGAACGCCGAGAGGACGGTTCTGCCCCAGGAAGCACTACACCACCAGAGAAACAGGACAAGCAGTTGGATCGCAGGACACCACAGGGACTGGGAACCGGTACCACTGCCTCAACGACCCCCAAGGACCACACGGGACCGCTACAGCTCTGGCTCCACACCTAACCCCCACCCGACCCCTACACCCAGCCCTCCCCGTTACCCAAACCCCACCCCTAACCACAACCTACCCAGACCTACCCCCACACTTACCCCCACCACTAACTCTAACCCCACCCCTAACCATAACCTACTCAGACCTACCCTCACACCCACCCCACCCCCACCCCTAACCATAACCTACCAGACCAGAACAAATCCCAGAAAAGATTATGCAGATTATTAAAGAGGACAACACACTAATTAAGGCACTGAACACACAAACCCACAAAGACCAAAACAACCTCAGCAGAGGGGAGAGCCAAGCACTACTACAGCTGGATGAAAACAAGCAAATAATTATCAAACCAGCAGACAAGGGAAGTGCCATAGTTATTATGGACAGAACACAATACACACAGGAAGCCTATAGACAACTTCACAACATAACAGAAAATTAGATGGACCCATATACCCAGACACGGCCCAGGAAATACATGCCATCATACAGACACTAGTAGAAAACAAATACATCACTAAAAAACAAAGTTTTTACCTGAGGGGAGAGGACAACCCGAGATCTAGGATTTTTTACCTCCTCCCTAAAATACACAAGCCACCAGAATCCTGGAGCATACCATATGAGGTTCCAGCAGGGAGGCCTATTATTTCAGACTGCAACAGCGAATCCTATAGGATAGCTGAATACTTAGATTTTTTTTTGAACCCACTATCCACAAAACACAAGAGCTACATCAAAGACACATATGATTTAATAAACAAAATAAAAAACGCCAAAATACCGGAAGAAGCCATCCTGTTCACCATAGACATAGATAGTCTATACACCAACATAAACACAGCAGCGGGATTGACAGCGGTAAAAACATGGATGGAAAAGTACCCGGACAACAATCGACCGGATACAATCCTCCTGCAATTACTGGAGATAAGCCTCACCAAAAATGACTTTGAATTCAATAAAGAATTCTTCTTACAGACCAGCGGCACAGCTATGGGCAAAAAATTTGCACCGGCCTATGCCAACATTTACATGGCACATTGGGAGGAGACTGTTTTTGAAAAATGTCCCTAACTTCCCACTAATTATTTTAGGTATTTAGATGACATCTGGGGAACATGGACACATAGCTCAGAAGATTTCAAACACTTCATTCAGATCCTCAACACGCACCATACATCTATCACAATTAAACACACCACACACTATGAACACATCGATTTTTTGGACACTACCACATACAAGGGGCCCTCATTTCCCCAAACACACACATTAGACACTAAAGTTTTCTTTAAAGACACAGACACACATGCACTCTTCCACAAGGACAGTCTCCACCCGAAACATACATTCAGAGGCCTGATTAAATCACGATTGCTAAGGTTCAACAGAATCTGCACACAGATTACAGACTTTGAGGAGGCTACCAAAACCCTCTTCAATGCATTAAAACCAAGGGGGTATTCCAGATCGTTCCTCAGACAGATTCGGAAAACCTTCTTGGCTACAAAACAACAGGACACTAGAAAAATAATTCCACTTATCACCACCTACTGGACATTCAGCCAAATAGCGAACAGAAAAATTAAACAGAACATGGGCAGGATTCTGCAAAACACAGATTTGCTTCTAGAATACAAAATCGTTTCGGCCTACAAAAAAAACAAAAACCTTAAGAATCATCTGGTAAGTAGTAAACTACCGGAAATCAACATTTTACCCACACAAGGTCAGATATTTTACAAACAGGCCACTACAGTGAAAAACAACACTACAAACACAACGTACCTTATTAAACAAACACTTAAAAGTTAACACATATAACTGCGTATATGTCATAAAGTGCAAACACTGCGACATAAAATATGTAGGAGAGACAGGAAATACAATCAAGACCAGATTGGCACAACACATATATAACATAAGAAATCATAGGAATACAGACACACACATAGTGGCTCATTTCCTACACCATGGACTTTAAGCAGTAGAAATATCGGGCCTCCATTCAAACATTAACTGGACACAGGAGGACAGACATAGGACAGAAAGACATTGGATTAGAAAACTCAACACCATATTCCCAGGCGGATTAAACAAACGCTGGTAAAACTTCAACACAAGAGGGACCAAATTCTTCCTACTTAAAGGCTGCAGTACACTGAGTGGCCAGTGCAAACTTTTCCTTCCCAATTGGCCCTCATAGGGGTAACATAGACTAGTGGACTACAGACTCATTCTGGGCCCACCTCATGCAGTCCCGCAACCTGTGTTGGGTCCCGACCCATAGTTTAAGAAACACTGCAGTAGTTGTATGAAATGAGGTGACCTTAGTCTGTCTCCCCCAGGCACTGCAGGCTCCAGCCTGCCATGAGAACATGGTTAAAGTTGGGGGTTACATCCTGGGCGAGTTCGGCAACCTCATCGCTGGTGACCCTCGTTCCAGGTAAGTCAGCTCGCTGACACCGTGACTCGTCCTGGTACCAGCTCTCCTGGCTTGCGTGAGTTTGCGTTTTCTGTAGCTGTTTGCATAATACTAAACTTACAAAAATAAAAATGCTGTTACGCACGGCTGTAATTTATTATTCAAAGCATCCAATAAGATATTAAGATATTTCAAACACCGTCAGGAAAGATATCCTGTCCTCTATCAGATAAAAGAGTTGTCAACCAAGCCGGAACGATGTAAAATACTTCACAGCTGTAGGTGCATTGGGGGGGAAGTGTACTCGCGTACAGTGCTGTGTATTTCTCAAACGGATTGTCCAAGACAGTAAATGACCACTGAATCATGAAAAGGACTCTGTGTAAAAGCAATGGTAGGATTGTATATTTATTTCATTTTTAGTAGCAGATATTGATAGTAGAATGACATGGTATAATTACACAATAATTTTACATTTGAGTGAGCATGGCTTTTCACTGCTCTTTTGGCATATGCTCAGGCTGTTGTTGGGTTTATCTTGTTGCTATGACGGAATACAAAATTTTGGTAGTGAAAAGATTTTTTTTTGAACTTGCAGATAGACGCTATTATCCACTGTCAGGCATGTGTAGGTACAGTTGCAGGTGAGACTGGGTGGGGGGTTCCTTGTTAAATGTACTAGCTACGTGACAACAGTGGCATTTAGAAACACTGTATTCGGTATTGTTGTCGAATCGTGTACTAATAAAGATAGAACATGGAGTTTGTTGTTTCCGCTCATAGTTTGGTTGCAGGAGCAATGAATGTCTGAGTTGAGCAATGTCACGACACCGGCGTCTTGGCCACTAAGCGTCTGCACGAAGGGGTTAAGTTTTGTTCCAGATATTTCTTTCTTTTTGTTATAATTGACTTTTTGCCTGGCACCAGTGTTGATATTTGTGTGCATATTCCATGCCTTGATACGATATTTCTCTGTGCCCCCCTTCTCCCTCCCCCTCTCTCCCTCTCACTTTCTCTCTCTCTCCCCTCTTTCACTTCCCCACTCTCCTTCTCTCCACCTCTCCCTCTTTCTCTCTCCCTCCCCCTCACCCTCTGCCCCTCTCTCTCCCCCCGTCCTTTCCCCCCCCCCCCCCTCCCCCCCCCCTTCTCTCTCCAGCCCCCTGGTGCAGTTTAATCTGCTGCACTCTAAGTTCCACCTGTGCTCAGTGCCCACCCGCGCCCTGCTGCTCTCCGCCTACATCAAGTTCATCAACCTCTTCCCCGAGACCAAGCCCACCATCCAGGAAGTGCTGCGGTCCGACAGCCAGATCCGCAACTCTGACGTGGAGCTGCAGCAGAGAGCCGTGGAGTACCTCAAGCTGTCCTCCATCGCCAGCACTGACGTCCTGGTGAGCGCCGTGGACACCAGGGTCCCGTTTTAATCATTTATAATTACTGATACTGCTGCCACTATCACTATTACTTACATTCATATCGATGCATTACACTACTTCATACTTCCATTTTATTTGTATAGCACTTTTCTCACACTCAAAGTGCTTCACATAATCCTATATGACAATCACAAATAAATAGGAAAAATAAAAACCATATATAACAGTAATAACAACAAGTGCAACTTTATTAATCGCTCATGGGAAAATTAAGTGGGGCAGCATTTATGTACGAACATACGTCCTGCACATCAAGTACTGTAAGTGCA
The DNA here is from genome assembly GCA_029718625.1 of Synaphobranchus kaupii. Taxonomy (NCBI): domain Eukaryota; kingdom Metazoa; phylum Chordata; class Actinopteri; order Anguilliformes; family Synaphobranchidae; genus Synaphobranchus; species Synaphobranchus kaupii. The sequence continues at coordinate 44,109,247 of CM056386.1, read as the reverse complement.
GGAAAAAAAGAACAGGTTAGGACATTGTGACAAACAGAACTTATATTGCAAGACTTGCATACTTTTCAAGGCATTTGGATACTAGTCAGCACTGCAGGGGGGTAAATGCATGTTGCATGATAGATTAAACGTCATTTTACAGAACAGTTGGGTGTTTAGTTTTACTTCTCACACTCCCTTAGGCCACGGTTCTGGAGGAGATGCCCCCCTTTCCAGAGAGGGAGTCCTCCATCCTGGCCAAGCTGAAGAAGAAGAAGGGTCCCGGGCCTGTGTCTGTGTCTGAGCTGGAGGACGGGAAGAGAGAGGGGAGCGGGGAGCTGAACGGAGGGGCGGACCGGGTGGGCGACGCTTCCGCCACGTCCAATGCCGTGAGTCACCACAGGGGGGGAAGCAGTACCATAATCCAGAATAGGGTATTTGTCGCTCTCAGTTCACTGCTATAGGGCAGCTAAAACGGTCTCAAAATGACACTTCTAGCATGTATAGGAACGCAAACGAAGTGGATTCTGTCAATACAAACAATAACCAGTCATCCGCTTCATTCTAGTTGCTATACGTGCTAGAAGTGTCATTTTGAGACCGTTTTAGCTACCCTATAGAAGTGAATGGAGAGTGACAAATACCCTATTCTGGATTATCACCCCATGGGAGCACAGAGCAACTAACAAGCATATTTTGCCACCATTTGGACTCATATCATGGCCAGGTAACTACAAAACCTACACAAGTTCTGCCAAAGTTCAGTTGTGCTTTAATTATTTTTAACTCCAAAATGGATATGGATGTAAAAGCCCTCAAATTAAAGATTCAAATTTTGCACTTTAACCTCATATTCACTGTTCCTTTTCAAATCTGATGTGCTGGAGTACACAGCCAAAACAGCAAACAATGTGTCACTGTCCTAACACTTTTTGAGTGCACTGTATATTAAAGTTATTTGGTCAGAGTGCATGCCCAAGGGGTTGGGAACAGCATTCTACATTGGCATGCAAATGAACATTTCCATCTTGTCATAATATCCACCATCTTTGTGGTCACCGAGGCACATTTCACGAAATGGACGGGTGGAAGGAAACGCTGACTGCTGTTTCTCTCTCCTCCTCTCGACCTTTCCCTCTCTTCATCCCAGTCCACTCCATCCCCCTCAGCAGATCTTCTTGGTCTGCGTCCGGCTGCTGCCATTGGCTCGGCGGCTCCCAGCGCCGGTAGCCTATTGGTTGATGTGTTTTCAGAGGCGGGAACCGCGGCTTCTTACTCTGCGGTGAAAGATGAAGGCTTCCTCAGGTAAGTGCTTCGGTGCCCTGCACCATTTTTACTGGAACTGAAGTCAAATCTGAAAAAATATGAATTCCAGCCATCGTTTGATAGTGTGTTAGGAAGCTTGCACAATTGCATTAGTGTGGACTTGTAAGCTGTTTTTGTCAGTTGGCCTGTCCTTGCCCTGTCCATCTTTGTCAGTTGTTTGCTGCGTTCTCCTCCTTGCGTTTTTTGTCATATTTCTCCTCTTTGTTTTTGTGTAATATTCTTGTCTCTTGTATTATTGCTGTGTATGTGACTCTCTCTGTTTCTCTTGCGATTTCTCTCCTTCCCCTCCTTCTGTTTCTCTCTCTCTGTGCTGGGCTTCTCTGTGTCTCGCTCGTCCCCGATTGTGATTGGACGTTGGCAGAGATCTGGAACCTCCCACTGAGAGCTCTGACTCCCTATTGGTCGAGCCTCCTGGTGAATCGGAGTAAGGGGCCAGAGTTAGACTGTCATACAAATAAAATGGCGGCAGAGTCACATAGTACCGATAAAATGATAGCTGTATTAGATTGCCATTGTAAGTTGTGAGTCTTTGGGAGCTGGACATAAACATTTTGTGCAAAAAATAACTTTTCTGTACAGCAACAAATGCATTTTAATGATGAACTAATTTTCTTAGTTCTTCTGATGCAAAACTATCTGAGAGTAGCGATTCTAAAGTAGAGGTAGGTAAATACTGTTGGTAGGGCCACGGCGTGTGCATTTTATGTCTTATATTTTTAAATAAGCTTTCTCGCTTTACTTAACCTTTTAAATGTTGTCTTTGGTTGTTAATCATGTAGGTCAATGTAGCAACCTATTTGTGATTTTTGTTGCACTGAATTCCAAATACTAACCACCTCCTTTCTCTATTTATTTTTCTACCATTTCATTTTCCCTCAAATTTCACTCTACATTGCACACAACTAACACACACACACTCCCTCTCTCTCAAATACATACACACACACTCTCTCTCTCACACACACACACACACACACACACACACACACGCTCTCTCACATACACACACATACATACTCTCTCTCACACACACGCTCTTTTTCTTTCTCTCACACACATACACACTCTCTTTCTCTCACTCCCTTCATTACATTCTGCTTTTCCTCTGAATCCCTTCCTCCTCATTTTGAATTCCCTTTCATCTCCAACTTCTCATCTCTTGCCTTATTCTCTCTCTCTCTCTCCATTGGCTGCTTTTGCTTTCCTCTCTTCCGTTCTCTCCTCTCCCTCCTTCCTGCTCGTCCCTCAGCTCTGAAGATTGCGCTTCCCCTCTACCTGAGTCAGACGAGCTGCTGAGCAAGTAAGAGCTTCATTTACACTGCTTTAGTGTGTAAAGCTGCTTTAGTCTGTAACTCTGCGTTAGCCTGCAACACTGCTTTAGTCTGTCATGCTGCTTTAGTCTGTAACCAGGCTTTTTCCTGGCTGAAAAAGGGGCTTAGGTGGTGCCTAAGTGCGGCCGGCCTACCTTGGTCATCGCGGCTATCTTAACACCTATCCCACGTCTATTGAGGTTTTATGCTTTGATATACACCAGTTTTGGCACAGATTAACATTACACTGCATAGTTTATGCATTCTTTAGATAAAAATTTTTTCCATGGCTAACGCGACCAGAGGAGGCACATGGGTTTGTCGATATTAATTACCTCCACCAGCAGAGTTGGACGAGGGTTATGTTTTCGCCCCCGTTTGTCTGTTTGTCTGTCTGATTGTTCGCAGGATATCTCAAAAAGTTATCAACTGATTTGCAAAAAAAATTGGTGCAAAGGTTGGTCATGAACCGAGGAAGAGCTGATTAACTTTTCACGGCGATTTGAAAAATGTAGACGTCACAAGCTCAACAAACGACGAGATTCGATCCTCGATGGGTTCATCCCCTTATCGCACGTTGAAATAAAATTGATATTGGTTGTTTTCTGATGCATTTACTCCCATAAAAAGAATTTAAAAAAATAACGGCAATGCACATAGGCTATGAGGCTCATTAATTAAACCATACGGAGGGCCTACTTGAGGGTGGTGGGGGGAAGACTATTATAACCTTAATATATGCCTAGTTCTTATAGGGAGGGTAAAATGGAGCGTTAGAATGTAGAAAGCAGTATGTGCACGTGAACCCGACAATACATTTCTCACAGAAAACACAGTTTGACTGTTAACTTCACTGCAGTAGTGATTAAACTTACAAGAAGAAGTGCAGGGGTTGCGTTATCCGAGAATTTCCTGTCATTTACCTATTTTTAGAAGCTTTGATGGAAAAATCCAAATGGCATCCGTCATTTTGATAGATAAAAAATATTGCTGCAAATGTGTTAAGCACTAACTGACTCCTCTAAATACATTTTGTTCAAGCCATCTTGTATCACCTGAATACATTTTGTTCAAGCATGCTAAACACTTTCATGGATTAGGTATTTCCTGTGAATTTGGATTGATAATGGTTAGATAGATGCCTTGAGAAAGATCTCACTTCCCATTAATTCTAGCGTAGATTCTAGTTACCGGAGTTGCATCTCTCTCGTGTCACAAATTTAGCCCTTTTCGTTTAGCTAACGTTAGAGCAAGGGCGTGGAATAACGCTGCTTTAGTCTGGAACACTGCGTTAGTCTGTAACGCTGCTTTAGGCTGGGACACTGCTTTAGTCTGTAACGCTGCTTTAGTCTGTAACGCTGCTTTAGTCTGTAACGCTGCGTTAGTCTGTAACGCTGCTTTAGTCTGGAACACTGCGTTAGTTTGTAACGCTGCTTTAGTCTGGAACGCTGCGTTAGTTTGTAACGCTGCTTTAGTCTGGAACACTGCGTTAGTTTGTAACGCTGCTTTAGTCTGGAACGCTGCTTTAGTCTGGAACGCTGCGTTAGTCTGTAACGCTGCTTTAGTCTGGAACGCTGCGTTAGTCTGTAATGCTGCTTTAAACTGGAACACTGCGTTAGTCTGTAACGCTGCTTTAGTCTGGAACACTGCGTTAGTTTGTAACGCTGCTTTAGTCTGGAACACTGCGTTAGTCTGTCATGCTGCTTTAGTCTGGAACACTGCGTTAGTTTGTAACGCTGCTTTAGTCTGGAACACTGTGTTAGTCTGTAACGCTGCTTTAGTCTGGAACACTGTGTTAGTCTTTTCACTTTTCTCGTCTCATTTGTTTCCCGTGTTCTGCTATACTGGCGGCGGACATTTTACTAAATATTTACGCAAAAAAAATGCTCTAGAGCTCAGTCCACTTAACCAGAGTTGTCATAACCGGAGAAAAGCTGTGTAACAATGTTTTTATTAAAAAAAAATCATACAAAAGCAGAATGCAGGCAGGCAGGGAGTTTTCTTACTGTGGAAATTGTGAGAAGGCAGAAAATTTTGTTTTCTGATGGTAGATGCAGAAATGAGGATTTCACCCCTTTTTCTGTCAGAAGTAAGCAGCATGCTGGTGTATAGCACCATTTGAAGAAGATACAAAAAAAGTCTTTAGTTATTTAACCCCTTTGCGCAGATGGCAAATTTGGTCAATTCTCACCTATTTAGAGGGTGCTCTGTTTAAGGCTTTATAACTCCAGGGGCCACATGTATAAACAGTGCTGAGCAGAAAAATGCCATCATAAACTCCACAAGTGTGCAAAATCTGAGGATGATATGCAGAACTATTAAAGATCTATGATGCAAAATATAGGCATTGTATCCTGTTGTCCATGACTCTCCAAATCTATCCAAATGGCTAAATTGTGCACTACTCTAAATCATAAAATAATTATATATTTAACTACAAATCAACTGGTTTTGGATCATAAAATTCACTTTTGCATCATTTTCAAGTGGGAATTACTATCTTTTCATTGGTATACGGGGGTAGATATCTATGGGTCCAAAACCCTATCCAATACATGTCATAAAATGAATAAAATGAGTTTTGTCCATTATAACGCATATACATTTGCCCCTTCTGATGGTTTAAGATGAAAACGTTGAACGTTGTACGGTTACTTATTGGCTTACTGTTGTACACGCCAATCATCGATATCGTGTGGTTACCCCCCAAAAAAAAACAAAAAAAAAACATACTGACTACGCCTGGTACGTGAACTCGTATTTACCTTTTAGGGTCGTTTTAACGCACTTGTTCCTAGTTCGAATATGCACTGATGTACGTCGCTCTGGATAAGACTGCCTGCCAAATGACTATAATGTAATGTAATGTAATATCACACTGTTACGCACACCTAAATATGTAGCCTAATCATTCACTCTTGTACCTCAGTAAAACATCACTTTTTTTTGTATTCTACAGTATTCATCTCACACTTATCAGCACACAGTAAATTGGAATGAGTATTTCTCATGCCTTAAGTGACAAGTATAGCCTAGGAAGATACAAAGCTTAAAGACTATTATGTACTATAACATTTCAATAAAATAATATTCCACCAACAGGAAAATGTTGCCAAATGTTCTAGCTTCAATGAAAGTCGGTGAATGAAGTACATCAAACATAAAACATGACTGAGGAATTAATGTTTAAACTACAGTGTGTGAAATGTACTCAAAATGTGAAAATAACCATATCTAACATACTGGACAAGACAGTGATCGAGTGGAAAAACGTATTATGTAGCCACCGCATATTACAAGCAGTACTTTATTCATATTGTGGACAAAAAAAACTCCCATCAATGACTGCGTTTTCTGTAGCTGTTTGCGTCATAGTACATTGACTAGATTAAAAACGCTGTTACGATGGGCTGTAAGTTATCGTTGAAAGCATCCAACAAAAAATTGCGAACACCATTGAGAAGGATATACTGTCATCCATCGGATAAAACCGTTGTGAATAAAACCGGAATGACGTGAAATACTGCAGAGCTGCAGGTAGGGCATATAGAGTACTTCCCACAGACATTCCAAATTGTGTAATGACATGCTAAACTGGTATGTATTTCTCAAACAGATTGTCCAAGACAATAAATGATGTTTGAATTTTGAAAAGAACATCTCTGTGTAAAACAAAAAAAAAACAATTGTAGTATTGTATATTTATTTTATATTTAGTAGCAGATATTGATAGTAGAATGACGTGGTATATGTCACATGTTTATTTAGCATTTGAGTGAGCAGGGCTTTTCACTGCTTTTTTGGCATATCTTGTTGGGTTTATCTTGTTTCTATGACGGAAATTAAATTTTATATGATGAATAAAGATATTTATGAACTCGCACACAGACGCTATTGTCCACTATGTCACGCATGGGTAGGTATAGTTGTTGGCAAGACTGGGTGGGGGGTTGCTTGTTAAATAGACTTGCTACGGGAAAATAGTGATACTTAGAAACTCCGTATTTGGCAGAGTTGTCACAAATCGTCGACCAATAATGAAAAAACACAAGAGTTTGTGGTTTTCACTTGGCTGCAGGAGCAACGAATTTGAGAAAAATTCGTTGCAGTTGAGAAAAATCTTGGCGCCGGCGCTATGATCACTAGGCATCTGCGCGAAGGGATTAATATGGGATAATGCATCTGCCATTAAAATGGGGGGTACATGCAAGCTGTAATGTGCACTAAATGAAATGTAGAAAAAATGAGTGTTTTGTGTTTTTTCTGATCGCTCTTTTGTCTTTACCTGTGTTTGATCTTCTCCCTGCCTCGGTCTGCCTCCTCACAGGTTTGTGTGTAAGAACAACGGAGTTCTGTTTGAGAACCAGCTCCTCCAAATCGGGATCAAATCTGAGTATCGGCAGAACCTGGGTCAGTCGCTGTTTCCTGTGATTTCACTGGCTGTGGGAGCTATACACCAACACAGCCTTGACCTGCAGAACCCTCCCTTATGGAGCTGCTGTGTAATGTGTTCGTTATAACACAGATTTAATCTGTTATAGTGCCATTTTCATGGCCCCTGAAAATATTTTCATCCTGAAAAGACACGATCGATCCCAATGTCCAAGACGAGGAGAATTGGCCATATTTAAAATAAAAACCTTTTTGGAATTTGCAACTATTAGTAATTGGAGAACTCACTGGGTTGGTACATTAATCACACCACCAAAATGGATTGGTCACCAGCGAGTGAGGCATGTGCTCTTGTAGATACATTTATATATGTATATTGGCCTGGTATTTTGAGATAGTACACCTCGAACTATAGTTCCACCTTACAAAAGGAACCCTATAGCCCAAAGTAGTCCTGCACCAACAATAAATCCTTAAAATGTCTCTGACAAGTCTAAGGAAAAATTAAGCTTATTTGAGTAGGAACCCTGTGTAGTGTATCGTCGTATAGTTGATGGCATTGTATAAACAGCCTCTGCCATTCCCTAAAGAATGGCTATGTATTGTATTCATTATAAAAGGCAGGGTTATACTACAGGAGTGTAATCTGTACTGACTCTGTGATCTATGGTCCATGTCTGTCTGTCCTGGTCCTCTCTGTCTGTCTGCCCTCTCTTTAGGGAGGATGTACCTTTTCTATGGCAATAAGACGTCGGTGCAGTTTGTCAGTTTCTGCACAGTGGTCAGCTGCCCAGGGGAGCTGCAGTCTCATATCCTGTCTGTGCTGTGCCTCGGGCTGGCACACTCCTGCTGCTGACTCCGCTGTCTGTCAATGTCATTGCGGTTTGTACTGCTAGGACTGCTCTCTGCTGTTAAACATAAGTACAGTAAGAGGGCACTAATAGATTATGTAATATAATTTTTGTAACAACATTTTTTTCTACTGCTAGTTTTTTAATAGTGTTCAAACCACAACACACACCAAATACCCCCACTGCCCGATACAAAAATTAAAAATAAACATCAATTAATATAGAAAGAAAACAAGATAAAGCCCTTTCTTCTCTTTCATCGCATTGATTTCCTGTGTCACTTTTACATTGAGTTTTATTTGGTTTATTATTTTTTAATCTGTGGATCCGCTCTGTAAGTTGTTTTAATATGGATCCCTGTATAAAGGCCTGTGTGAAACGGTCAGGTCGGCTGTAATTATGGCGCATTTACCGCGTAACATTTAGTACTTTGTGCTACGTGGCACTGCATTGTTTTATAAGGTAGTTTATTATAGTGTGTTGTAATGTGGCGGAAATGTTTTTAAATGGCGTGTACCTGGTCTGTTCAGTGTTGTTTTCTGAAGGTTTTACTGCAACATTGCTGTGCATTGTTCTGGCTATTGTACATTGCTCCAGTCCTTGGTAGAGTTAAATGATGCTCCAGTCTGTGACGCTCATGATTCTGTAGCCTTTTTTGGACCTTGACTCGGTCGCCTTCACAGCTCAATGTGCAAACAAAAGCAGTGGAGCCCCTAGTGGAGGGAGGAGCACAGGTGCAGCAGGTCATTAACATCGAGTGTCTGGTGGACTTCAGCGAGGCCCCGCTGCTCAACATAAAGTTCAGGTACAAAAACAGACACATACATACATACATACACACACTCAAGCATGTACGTGCACACACAAACACACACTTGCACACAATCATGCAGGAACTCACACACAAAGCTTCCTGCCTGTGTTTGTGTGTTGTGCACTGTAAGGTGGATGTACTGTATATTGTGTGTACTGCATAAATACTGGAACATGTCCAATGCTGTGTCCAGACTGCATCTGTATTGGAATACATAAGTTTGAATCCTCTCTTTGTTAGATATGGTGGAGCTCTACAGAACATCACACTGAAACTTCCTGTCACCATCAATAAGTTCTTTCAGCCGACTGAGATGCCCTCTCAGGACTTTTTTCAGCGCTGGAAACAACTGAGCCTGTAAGTCACTTTGTGTGTGTGTGTGTGTGTGTGTGTGTGTGTGTGTGTGTGTGTGTGTGTGTGTGTGTGTGTGTGTGTGTGTGTGTGTGTGTGTGTGTACGTGTGTGTGTGTGTACGTGTGTGTGTACATGTGTACGTGTTTTAGGAGTGGGCGATATTGCCTAAAAATAACATCCTGATATTTTCTGGTACTTTGACAATGTCGATATTTTGCGATGTAATGACAACATTAGATGTTCCAGATTCCAATGTACATTTAAAAAACTAACCATGGTTCAAGTTAAATGAAAAGAGGTCTTTTCAATGAAAGCATCAGACATTTTATCAAGTTTTAAAATAACACTTTATTGTTAAAAGTCAATAATTGCTAAATAAATGCATAAATACGTTATACAGCCACTCTTTCCTCAGTTGACTATAAACACATAATGAATAAATAAAAATAAAATGGCAATGGCAATTAATGACATTAAGATAGCAGTTGCACAAAAATATTCAAGTTAACTTATTTTATTATTTCATTTATGGGTCATCATTTGTGTCGGCAACTTGGGACTTTCTGCGGGAGTATGACTCACAAAGCTTTTCATAATCTGCGTATAACCTGGGAAGATTACTGCGAAGAAGGTGAAACAGGTTTGTTGTAGAACTGTCGTTCGCTGCAGTTGCCAATTTGCAGGCTTTGTTTCTAACCCCCCCTTGATCATTGAGTAAGGCTGATTGTGTTAGGTGACCATCCAAGAACATTGAAGCAGGAAATTTATTTTTCCCTACACGGGTTTCTACGACATATGGTACCATCACTGCCATTGCACAGCACCTTAAAGGGATAGTTCGGAATTTTGTACATAATGTCTCAATTACGACTTACCCATGATGTAGTTGATTGATGGAAACCATTTTCAGCTAATTCCATGCTGTCCTTCTTTTGGACATACACACGTTGCTAATGCTAGCGCCACTCTATGGTAACCGGTAGCATCCACTACCAAACGCACTTAAACACTCCACAGTGCACCCAAAGCAAATAAAATACGACGACAGTCTATCGGGGTTAATTTGAGTGTTTATACCATCATTTTTGAAGTCAAACTATCGTTGAATCCTTTACTTTGTGCTGACCTATATTCTCTGTGGAAGTACGGCGGCGGAGCGAACGTGGCCATTGCAACTTGTTGCTCATCTTTGTTGTTGTAGTCGACCAGTGCCGGCACTACATTTGTAGGTAACGTAAAGTACCGCTCTGCCGCCATACTTCCACAGAGTACTGGATGCTACTGGTTACCATAGAGTTGCGCTAGCATTAGCAACGTGTGTATGTCCAAAAGAAGGACAGCATGGAATTAGCTGAAAATGGTTTCCATCAATCAACTACATTATGGGTAAGTTGTAATTGAGACATTATATCCAAAATTCCAAACTATCCCTTTAATCAAGATCAGGGGAAAGTTTTTAAAGGTTTGGGTAAATTTTCCAGCAAGGAAGGGCTGTGGAGTGCTGATGCCACCTGGGAGGCAGCCAAACACACCAAGGCATCAACCTGGTGGAAGGGACTCTAAGTGTGAAGCCATGTCCCCTGTTGCTTCAATTATTAACCAGATCCCTCCAACATCAGCTTCATCAGAGTAGAACTGGTGTCTGTTTAGTGGAACATACAGCAGTGTGCAACAGGCTGGCAAATGAGAGTTGAGAAGCTGGTGGCTATTCAGTCAATCTTGAAACTCTTTGAGCCCATCAAAGATGACACCACACAAATTGAATCTGAGGAGGTCTGTCCAGATTCTCCAGAGTCTTTCTGAAGATGAAGCTAGCTGTGGTTGAGATAAATAATTAGCTGATGTCAAGCAAGTCAATTAAAATCTTTGTTTAACCTTACTTTAGTCAAAGGATTAAATTATTCCTAATAGGACTAACTTAATATTTTGACTAAAATAAGATTAAATAAGGCCTATCATTTTTCTAAGTTATTTTTTTGCATTTTTTTATTTAATATGCTTTTTGTTAAACTGCATTTGAAAAAAAAACATGCAAATATACAGGAATACCCACCCTTTACCTTCAAAACAGTTTCAGTCCTAGGAATGCTGTCATACAATTTCTGAACTGCGTGTAGTGGGATATTAGCCCATTGTTCGAGAAGGACAGTCTCCAGTTGAGGGATGAACGAGGTGGAAATCTAGTTTACACTGCGCTCCAGAACTTCCCATAAAAGTTAAATTATGTTTAGATCTTCTGATTGTGCAGGCCATGGAAGGCATTTTTGTTCTTGGAACCATTCTTTAATGTTTTTATCAGTGTGTATGGGGGCGTTATCATGTTTGAATATGGGGACATCATGAGGAAACAGTTTTTGCACCATAGGGTGCACCTGTTCTTGTAAAATGGTTTCAAACCCATCCTGATGTATTAAAAAGAGTAAGAATTGACTCATCAGACCATATCACTTTTCTGCATTGCTCGGAGGTCCAGGTTTTGTGTTTTTGTGCATTAGCTTTGGATACAAATGGTTTCCGAATGGTGGCCCTGCCATAAATACCAGCTTTGTGAAGCTCACAACGTACTTTTATTTTGTTGAGACTGGTTCAGATATGGATTTATTCAATCCTGTGTCCGCCTGTCCCTGTCGAAGAGCTTGGCCACAGTTCTTTTTTGCTGATGCTGTTTTTTGGTGTTGGACCTCTTTTAAGCAGCCACATGCTGCTAATTAGCATTCAAATTAATAGGAATCACCTGTGTCGATGCTTTTGAAATTGTGATGCTAGATGATCCTAGATGCTTCAAAGTTAAAGCCATTTTTCAGGGGTGTTTCCGGTATTTTGTATGTATGACTTATTTTCATATTGAACTCTATGGAAAAATAAGTCAGGAGAAACCACCCTTAAAGTGATCCATCCATATCTACTGCATATCTGGCAGCATAGTGATGATTTCAGGCTCGTTTGACACCTCAGACCCTTGATGACTTATAGCCATTTAGCCAACTATGTGTTCCACACTATTCCCACCCCCAATTCCCATAGAGATCCAGAGAGGTTATAGTATCCCTTGTAAGAGTACCTGAAAATAAGATATCAAGAGTCTTCTGATGTTTTTGGGTCACAGACATCAGGATGTCATGGCATGCCAAAATATATGCAACCAAATATGAAATATGATGACTAAGTTTGTTAATTTGTCCAATTACTTTTGGTCCCCTAAAATGGGGGGGACTATGTATAAAAATCGCTACAATTCCTACACGGTTCACCTGATATGGATGTAAAAATGCTAAAATTAAAGCTGAAAGTCTTTAACCTCATAGTCACTGTTCCATTTTCCATAAATCCAATGTGCTGGAGTACAAAACAACTAAAATTATGTCACTGTCCAAATACTTGGTGTGTGTGTGTGTGTGTGTGTGTGTGTGTGTGTGTGTGTGTGTGTGTGTGTGTGTGTGTGTGTGTGTGTGTGTGTGTGTGTGTGTGTGTGTGTGTGTGTGTGTGTGTGTGTGTGTGTGTGTGTGTGTGTTCAGGGTTTGTCTTTTATAGAGGAGTTGCTGAAAGTTGCCTCTCATTTCAGCCCTCAGCAAGAAGCACAGAAGATCTTCAAAGCCATCCATGGCATGGATATAGAGCTACTGAAAGCCAAGGTACCACACAGCCCCTACAAGAGAACCTCAACACGTTGAGAGTGTCAGAGTAACACACTGGGAGTTATCCCTCTTTTATACAGGAGAACCCCGACACACAGAGAGCGCCAGAGTAACACACTGGGAGTTATACCTCTGCTGTATAGGGCAGAACGTGAATGGTTCAGGTGTAATCTCAGTGCAGAGAGTGAATGGTCAGGTTAAATGTAATCTCAGTGGAGAAGGTGAATGGTTCAGGTGGAGTGTAATCTCAGTGCAGAAGGTGAATGGTTCAGGTGTAATCTCAGTGCAGAGAGTGAATGGTCAGGTTAAATGTAATCTCAGCGGAGAAGGTGAATGGTTCAGGTGGAGTGTAATCTCAGTGTGGAAAATTAATAGTTCAGGTGGAGTGTAATCTCAGTGCAGAAGGTGAATAATTCAGGTGGAGTGTAATATCAGTGCAGAAGATGAATGGTTCAGGTGGAGTGTAATCTCAGTGCGGAAGGTGAATGGTTCAGGTGAAGTATAATTTCAGTGCAGGAAGGTGAATAGTTCAGGTTGAGTGTAATCTCAGTGCGGAGGGTGAATAGTTCAGGTGGAGTGTAATCTCAGTCCGGAAGGTGAATTGTTCAGGTGGAGTGTAATCTCAGTGCAGAAGGTGAATAGTTCAGGTTGAGTGTAATCTCAGTGCGGAGGGTGAATAGTTCAGGTGGAGTGTAATCTCAGTCCGGAAGGTGAATTGTTCAGGTGGAGTGTAATCTCAGTGCAGAAGGTGAATGGTTCAGGTGAAGTGTAATCTCAGTGCAGAAGGTGAATGGTTCAGGTTGAATGTAATCTCAGTGCGGAAGGTGAATGGTTCAGGTGAAGTGTAATCTCAGTGCAGAAGGTGAATGGTTCAGGTTGAATGTAATCTCAGTGCAGAAGGTGAATGGTTCAGGTGGTGTGATCTCAGTGCAGAGGGTGAATAGTTCAGGTGGAGTGTAATCTCAGTCCGGAAGGTGAATGGTTCAGGTGGAGTGTAATCTCAGTGCAGAAGGTGAATGGTTCAGGTGAAGTGTAATCTCAGTGCAGAAGGTGAATGGTTCAGGTTGAATGTAATCTCAGTGCGGAAGGTGAATGGTTCAGGTGAAGTGTAATCTCAGTGCAAAAGGTGAATGGTTCAGGTTGAATGTAATCTCAGTGCAGAAGGTGAATGGTTCAGGTGGTGTGATCTCAGTGCAGAGGGTGAATAGTTCAGGTGGAGTGTAATCTCAGTCCGGAAGGTGAATGGTTCAGGTGGAGTGTAATCTCAGTGCAGAAGGTGAATGGTTCAGGTGGTGTGATCTCAGTGCGGAGGGTGAATAGTTCAGGTGGAGTGTAATCTCAGTGCAGAAGGTGAATGGTTCAGGTGTAATCTCAGTGCAGAGAGTGAATAGTCAGGTTAAATGTAATCTCAGCGGGGAAGGTGAATGGTTCAGGTGGAGTGTAATCTCAGTGCAGAAGGTGAATGGTTCAGGTTGAATGTAATCTCAGTGCAGAAGGTGAATGGTTCAGGTGGTGTGATCTCAGTGCAGAGGGTGAATAGTTCAGGTGGAGTGTAATCTCAGTCCGGAAGGTGAATGGTTCAGGTGGAGTGTAATCTCAGTGCAGAAGGTGAATGGTTCAGGTGAAGTGTAATCTCAGTGCAGAAGGTGAATGGTTCAGGTTGAATGTAATCTCAGTGCGGAAGGTGAATGGTTCAGGTGAAGTGTAATCTCAGTGCAGAAGGTGAATGGTTCAGGTTGAATGTAATCTCAGTGCAGAAGGTGAATGGTTCAGGTGGTGTGATCTCAGTGCAGAGGGTGAATAGTTCAGGTGGAGTGTAATCTCAGTCCGGAAGGTGAATGGTTCAGGTGGAGTGTAATCTCAGTGCAGAAGGTGAATGGTTCAGGTGGTGTGATCTCAGTGCGGAGGGTGAATAGTTCAGGTGGAGTGTAATCTCAGTGCAGAAGGTGAATGGTTCAGGTGTAATCTCAGTGCAGAGAGTGAATGGTCAGGTTAAATGTAATCTCAGCGGAGAAGGTGAATGGTTCAGGTGGAGTGTAATCTCAGTGTGGAAAATTAATAGTTCAGGTGGAGTGTAATCTCAGTGCAGAAGGTGAATAGTTCAGGTGGAGTGTAATTTCAGTGCAGAAGATGAATGGTTCAGGTGGAGTGTAATCTCAGTGCGGAAGGTGAATGGTTCAGGTGAAGTATAATTTCAGTGCAGGAAGGTGAATAGTTCAGGTTGAGTGTAATCTCAGTGCGGAGGGTGAATAGGTCAGGTGGAGTGTAATCTCAGTCCGGAAGGTGAATTGTTCAGGTGGAGTGTAATCTCAGTGCAGAAGGTGAATGGTTCAGGTGAAGTGTAATCTCAGTGCAGAAGGTGAATGGTTCAGGTTGAATGTAATCTCAGTGCGGAAGGTGAATGGTTCAGGTGAAGTGTAATCTCAGTGCAGAAGGTGAATGGTTCAGGTTGAATGTAATCTCAGTGCAGAAGGTGAATGGTTCAGGTGGTGTGATCTCAGTGCAGAGGGTGAATAGTTCAGGTGGAGTGTAATCTCCGTCCGGAAGGTGAATGGTTCAGGTGGAGTGTAATCTCAGTGCAGAAGGTGAATGGTTCAGGTGTAATCTCAGTGCAGAGAGTGAATGGTCAGGTTAAATGTAATCTCAGCGGAGAAGGTGAATGGTTCAGGTGGAGTGTAATCTCAGTGCAGAAGGTGAATGGTTCAGGTGGAGTGTAATCTCAGTGTGGAAAATTAATAGTTCAGGTGGAGTGTAATCTCATTGCAGAAGGTGAATAGTTCAGGTGGAGTGTAATCTCAGTGCAGAAGATGAATGGTTCAGGTGGAGTGTAATCTCAGTGCGGAAGGTGAATGGTTCAGGTGAAGTATAATTTCAGTGCAGGAAGGTGAATAGTTCAGGTTGAGTGTAATCTCAGTGCGGAGGGTGAATAGTTCAGGTGGAGTGTAATCTCAGTCCGGAAGGTGAATTGTTCAGGTGGAGTGTAATCTCAGTGCAGAAGGTGAATGGTTCAGGTGAAGTGTAATCTCAGTGCAGAAGGTGAATGGTTCAGGTTGAATGTAATCTCAGTGCGGAAGGTGAATGGTTCAGGTGAAGTGTAATCTCAGTGCAGAAGGTGAATGGTTCAGGTTGAATGTAATCTCAGTGCAGAAGGTGAATGGTTCAGGTGGTGTGATCTCAGTGCAGAGGGTGAATAGTTCAGGTGGAGTGTAATCTCAGTCCGGAAGGTGAATGGTTCAGGTGAAGTGTAATCTCAGTGCAGAAGGTGAATGGTTCAGGTTGAATGTAATCTCAGTGCAGAAGGTGAATGGTTCAGGTGGTGTGATCTCAGTGCAGAGGGTGAATAGTTCAGGTGGAGTGTAATCTCAGTCCGGAAGGTGAATGGTTCAGGTGGAGTGTAATCTCAGTGCAGAAGGTGAATGGTTCAGGTGAAGTGTAATCTCAGTGCAGAAGGTGAATGGTTCAGGTTGAATGTAATCTCAGTGCGGAAGGTGAATGGTTCAGGTGAAGTGTAATCTCAGTGCAGAAGGTGAATGGTTCAGGTTGAATGTAATCTCAGTGCAGAAGGTGAATGGTTCAGGTGGTGTGATCTCAGTGCAGAGGATGAATAGTTCAGGTGGAGTGTAATCTCAGTCCGGAAGGTGAATGGTTCAGGTGGAGTGTAATCTCAGTGCAGAAGGTGAATGGTTCAGGTGGTGTGATCTCAGTGCGGAGGGTGAATAGTTCAGGTGGAGTGTAATCTCAGTCCGGAAGGTGAATGGTTCAGGTGGAGTGTAATCTCAGTGCAGAAGGTGAATGGTTCAGGTGAAGCGTAATCTCAGTGCAGAAGGTGAATGGTTCAGCTGAAGTGTGATCTCAATGCAGAGGGTGAATAGTTCAGGTGGAGTGTAATCTCAGTGCGGAAGGTGAATGGTTCAGGTGAAGTGTAATCTCAGTGCGGAAGGTGAATGGTTCAGGTGAAGTGTAATCTCAGTGCAGAGGGTGAATAGTTCAGGTGAAGTGTAATCTCAGTGCGGAAGGTGACTGGTTCAGGTGAAGTGTAATCTCAGTGCAGAGGGTGAATAGTTCAGGTGAAGTGTAATCTCAGTGCAGAGGGTGAATAGTTCAGGTGAAGTGTAATCTCAGTGCAGAGGGTGAATAGTTCAGGTGAAGTGTAATCTCAGTGCAGAGGATGAATAGTTCAGGTGAATCTCAGTGCAGAGGGTGAATAGTTTAGGTGGAGTGTAATCTGTGTGGAAAGTGAATGGTTCAGGTGAAGTATAATCTCAGTGCAGAGGGTGAATAGTTCAGGTGAAGTGTAATCTCAGTGCCATGACTGTCTCTGTGCTCTAGTTGCTGGGGTTAGGCTGTGCCCTGCTGGAGAATGTGGACCCAAACCCAGAGAACTTTGTGTGCGCTGGAGTCATTCAGACCAAGGCCCAGCAGGTGGGCTGTCTGCTCCGGCTGGAGCCCAACGCACAGGCCCAGGTAACTGCACATGCACGCACACACGCATAAACACACGTACATACAGACGCACAGACACACACACGCATATATGCTTTCACTTTGAACAGATTAGGGAAATAGTCAAATAAACTAAATAGTCAAGTAAACTTTGCAACTCTGAGCTAACATACTCCAACAGCACTGCAGCAATGCAAAGTCATGCAAGTTATAAACACTCGACAGTGACTGTGAGAGACAAGCCATGTATCCGGTCAAGCCCGACCGCATCTAATTCTCAGCAAACATCAATGAGAGCTTTCACTTTGAAAAGGTGTGACGAAACTATGCAAGAAAATGTGACCAGCAGTGTTCCTGTTCTTATTGAAGGAAAGCTTTCTTAACTTTTTACTCGTTGTTACTTAAATAAAACATGCATGTAATATTTTTCCTGTTTTTTTTTCCATATACTGTATATCTTTTTAAAGATTCAGTCAACCCAACACCCATTACTTTTGTATCATCTCAACGCATTTGAAGTTGTCCACTCTGTTACTACCCATCCATCATGTGGCGCTTTTCCGTGATTTGCGCTGTTGGCAACGATAGCTGTACCTGCCTGTCTCATTGCATTCCTGTGTCACCTATACCTGTCTGTCTCTCTATGCCTGCTGCAACCAAAGCCTGGTGATCAGGTAAAACGCAGCACCCCTGAGCACCCCCCCCCCCCCCCCCCCCCCGGCATAACAGTAGTGCCCAGACTATTGCTTCATCCTCACAGTGACACCACATCCCCATCGGCCTATGTGTTAGACGATGGCTTCCCAAACTCTTTCCCTGTAGTATGGTGAGCTCCCCCACCTTAAAATAGTGACCTTAACTAAATTATAAATATTTACATATAATCATAGTAATGCCAGGAATATGTAAACCAGACAAGATTTATTTTATCTGAAAGTCTAAGTATGAAATATGGAAATAGAAGCAAAATATTCCTTAAAGGGGAATTTAAAAAAATTAATTGTGCTGAGTTTGGGAATCCCTGTGTTAGTCTGGAATGTTCCATGTGCGGGCTGTGGAGTAACTCCGCCCCCTCCTCTCCCTCAGATGTATCGACTGACGCTCCGCAGCAGTAAAGACACCGTCTCCAAGCGAATCTGTGAGCTGCTAGCGGAACAGTTCTAGATGCTTCCGCGGGGCAGACCCCTGCATTCCAGAACACGGCAAGCGACAGAGGAAAAAAAACGGCGAGAGCTTTGGACGCGCTTGCATAAGGGAAAAAGAAGCAGTCCTCCCGTGACGGCTCTATTATTGTCATTAATTACTGATTATTATCGTCCTGATTATTATTATTATTACTGCTATGATTATTGTTTTTATTGGTGTTTACCTGTGTGTGTGTGTGTGTGTGTGTGTATGTATGTGTGCGTGCGTTCGATGGAACCCGGCGACTTTTCTGCGCTTAGTTCGGTTTCGTTTGCAGCTCATGCCCACCCTGTACGTACTGTACTGACAGGTGTACACGGCAACGCCGGTGTCTGTCTTTATAATCTTTCTACGCTATCCCCACTGACATTTCAGAAACTATTCCTGGGAGTTTAATGAGACGCTTGACCGCTCCCGCGTGTGTCTGCACACAAACATACACACACCCATAGCCACACGCACAAACGCATACCTGCATATGCACTTATCGGTGTAAACTTTCAGCTTTGTATGTTACTCTACAGACGACTACATTCCCCATAATCCCATTCTGCTTCAGAGCCCCTGTGGCCAATGCACTTGGAAAGATCCTACGGAGCTTCAGAGATTTACCTTAGACTTTCTGGTGTATTTCCTTTTAAAGCTCCTTTAAGTGTCCTTGCTTGAGTAGTTCTGTGAGTCCAGTATTTTCTTGATGGTTTCTCATTCTCTCATTCCTGAAGGATTATCTTTACTTTACCCTCGCCTTACCATCATCTGCACTTAGATCCTACCCTTCTCTGTCACATAGAATTTGTCCAAATGTCCATTGTGGTGGTTCGGGTTGAAAACTGGTGTAAGCGATCATCACAATCACATTAATGGCAATGCATAGAACTATATAGAGAAATACACTTAATTACAATTTATGGTATAACCTTTTTTTTGTAGTATTTGTCTATTTGTAACTCTAATGGTGTGTTTTATTTACTTTTAACATTATTAATAGTAGAACATTCCCTTTACAAAAGCCAACTTGCAGTGTTAAGTGCACCTCAAATGTGCTGAAATGGTTTTGGAGCCATCTGATCAACGTTTAGACTGAAAAGCAGGGGAGATGAGAGCCGTTATGCTGGAGTTAGGCTCACTCACTCCTACGCACACATCCACAGCACTATGATACTGTCTGACACAGTCTCCTATGTATATCTACTCCCAAAGTGAGCAACCCTGAGTGAGCAGCACTCTGTAGTTTTGTTGGAGTAATTGGGTGCGTTTAAACTAGTACAGGGGCAATATAATGGGGAATAGACACTTTGATGTTAACTTGTTTGTAGAAACCAGAGAGGAGCTCCACCAGTCATGGAGTATGTTAGTGACAACTAGCTGAACAATGTGGTTGGGGATTGGTGGATACTTTCTGGCTATACTTTGTGGATCCCTGTTGGAATTTCCAATAGTCAGAAAATATCTACAAAGAAAGAGTTTTTCTATTGGTTATTACCAATGTACTCCATGATTGGTGGAGCCACTCTCTGTTTTACAGGTAAGGTGACATCATGGCCATCTTAGTCCTGTCATAAGATCTCTGGGTTGGTGTTGTTCAGCAAAGGATGTGCACTGTTCAGTCTTGTGCATATATGGGCTGAACAGTGAACCAATTCAGCTACCAACTGTCACCCATGGCAACGGAAGAACACGTTGACTTGGAACCCGCTTTTGGAACCGACATTGCATGGTCGTGTGTGTGTGTGTGCGTGCGCATGCACGTTTGTGTCTATATCATATTCAAATGTAATTAATTACTGAGGCACGGTCATATTAGTTGAATGAGGAATCGCTGTCATTGCGCGTGTCCGAGTGTCGGCCTGATTCAACTAGGACATTCTCATTTTTAGATGAGGAGTTATTGTCTGTGTGTGTGTGTGTGTGTGTGTGTGTGTGTGTGTGCGTGTGCGCGTGCGCGTGCGCGTGCGCATGTGTGTCTATGCAGTATCTAGTGACACGACCCAGTGAATCGGTTTAAAATCTGTCAGACACTTGTGTTAGAATATATTGCTCTGTACTGAGAATGTGAAAGTAAAAGTATACTATACATATATCCACATGATTCTGTCCCACTTTTTAAAAAATAATTAGTTACATTTTTATTTTATTTTTTTGACATTTTTTATAACTTTCGTTGTATGCACATTACTGTATGTACCTACAGTATGCTGAACAAAAATGTAATGAAAACATTCACTTAATCCTCTCACTTTCCTATATTTCCAATATGGTGTCAATGCTTTGTGAGCAATCTATTCAGACATTTTATGTGGAATGTAGTTCATGCATGTACAAAAAATAAGCCATTGTTATATCATACTAATGTTTCTTGTACAGTGAACAATGGAAAAAATTATGACGGTGCACTCGGTTGCAGCGGCCACCTCAGGTCCACATGGTTATTAACTAAGATAGACAATGTAAACAAAAAGACAGGTTGGTTTTAGGGCTTGTGTGTGTTCAACCATTTTATATTTGGTAAATCAGGATAGCTCATTTATTCTTTAGAAATTGTAAGGAAATAAGGGTTTTATATACAGACAGGTGACAAATTAAAGGAAAAACCAACATAAAGTGTCTTAGTAGGGTGTTGGGCCACCTGAGCCGCCAGAACAGCTTCAGGGCATAGATTCTAGTTTTTGGAACTCTACTGGAAGGATGGAACACCATTCTTCCAAAAAATATTAATGTTAGAGCGCTGTCTAACGTCAAAATCTCCCATGGGTGTTCAATTGGGTTCAGATCTCGTAACTGTGAAGGCCATAGCATATGATTCACATCATTTTCATACTCATCAAACCATTTAGTGACCCTTTGTGCCCTGTGGATGGGGGCATTGTCATCCTGGAAGAGATCAGATGAAGGTGATCACTAAGAATAATTTTGTATTGATTTGCAGTGACCCGTCCCTCTAAGGGGACAAGTGGACCCAAACCATGCCAGGAAAATGCCCCCCACAGCATAACAGCCACCGGACTGCCTCACTCTAGGGGTTTTTCCTTTAATTTGTCACCCGTTTTTATATTGTATATTTTATGGCCGCAGTTCGTTTCTGTACTCCAAAAAGATATATAATATATTATTCCACTCGTTACCTATACCAGTATAAGTAAATCTCAGCTTTGTTAGCCGTCATGGAGTGCTTCCCACATAAGAGCAAGCTGCACAATTGTTTGTTTTTTTCATCCTTTTTTACCAGTTATGGTAAAACTGAACAAGCGCAAATAGAAGTTTCTAGGCACTCCGTTTTATATAAGCTTGTTTGCATTACGAACTACGTTTGTAATATACAGTACATTTATTTATATAGCCTAATACACACACACACATATCATGTTTTGCATTGCTTGGCAACTAACGCAACACACTGATATGTGCATAAGCTTGAGATCTGTTTCCCAGGAGAGATTGTGGTTTACAGGCTCTAGTTGGCTGCATTTATTATTATTATTTTTTAGCAAATTGGAGATGGTTTAGCTGTTACCACCCCTGACGTATCCAACTTATCAGCAACATTAAGGTGCCGGGCTAGGAAAGTTTTATTTTTATTTAGCCTATCGGTTTTCATAAGCGCGCTGATAATACATGTAAAAAAAAAAATAAAAAAAAGTAAAATCCGCTAATTTATTGGCCTAGTCGCTTCACTACTAATCAAGTAACGTATTCTATTTATGAAACTACGATTGGAACAAAATCGTCATTTGTGAGTCAAATTTACATCCAAATTTAGCAATATCAAAAATGTGTAACAATAACTTTAAGTACCTAAACCTCAAAAGAGAAATATGGTTGAGTCCTTGTTGTAATGTAGCATACGGTTAATGAACAGAAACGGCATTTGCCAGTTCTTCACTAATGACATGAAATAAAACACGCAATTAAATACCCACGATGATAACATCAAATATGTGAGTGCATCCGTGGTGATTACAGAGCATGTGTTGGATGAGGGCATTTTTTAAATATAGATCCATGAATGTCATGTTTCCTACTTATCGGCCTACATTTTGTTTTCATGCGTGTTTGGTGCAATGTTAAAATAAAAAAATAACGTATGCAAATGAAAACTTTCGCCATGTAAACAATTTTTTTCTGTGCTATTGAGGCACATTTGAGGTACTTTTAGGTTCTGGCGGAAGAGAAAATCAGAGGGACTCTCGCAATAAAAGGCATAATGTCTAACAAAATGATGATGATGACCAAATAGAGCGTGCGCGCTCACGAGTCCTTGGACTCCCACATCGTCGCTGATTGGTTAAAAATGACATCACATGTAACGCTACTATTTTTAGCTCCACGAAACGGCATTACCTCATCGTTTTCCCTCGCGCAGGTATAGACGTACAACAACAAACAATACTACAGACGCAGAGCAAGCGAGGGAGAGAAAGAAAGAGGGTAGGCTCTCAACTATTCCGCACAACCGCTACTCCATGCAAAAATTAGTAAAACCTTTCCTCGGTTCTACAAGCTGAACTACTTTTCCTGTTGTCTTTCATCGCGAAGCTGCATGGATTTTCTCGGAATCCGTTTAGCTAGTTAAGTAGCCTACGATTGCATTTTGTCTACCCCTTGTGATATTTTCGATATCATCGTTTAACGCCGAGTGAAGATCTTTACAGGTAAGTCAGAATCAATCGACGCCAAAAAAAAATGTGCTGTTCATTAAATGTTGGTTAGGCTACATGTTTTGTGCGTGCAATATAGATGCCTAAAATATCGTTAGCTGCAGTTTTCTGCCTATAAAATGTATAACGCACAACAATAATTATATAACTGTGCCTCAGATCTAAACAAAGATATTATTTTTGATTGCATTGCACTGGTTTCTGAAGCAAATGAACTCTTTCAGTGCAGGGAAAGGCGAAAGGAATCAGTTGGAGATGGTGTTCTACAGAGAGAGAGAGTCCGATCGCCAACCCATATCCCTAATCCTACCGCATCTGTACTTGGGCGCCGAGTCCGACGTTACGCAGGTAAGACAATGGTTGTAGTGAACGTTTCGCAGTAGCTACTGATATCCCTATCGCTTCTACTGAAAACATTCATTTGCTTTTAGGCGAATTTATAGGGATGATTATAGTCTATGATTTGTTCAACTCTTTATTTGTGTTTTGTTCCCGGTTACGTTTAGCCTACCCTGTGCGATTTTTTGTAGAAGCCACTTTCTGCATCGCCGTTTAATCTTCGTTTTTCTCTGTTTTCAGGACTGTCTTTCGTCTCAGGGTATCTCCTATGTACTGAGTGTAAGTCGTTGCTGTCCCCAACCGTCATTCTTGCCTCAGTCGCAATATTTCCGCATCCCCATCGACGACTCGCTCAGAGATGAATTATTGCCCTGGATTCCCGACGCACTACAATTTATTGGTGAATACTTATATTCATAAAGCAGATTTCTCTATATATAAAAACAAACAACAATATTTTGATGTTATTTACTGACACATTAAGTGATGGTAGTATTGTATTTGAGTATTGTTCTATTGTTTAACCTGGAAGCTTTCTAAGCAACGCACACCATGCATTCTATGCACATTCGTTTTATTTTATAATCATTAATGTGGCACAGTTTAATATCCAAATTATTCCAAATATTAAATTTAAAATATGTTGGCTTTGTCATAATTGTTGCTTAATAAATCAAGTTAATGTTTGTTCTTTGTTTATTTGCTTAATCCTGTGGTGGTAACAACAATATTTTATATATCACTGTATTTCCTGCATTAGGGCCCACTTAAATGAGTCTAGTGGATAATAATACAAAACCCTGTACTTGTTTGCTTGTGTTATAATAGGTGGATAACACTTAGTAACCGTCTGTTTTGTAGATGGTGCAATGTCCATGGGGTGCTCTGTGCTGGTGCACTGTGCCGCTGGGATCTCCAGGTCTCCAGCTCTGACTGTGGCCTACGTCATGTACCGACTGGGACTTGACATGGATGACGCTTACAGGTCAGTGGGGCGCCATTATTGTGAGGAGCTATAGTTTCTGAGTCTACAGAAGAGGTAGATGTTGTCTGAGAGGCGATGTTTTGGTTTGATTTGTGCCTGTCTGTTTCAGTGCTTCCTTTTGTGACTGACCTCCAACCATAGATATAGAACCATAGATGTGACATATGTCATAGTTAGCGGCACAATTTTTGAGACCATACCCAGGTAAGATGGTGGCCAGTAACCATGGTTTTATATCTGTGAGCCAATCATCAGCTATCTGGCTTCTGAGACTCAATTATGACATCACAGTGGGTTAGAAAGTACATGACACTTTTCCATAGGTTCCTATTATATCTGTACCCAGGTAAGATGGCTGGCAAATTGTTCCATTTCAGAAATCCAAATTACTATTACATTACGTGGTATGTCATATCTATGGTTCTATATCTATGCCTCCAACTGTATGAATCTCTTCTGCAGTCCTTTATTTCTTTATCTTGATCCATCTCTTTCAGATTTGTGAAAGAGCGCAGACCCTCAATTTCCCCCAATTTCAACTTCCTGGGGCAGCTGCAGTGTTTTCAGGGCACCCTAACTCAAAAGAGAAACGCAGACAATCAAAATGTTCAGCCTGCAGAAGCTCCAGACTCCAACGAGGACGTCGGCAAGAGTTTGGCCTCAACAAATCAGGATACAGAGATTCCAGTTGCTACAGATAGCCGCTTTATTTCTAAAGGAGGTTCTGATGAGATTAAAAGGCATGCTGGCTGTGAAAACCCTGCCCACATCCCAGACAATTTAAATCAGGACTACACACGTTTGGATAGTGTGGATGGACTTGACCGCAAAGCTCCAGTTCTAACCCTTAACATAAAACAGGATAAACAAACCTTATCTGAGCTTTTGCTCTCTGACCAAATCAGGACTCTCACCCTTAACCAGAGAGAGATGCGGGACCCTCCTGGAGTTGTGATTCAAACTCTGAATTCAGTTAAAAAAAGTCAGTCCAAACCAATACCAAAGCCAATGCAACTACAAATACCATCATCCACTGCATCTCTCACAGACAAACGCAAAACCCTTACACTTTCACTTAAGCCTTTGGGTACTCAGTCACAAGAACACAAGAACAGCGCCAGCCATCCCCAGGGTTTGACAAACAGTTCCAAAACTGTCCAGAAGAGGGAGACCGAAACCTCCAGCAGCACAAAAGGACGGAACAAGTCGTCCCCACCGAATGTTTTGTCCCTTCCGTCTGCAAGGCCTCAGAGAGGAACGTGCCGACCATGTGGTGAAAAAACTCAGGGGCGTTCTTCCAAAGCACAAAGGAAAGAAGAGAGAGAGAGTCGCCTTCATCCCGCCTCAAAGCACAGTTGTGCTAATTCCACTTTAAACTCTGACCGAGAGAGCTTCTGCAGAAACAGCAGCACAAAGAAGGAGATGCAGCAGTGGTGTAATTCATCAAGTCACCACCAGGCGGCTCCTGACAAGCACTGTGCCACTGCGGTGGAAGCTGTTGAGGGCCTTGATGTGAAACAAATTCCACTGTCGCCACTCAACCTGACTGTTAACAAGATCTTTGACTGGGGTGGGAGAATACTTATGGGAGCTCTGCTGGGACCCAGGATTAAGGTTGGACAGCCGGCTCTGCCATACCGATGCTGAAAGGAGGGTAAAAGCTGGTGTGGATTCAAACTGGCAACCCCTGTGAGATGTAACTTTTATGGAAAATCAACCGAGAATTATGTTTGGAATGGTGTGTGTGAGTGCGTGCGTGCGCGCATTTGTGCATGTGTGTGTATTCTTTATTAAATTATAAGACTGCATGTATACATAGGACTGTATGTTTACTCATGTGACATAAACTCACTGCTTTGATGAAATAGTCCACTGTCACAACTTTCCTTATTTATTACGTTTCTTGCATATGGACACAATGCTTGATTTTGTGGATTCATATTTATTGATTTACATCTCCATTTATTGATGTTATTTATTAATTGATATTCAGATAATGATATTTTTATCACGGTTACTGCTTGTAATGAAACAGAGTATTAATTAAAGATGGCTTATTTTATATTGTTTTGCCTATTCATTGTCCCACTATAAAATACAAGTCTGTTAAACACTTGGTTATTACTGAAACAGGTCAAAATATAATATCAAATATATGCAGTTTGGATTATAGTGCATCATCAGTGGCTATTTATAATGCTGACAACATGCACCAAAAGCTGGTGCTGATGCATTTAAATTTGATTTGGAAATATATACTTTTCTCATTTAGAGCAACTGTGATGTTATCCATGTGAAATGGCAATTCATCAGCATCTTTTTTTTTATTTGCACACGTTATAATTCAAACGCAATTCAAAATGGCAGTGTTAGTAGACAATAATAATAATAATGAATGTGCAGGTGAGGTTAGAAACCCGAAGGGGCTTATGTGTGAACCTCACCCTCAAAATAAACAAATCAAGAAAGGAAATAATAGTAATCTATCTAATAATAGAAAGGAAAGAGAGAGGAAAAAATATCTATACATAGTATTTTAACAAAAAATACTGATATTTACAATGTGTGTGAGTGTGTCAGTGTGCGAGAGAGAGAGAGAGAAAGCATGCCTGTCTGAGCGTGTCGTGGGTGTGTAATCATAATTCAATTACATTTGATAGACTATTGGGTAGATTGGTTAATTAGGCTTTGCTTAAAGTTTCAGTATGAAACTGACGAAGGATGCTGATACTTTAGCAGTATGAAGGTGAGAATTACATAGCATGGGACCTCTGTATCTGATTGAGAATTTGCTATGAGTGGTATGGCAATGTGGAAGGTGAAGGTTGTCAGAGTGTCTTGTGTTGTACGTATGAATTTGGGAGTCAATTTGAAAAGGAACATTACAGGATTTGGGTGAAGTGTTCAGCATATACAGTTGAAGTCGGAAGTTTACATACACTTAGGTTGAAGTCATTAAAACTCATTTTTAACCACTCCACAGATTTCATGTTAGCAAACTATAGTGTTGGCAAGTCAGTTAGGACATCAACTTTGTGCATGACACAAGTAATTTTTCCAAAAATTGTTTACAGACAGATTATTTCACTTTTAATTCACTATATCACAATTCCAGTGGGTCAGAAGTTTACATACACTAAGTTGACTGTGCCTTTAAATTTTTAATATTTGATCGCATATCCTTTGCATGCCATGACTTCCTGATGTCTGTGACCCAACAACATCAAAAGACTCTTGATATCTTATTTTCTGATACTCTTGCAAGCAATACTATAATATGTCTGCATTTGAATGGATCTCTATGGGAATTGGGGGGTGGGACTAGATTTAGCTGTAAATTATGCTGGAACAGTATGGAATACATGATTGGTAAAATGGCTGTAGGTCATCAAGGGTCTGAGGTATCAAACAAGCCTCAAACCATCACTCTGCTGCCAGATATGCAGTAGATATGGATGGATGAATCACTTTAAGGGTTGTTTCTCCTGACAGATTTTCCTATTGAACTCAATGGAAAAATAAGTCAGAAGAAGAAACCCTTCAGGTTATCCATCTATATCTACTGTATTTCTGGCAGCAGAGTGATGAGGTAAGGCTTGTTTGATACGTCAGACCCTTGAGGCCATTTAGCCAACCATGCGTTTCCATACTGTTCCAGTGTAATTTACAGCTAAATCTAGTCCCACCCCCCAATTCCCATAGAGATCCATTCAAATGCTGACGTTATAGCATCGCTTGTAAGAGTACCAGAAAATAAGATATCAAGAGTCTTTTAATGTTGTTGGGTCACAGACAGGATATACGACCAAATATTAAAAATTTAAAGGCACAGTCAACTTAGTGTATGTAAACTTCTGACCCACTGGAATTGTGATATAGTGAAATAATCTGTCTGGAAACAATTGTTGGAAACATTACTTGTGTCTTTGCACAAAGTAGATGTCCTAACTGACTTGCCAACACTACAGTTTGCTAACATGAAATCTGTGGAGTGGTTAAAAATGAGTTTTAATGGCTTCAACCTAAGTATGTAAACCTCCGACTTCAATTGTACATGGCCATGATAAAATATAATAAGAGTTTCATTTGAACTTACATGACATCCTTCACATTTAATTTATCTTTTTTGTTTTAATATACCTCAGCTGCAAACTATTTTCTTATTACTAATACAATTTATTTTACTATTGAACTTTTTGGTGCAAGTTAAATGTTATATAACTGCTCTCATTTCAAATGTTTTAATGTAATTTCCCACTGCTTCTAACAAAAATTTACATGTCCCTGTACAACATTTAAAAATACTACAGCATGTCTACGGTAAGTAATGGAACTAAACTTAACATGTGAGTGTTGCTTGTAAACATCGCTGTCAATCATCGTCTGTGCTTAATTAGTGGCAATTAAGTTTATCAACTTAGAACATTGTTTGAGAAATGTCTTGACAAAGACTATCGGCGACGTCTAGTTGGTGGAGGACTGAAGTACCATGCGAGAAAACAAGGGGAAACAAACTGTAAGCAGGGTTTCTTTCTTTTTTAAAAGGAGAGCAGACTTCCACCCTCCTTATGTATGTTTCACTTTATTCAGGGCGGGGGGAAAGCAGAGAGGGTTACAGATAGACCTGGGCTGCATCCCAATATTCTTCACTCCCCACCTCCTTTCCTCCACTCCCCCACTACCACTCCTCTCCTACCCGGAAGTATGCAAAACTGCCTGAACGTTTTGAGTATAAGTATTTGCATGTACAGTATACAATGTACCTGACATTGCGGTTTGCGTTGAGACATTAATTAATATGTAACCATTAATACGTAATTAAGATGTAATCAGCAACATTAGATTAAAACACAAGGATCCGTTTCCAGGGCACAGAAGAGAGGAGGTGGTAGTGGAGGAAAGGAGGGTGCATTTTGAGTATTGGGATGCACAAGAGGTAGTGTTGGAGTGGAGGAAAGGAGGTGGGGAGTGAAGAATATTGGGACAAACACGTGGGATCACAGTACAGAAAGTGCCGTAGCAGGGATTCAAGCCCCCCAGGCGCGCATGGGGGCGATTGTAAATGGGTTTAGAGTCAGCCGCCCAAAAGACTGCGCCACACAGTCTCCCTGTACGTAGGGTTCCTGTGGGTGATTTAAGATTCAGGTTAACATTGAGGTTAACAAAAAATGAGCTCAATGCCAAATCAATCTAAACCAAAACTAATTCAATGTATCCAAAAGACAAATAAATGCAACACAAATCAAAACATTTCTGCTATTCAAGTCCAAGGACTGTACTGTCATTCCTGATACAATAGACAAAATGTGTTACAAAACAATACATTGGAGGCATATTACATCATAATATGTACACACTATTCCCCACAGTTCCAATGTTGCATCAGATCAATACACACCAAATATGTACTGTAGCCCTACTTGACTTTTAAGACAACAGGTTGCGTGGTTTAAAATTATGTCATTGTTATTCATGTTCGCAGGTTCAGGCATGTACAAGCTACAGACAAAATAGAGACAGTTTGGCATCATTTTAAAAGTAACTTAATTTGGTCAGGAATACCACAGGTTTGGCAACACTGGTTCAGGGCAATCGTGTGTCTTCACCATAGACCGTATAAAAATAGGTCTTCGCACAGTTACTTAATTATACTGCTTTAATACCACGGTCTCGCGCCCGTTCCGTGACGCCTACTTTGCTAAACCAAAACTAGTGATGTGCAGTTCGCGAACGAATCGGTATTTTTGAACGACTCTTTATGCTGAGTCGTCTGAGTCGACTCGACCGTTCGAGGGAATCGTGCTTACCCACGGCTCTGGCTCTTAGCTCTGGCTCTTGACTCTGCCTTCTACCTTCTGCTTTCTACTACAGCCGGGAGCCGGTGTCACTAGTTATAACCTAGGTTGAGCAGCAGTAGTGATGCGCCCAACAAAATAGGTCGCACGAATCTGTTTTATAATCATTTACAAATACATTTAAATTTGATCGAACAATATTGCACACATTTTTGTGAATTAGATAATCGCCCCAGCTCATTCCAAAGTGATTATTAGGCTTCTTCTGCTAACGGTTAAAAGATGTAGGTTCCCTACAGTCGCCTACTAGCCTACCCAACTCTCATCAGCACGAAATCAACTCGACTCAGCGTCGTGAACCGCGGCAATATCCCACGGTTCCAGAGCCGTGACACAAACCAAAGTCCTTTCGATTTTTAATAGAGAGCTATGCTGTAGCCTACACCATTAATAATCGGATTTAGCCTACTTAGCGTCGGATCAACCAGAAACATTGACAAAGGTATTCTGTTATATCTAGCCTAATGATAGTCCGAGACGCCTACTTTTTATTACGAAATTATTAGGCTACATGTGGCTGTTTGCAACCGAATTGCAGCAGAAAACAGAATTAATATGCGATTGTGTTCAGCAAATAGGCTACTTCTTATTTAAAGTGGTGGCATTTTTATTTTAGAACTCTTGACCATCAACAACAGTGAACAGATAAATACAATTTTGTATAATAGAATAAATAAATAGCCTAATGGTTCAAATAAACATATTTTATGGTGTCCAAATAAATCTTTACCAAATCTACTATTTAAAAGTAGGCTAATAAACGAAACAGGCTCATGTAGCCTACACACACACACATCAAGATCTGGCTTGTTTGTCGGATTTGGCTGGCTATCTCTCCTACACAGCCATCCATCCACCACATTTTCAGTAGGCTAGCTACTGGATTCTAGGATCTGATTAAAAAAAAAAAAAAAAAAAGATTTATATTTGCATAGACTAATAAATAGCTATAGCCTATGCAAATATAACCATTCAATGTCTATTATACATGTAATATCTAACGTTACAGTCAACGTTAACGTTACCTGACTAGGCTTTTGTCCATTAAAAACTTAAGTCACTATACCAGATCTCAAGATTGGATCACATTAGAGGCACCTAAAACCAGAACAAACCTGGGTAATACTGCCTTTAGCACATGTGCGCCCTATATATGGAATAAATGTCAGGATACACTAAAGCTGGATTGCTTTGTCTCCATTGAATCCTTCAAGAATGCTCTGTTGAACATGATAATGAAAGAGGCCAAATGTACTTGCTTTGAGTGATGACTTGATCACTTTGCTCCCTGTCTTGTGTTGTTTCTTATGTAAAACATAATATTTTATTTATCTGTATATTTACTATATTTGTGAATGTATCTGTACATGAGTTGTAACTTTGTATTTGTAAATTTTGTAACTGACTGCCAACAAGGCTCCCCTGAAAAAGAGACCTTGGTCTCAGTGGGACTTCCTTGTATAAATAAAGGTTTCAATCAATCAATCAATGACCGACAGCGATACCCTATTTTACACCTCTGCTAGAATAACGGAGATGGGAAAGTCGTAGCCTAAATAAATGTAAACTGGATGCGATTGCAAACTAGCTTGAAAAGTAAGAGGGAGTGAACAAAAAACATTGAGCATAGGCTATTAGAAAATGAGTATCAATCATAGACTGTATAAAAATAGGTATCAATCAGGTGATGTAGCTACGTCTGAATAAAATATCAAAGCTGGTTTACCAACTTCATTTGCTACCAAACTCTGCTGTCTGAAACAGCGTCAAATTCCAGCTTGCGCTGCTGGGAGAAAAAGATGCGGCTCGGGTAGCTCGAAAGAATCTAACATACGAACGGTCGCCTACTGTATTAACCGGAAGTACCAAAAACTCGCGACTCCGACTCCGTCTCCGATCCGACTCTTCAAACCGAACGGTACGGAACGAGCCGACTCAGAAAAAAGAGCCGAACTGCCCATCACTAACCAAAACTGATTTACACAGGAATCCGGGATGGGCAAACTTGTGCTGCCGTGGAAAGGAGCAAGGAGACTGAAGGCTGATCCAAAGCCACGTGAAGAAATCTACAGGAAGGCTTCACTTCCGGCTGCACAGAATTGAAATGCATGCAAACCCAATGTTACTCTGGAGAAGTGTCCGGAAAAGGGGGAGTAGCTACGTAGTGAGTTATAAGAGGAGGGTAGGCCACTGTGCTAGTGTGCTTCACTTGCCAATAGAAGTTTAGCTATGTAACATAGGCTATTTCATTACCACTTAATTTGTGGTAAATTTTCAGAAATCATTTGCTATGTTCCCGAGAGGAGAAGAAGTGTATTAGGCTACATTTTTATATAGGTACATGAGCAACTGTATAGATTAAGGGAAAAGTAGGCCTACTGATAGGCTACTGAGTGCAACATTTGGTGGTAATAATGACAGTTCCGTGTAGTGCACTTTGAAAGGATGTTCCTGTTTGTGTCACAAACAAACCCCGAATGCATTTCAGTCGCAGATCTACACTCGTTAAACTCGCATGTAAGCCTAATTACGCTTATTGATTCTTATTTTTAAAACGAGAGAGAAAAAACATCACAAATATTTCAGGAAAACATTCTGAATATCGACCCCCCCCCCCCCCCCCCCCCCCCCCCCCCCCCCCCCCCCCCCCCCCACCCCCCCCCCCCCCACACACACACGTCCTGGTCAATTTTGGGCGCTACATAGGCTCACACTTCAGCGAAGGATATGAATCATCCTTTTTCACCCATCACTATTTCATATAACTATTTCGATAACTCCTCAACCTATTTTCCTGGACGAGAGATTAGGCTACTTATTTCAACCAATGGGAACATACACCCACACAAACACATAGCTAGGCTACACTGATACAAACCTCCTTAAGTGTTAATTCACTCAGGTATAATTAGATTTGAGTGCGTATCCGTTTTAAGAGCATATGTATAAACAGATTAAAAGTAGGCTACATGGGTGTTTGGTAAAGCATATGATTGTCAGACTAATGCCTTTAAATTGACAACGAGTAAAACGCTGCATCTGCTATTATGAACATACGTTCTAGCTCAAGGGCGTGCATTTTTAACATGTAGAAGTAACGCCCCATATTACGATTATGAGTCACATCCGGTTTAAGGGCGGTGGTATCAACAGGAGTGGGGGTTTATTACAGCGTTCTCGAAGTTCTAACATTTAGGAAATTGTCTGAACGTAAGTAAAAAAATAAATAAAAAAAATGTTTAAAAAAAAAAGTAACAAAACACGAAAATAGATATAACATTGACCTGTTAAAAAAAACTGGGTTTGTGTAATATGACTAGTGGTGCAGTTGATACATGTCTATATAATAATTACTGAATAACGCAAGAGAAAGCAAAATGGGCGGAGTGTATTCCACTGAATCGCATTCTGACATCATATAATTTAATTAGCCATGAAAACGTATAAGACCAAACATAGCTATATTATAGGCGTACAGTATAGGCCTACTCAACAATGATTTTCTTAAAACCCCACATGTTTTTTTTTCCTTTCAACGAGAGCGCGCGCCTCTTTCCCAAATAAGGAAATACACCTACTGTGTAAATGCGTACCACACATATCGGCTGTAGGCTATCCCTTTTACCTATATAGCCTATTAATGAGGTTTAAAAATCAATTATTTTTGTTGGGATAAAGTTGTGTCGCGTAAAATATGTCAGCGTATTATTTAAACGCTGCATCTGCTATTGACCAATTGACCAATGATTCATCCAAAATTGCGGCGTCTACCAATCAGAGGGTAGTGCGCGGCTCGACAGTTCCTGAAACCGGTGGATTTAGCGACCTCGCCCTCTTCATACATACCCATGAGACTCGAGAAGGGTTATGGAAAAAACACAGTGAAGGGGCAAATTATTATTTTTTTAAAAGAAGAAATCGACGAGAAAGAGAACTGTGTTTTTTCTGAAGTGGCTATTACTTTTTTCTTCGTCTGTGTACAAACTGTTTTGGAAACCACCGCTTCATAGCTATTTAAACGAGTTTACTAAGTTATTATTCAGTCTGTTCGAGGAGGCTGTATTAAGTTAAATACCTTTACTTTCGAGTGATAGCCAAGTACGGCGGCTACGGAAGGCAAGACGTTATTGTGAATTGAATGCTTAAACATTAGCCTAGTCCTCAAAATCAGTATTCTCCTGGAGGCATTAACTCCGAAATCAGATTTTTTTGAAAGGCAAGAGACCGTGAAATTGCAAAACTAGAGACTGAGCGGATAGCATAGGCCTTATCGGTCTAGAAAATGTTTTAAATCTAGTTACGTAGCCTATGCTGCAAGCTAATTTCCATTTTATGGTAGGCTATGTGCTTGTGTTTTCCACGTTTTAGAAAAGCCAAACGGAGATCTGGCTTAGCCTACAAAGCTTGTAAACTGACGGAGTTCGAGAGGGAAATTCTTGCTTTTACATCTTTTCGTCATTAGTTGGGACATTGGCACCTTATTTCCGGGTGTACATTGCGAAACAAGTAATAACGTTTCTCAGTTTATCTCAGTGGAATTTGCTTCGATCAAAGACTGTTGTATCGGATAGTAGGCTATCTTACTGGCAATGTCGACAGAAGAAGAAAGATTCAAACTGGTAGTGGTAGGCGGAGGCGGTG
This sequence comes from Synaphobranchus kaupii, assembly GCA_029718625.1. Taxonomy (NCBI): domain Eukaryota; kingdom Metazoa; phylum Chordata; class Actinopteri; order Anguilliformes; family Synaphobranchidae; genus Synaphobranchus; species Synaphobranchus kaupii. The sequence goes on along the minus strand of CM056386.1, from coordinate 44,074,484 downwards.
TGGGAAAGAGCGCTTTGACCATTCAATTCATTCAGGTGAGGAAAAAATTCTTCTTGAGATGTGACATTTTGATTATGTCCTGTTTAATAAATTTTCTTTGAGCAATGTTGATTTTTGTTGATAAACTCATATTTAGCTTTGTATTTAAAGTTCATGTAGCCTACCTGTTCTTTGTGTGTTATATTAACCCTTTATCTAGACTTCAGGTGTTTGTAGGTGTGTTATTGACTAAGAGTCTACGTGTGTGCACTTGTCAAATCCCTAGTCTTTAACAGTAGACTTTAATATAGCCTAGGGCTCTATTTATTGAACGAAACCTCACTATATGTCGACACATATTGTAACGCCTTGCTACATGCACAAATTAAACAGGCTCTCGTTCTCCCTGTCAGTCATACTTCGTGTCTGACTATGACCCTACTATTGAAGACTCCTACACAAAGACCTGCTCGGTGGACGGGAAAGAGACGCGACTCGATAGTAGGTGTCTGCTGTTCTGTTGCGGCCTAACAGCTGTGCCTTTAGGCTACTTGTTCCTTTGTCTGTGACAGAGAGAATAATTTCTTGATTCCCCCCGTGATTTAACCGAACCCAGACAGTACATCTTTAACTGCAGAATACAGTCATTCCATCATTCAGTAGGCTAATGTTTTTGTTGGTGTTGGTCCTGACTCATGTCTCTCTGGCGTCCGTTAGTCCTGGACACGGCGGGGCAGGAGGAGTTTGGGGCGATGCGGGAGCAGTACATGCGGTGTGGAGACGGGTTCCTGCTGGTGTTTGCACTGAACGACAGAGGAAGGTAAGCCAGGGAGACTAGTTGGAGAGAGAGAGAGAGAGAGATGCACACACACTGACAATAACTCCTTATCTAAAAATGAGAATGTCCCAGTTGTATCAGGCCATAGCTACTCAGCCACGTGCGATTCCTCGCTCAACTAGTATGACCATGCCTCGGTACTTCACACAAGCAGTTACAAATGGACCTGCTTCCTTCCGCTTGTCCATTGCCCGAGTGTGCAGTAACATCAGCCCGACTCTGGCGTGACTCAGAATGCAGTGAAGCATCTGTCCTGCCGTCATGCTCCTTTTCCATTACTGATCAGGGTCCAGACTGCCTGCTCTGGTACAGTTACAGTACAATGGCTTTTTCACTGCATTAACCAAGACCGGAGCCCTAGCACATTACATCACGCTAAAACACTGGCAGTCTGCCCACAAACGGCTGCATCAACTAGGTCTTGCAGTCCAGGGCCAAGCATTTCATGAGTAAAACGGTGTCCACAATCACATCACGCCTATGTACTTTCTGGTAGTTTTCCATGGCTGTCAGTGGGAGTGTGTCTCTTGCCCCCCCCCCCCCCCATTTGTCTGCTCACTGCATAAGTGAGTAACACAGTTAAGAACTGGCTTTGCGAACAGCTTGTTTGTAAGTAGGCCAGCCAGCACCAGTAATTCTAGTGGACTTTAAAGAGATCTGCATGACGCCAAAGATCATAAGGAATCTTCCAGAACCTGAACAGGACCGAGCCAGCCTGGTTCCAGCTGAGTAGTGGAGACGGGTGTGTAGAGCGTGTGGCTGTGTTAACTCTTTATGTCTGTCTGTCTCTCTGTCCCGCAGTTACAATGAGATCCAGAAGTTCCACACACAGATTCTCAGAGTAAAGGACAGAGATGACTTCCCCATGGTTCTGGTCGGCAACAAAGCAGATCTCGAGCCTTTAAGAATGGTACTGTGGGGCTCCCACCCATAACTACCAAATTAACCCTATATTGAACTTAGCAGGAACTGCCTCTGTTTAATAATAATAAATAATAGTAATAATAATAATTATATTAGAGCACTGTTCTTGCATGACATTCTAAGTGCTCTGCACAACAAAAGTACACGTAAATAAATAAAATTTAAAAAAAATGAAGACAAAGGACATTTGAATAAAACCTAAAATATCTGCATTAAAGTAAAAGTTGGATATACTGTCATATCTAGTGGTACACTGGTTTTGGGGTATATCACACAGGTAGGGGACATACTTCTGTTAGACACCACGTGTCTGACAGGAGCCATTCTCTGATTATCTGAAGACAAAAGCATGAAAACGAAAACGAAAACAAAAGCTGTTTTCAGTGGCGGGGCTTAGTTACATTGTAGGCAGCAAATATTTAAGGCTACTGGGTGACATTTTACCATATCCTGAAGGATGTTCATTTGAAAGAAAATAAACCTGTATTAGTCGAGATTTAAGACAATATCATTGAAACAGCAGTCTCAAACAAATGAACACATTTCTTTCATTATGTGTACCTTTGACCGAGCATGTGAAGAATTTTGTTTTCACTGTTTTAACTAGTCAGATCCCTTTTTTCAAAGTAGCACAAATTGCATTTTGTGCTGTGATTCTGGCCTCTATGTTCAGGCAGTGACTTTGAGACAGTGGTGGGCTGTTTTTAAATTGAGTGACATACCGTAGGCCTAATTCATTGCGCCTTTATCAAGTAAAAATAAATGTGTACATTCCCTCTGTGTGCAGATATCCATCGAGGAGGCTCAGGCCTTCGCCAGAGAGAATCGGATCCATTACATGGAGTCTTCAGCTAAGAACCGGTACAACGTAGACGAGGCCTTCCTCGAAGTGGTGCGAGCGATAAGGTGAGGCAGAAAGCCAGAATCATGCTAGCAGATCATGTTAGTACCGAGAGGATTGAGAACGTGACTGTTGGTGTATGCACACGTGTGTCTAAGCATGTACAGCGTTGGGTGGAAATTCCACTTTAATTCCCATTCCCTTTACATTTAAATCAGTTTGATTACATTTCCATATCCATGCCTCTAAATTCTTTTCAAATTCCACTCCTTTTACCTTTCCTGTTCTAGAGCTCAGTTCCCTAAATATATGTGAAGGGGGACTTTCTGTGTTTTGTTTACCTGACAACTGTGTTTTTGACTGAAAAATGTGGATCCTGGAAGACAAGGACATAACTTTGGTTTGGGGGGGTTGAGATGCATACACCCCAACCAAGAACAGAAACCCTCTAGGGGAAGATTTTTTTTTTAAAGAACCGCTGTGGAATGATAATTTCTGGTGAATTTTAAGGGGAAAATACTTAAGTCTACTGATGAAAAAATCACAACATGAGGATAGTTCAATCACCAAAGATATTTACACACCTGGGACATAGGCCTATTTGTAAGATAACTAAATGCTTTTAGACCACAGTTTCTATCTAAAAATTAGCAGTTCAAAGACCATATATATTTCATTACATAGTGTAGTAAACAGCTGAAAAAAATTGGTCAGAAATAGGTAGGAATCATTAAAATACCTATAAACCATGTAAGTACCTTTTAGTGTGTTTTCCGTGAGTAGCCTAGCCTTATCAACAGTACAGAAGCGAACAATTGCAGTGGAGAACATGCTTTTTTAAAAATCAGCAGATTCTGTCAGTTACCAATCAGCCTTGGCCTACTATTTTGGACAAATGCTCTCCATTCCATCCCCTCACGTTTGTCTGGACGGTGGCTGTCCTGTGTGACTGGCAGCTTGGTCGCAAGCAGGGAGGAAAAACCAAGTGTAAAATTGTCTGGATTTTATCTGTTTACCTTTGTCTTACTCGTCATTATGCTATATTATTGGGGAACTTTGTGTATTTTGTCTTACATTAAAACATTTGACGTGTTCTATGACTTGAATATATCCGTCATTGAAGGACTAATTCTGGGGTGGAACCAAGTTGGACACCAGTCTGTGCAGGTCTGGCTTCATTAATCATGGACTTCTCTCTTTGAACAGACGATTCAAAGAGACGGAGAGCCCCCCCCGTCCCCTCCAACCAGGCGGGCAAGTCCAAGAACACCAGCAGCTGCCCCTGCACCTTACTGTAAATACCCGGGCCGCCTCATTGCCATGGAGACTCTCAGCCCCACCATTACTGGTCAACATCTTGGAAGTCTTAGAAAACAGGGGATTGGAGGAGGAGGGGGCAGGGAAATGCTGGAGTAGATATGTAAGACTGATTGATAGTTGGGAGGGATGAGTAGAAGCGAGGGAGGGTGGGTGGGTGGGTGGGTGGGAGGGGCAGCAGTGGGAGGAATAGAATGAGGGAAGCTGACCTCAGGGAAAAGTGAAAAAGAACGAAAGGCAGAACAGGGAACCGGGGCTAGAGTGGAACAGTTTCATTCATACTTCTTTTGTTGCAATTTTTAAATATTATTACTTGTGTTTACTTTAAAAAAAATTTAAAAAAGCGGGGGGCGGGGGGGGGGGACGCGCCGTCCAATCACACTGAACCAAAGTGCCTAAATGCTAGCAACACCTGCTGTGGATGAAATATTAGGTGTGTGTGTCTGTCTGTATGTGTATCTGTGCTTTGTACCGTGTCCTGTCAAGTCTGTTGCATTTGCACCACATAAATTAATTTTTGCAAGTAATTAATTCATTTTTCCTGGTGGCCATGCAGACCGACACATCAGGTCCTGGGCCAGATAGACAGATAAACCAACTCACTGAGGGATAGAGATGCTTAATAAGGTTGTGAGGACTCACTGAGGGATAGCTACTTAATGAGGATGTGAGGACTCACTGAGGGATAGCTACTTAATGAGGATGTGAGGACTCGCTGAGGGATAGCTACTTAAGGCTGTGAGGAGTCACTGAAGGATCGATAATGAGGATGTGAGGACTCACTGAGGGATATATAATTAATGAGGATGTGAGGACTCACTGAAGGATCGATAATTAATGAGGATGTGAGGACTCACTGTGGGATAGCTACTTAATGAGGATGTGAGGACTCACTGAGGGATAGCTACTTAATGAGGATGTGAGGACTTACTGAGGAATAGCTACTTAACAAGGTTGTGAGGAGTCACTGAGGGATAGCTACTTAACAAGGATATGAGGAGTCACTGAGGGATATATACTTAATGAGGCTGTGAGGAGTCACTGAGGGATATATACTTAATGAGGATGTGAGGAGGTTTCTAAACGCAAATTAAAGTGGTTTGATGTATGGGTGCCAAAGGCAGTATATTCTTGACCAAAAACAGTTTGGGTATTACATGGTTTTAAATGTATTGACAGCTAAAAGTAGTTTGACACTAAAAGTTCAGAGATATGAATTGTTTTTATGGGTTTCATGAATAAGGTGGGTTGGATGATGTCCAGCTACCTCTGCATAGACAGGTTTGGTCTTATACAGTTGCTCAATCTGCAACAATGTGGTTAAAGGAGGGCGAGAAGAAGGTGTGGACCAAACATATTCTAGGAGTAGGTCTGGACATTATTGTTTCTCTCTGTCTTCTGATGTCTGTGCAGCTCTGTGTACGAGCCAGAAATACTATGCATCAAACAATCGGGGGCTGTGCATGCAAAACTATGCAAGAACCCTGTATAGTACTGTTTCATTTTCACATTTTGTACTGCAATAAACCAAAGATTTTTATTCTTTGTATTCAAAAAAGCTATTTTGTTTTTTATGCCTGATCAAGGTGTGGTGTTCTTTAACTAAATTATTATGTGGTTTTTGTTCTATTTTATTGTTATTTTAAAAAAATCCTGAACCACCCGTTGGCAGAAAAAACGTTTGCACTGCGATTATCAAAGCGGAACGTGCCATTTCCTATTACAGGAATATTTAAAAATGGCCGTTGCTGTGCCGCTTCATCCAGCACTGCAGAACTGGTTGCCATAGTGGCCTTGGCAAAGTAAAAAGTAACCGGTTTTCCACACGTGGTGCACTGTGGGGTGGGGAGGGTGGAACATGGTTTGTGAAGGCTTTGTGAGTTCACTTGCACAATTGCAAGAGGTAATTTCCTCTAATGTGTGAACAGTTCACACTGTTCCTTTTTTGTAGAGATATTAGTACTCTCTCTCTCCATCTGTATACCTCTCCCTCTCTATCTCTTTCTCTCTTCTCTCTCCCTTCTCCATATTTCAACCCCCTATCTCTCCTTATCCATCTTACCCTCTAAAAAAAAAAAGGAGGAAAGTGCTATCACCTTTTTGGAGGCAGGCCAATTCTGGCTGTTAGCTGGTTTTTGGTGTGTTTGTAGTGCATTCTGGGATGTAATTTCTATTCCCTCTTTGCTGCAAGTGACCATCACTTTCTCCCTCACCGCAGGTTTATTTCATAGCTGATTTTAAGGAACTGCATCTTCATGAGTGAAGCGTGGGGAATTTTCAGTGATGAGTACAGATTAGCCATGCACAGTTTGTCATGCTGAATCCTAAAATGAGGCCTTTCAAGATGGAGTAACTTTGGGACACAGTATATGGGTCACTGAATTTTTACATGTGGACATTATCCTGCTTCAATTCCCTGTGTGCTAGAGCATTGTGAAAACAAGATGCTACTGCCTTTAGCCTCAGTCGTCTCAGCCTCAGAATAAAAGTGATACAGAGAAGAATTCATCTTTTTCAGTTTTCCTCACTTCTTTATGGTTTCGTTTCCATCACTCTCATTCGTTGTCCTCACTCGCCCCCTTCAGGAGCATCCAATCCCCCCACCCCACACAACTCCTTGAGTCTCACATTGGTTGACACACAGCTGACTTGACGAACCACATTAGAGCCGCCAATGAGTGAGCAGTAAAAGTTGCCATGTAAAAGCCCTGTCTAGTGACAGCAAGCTAGGCTAGACTTAGAGCAATTAAAAAAGAGAAATAAGAGTTAAGTCCTTGTAGTTTCACTGCCTATAGATATTGACAATAGAGCTAAGCATGAATATGGTACAAATACTGGGGAGAAGGTGGTTACATGCACAGTATATTCTGCATATTTACTCTTAGTCAGACGGTAGCTGAAAGGCAAGATAGGCAAGGGAAAATGGGAGATGACCCCTGTCCTATTTCTGAATTGTCTTAGTGTGATGTAGGCTGTTGCATGGAGAAGGGACTTGGGTTATCTTAACAGATTATTTATCCAGTGATTTGTATTATTTCCTGGTTTTAGTTCCTGTTGCAATATAAATTGTTGAACCAAAATAGTTCTGGTGGTTGAACTTAAAGGTCAACAATGCAGGGCAGAAACTTTCAATGTAAAATGCAGTTACCCCACCAAATCAGTTATAAGTGACACAGCTGATGTATAGATAGGCACAATAGTATTCCTTTACAGGTAAACGAATCAAATTTGAGAGTAACAGAAAGCAAAGACGGGAAGACAAACAAAAAAGAAAAGGCATAATATAAAGCAGTGGTCCCCAACCCTGTTCCTGGAGATCTACCGTCCTGTAGGTTTTCACTCCAAACCTAACAAAGCACACCTCATTCAATGGCTAGAGATCTCGTTGAGCTTCTAATTAGTAGAATCAGGTGTGCTAAATTACAATTGAAATGAAAACCTACAGGACGGTAGATCTCCATGAACAGGGTTGGGTTGACCACTGATATAAAACAAGCATTTCAAATCTTTCCATTCCAGGCTGAAAGATATGACTGTAATGCCAAATATAGCAAACAAGTGACTGAATGGAAAGAGTGATAATTCATATTTAACAGGGAAAATGGTAACAGGTTTATGCATTTATTAAATCCTAAAAGACAGGGGTCAACCCTGTCAACCCATACACAGAAACCTTACATTTTTACCAGGAGGTTAGAGGTTCAAACCCTTGGTGGGAAAATTCTGTTGTGCTCTTGATGAAGGTACTTAACCTGAATTGCTTATGAAATGTAAGACGGGTTGTTTGGGATAAGGTTACCTGCAAAGCAAATCAACAACGTCATTGTCAAACCTCTTAAAAGTAAGGTAGCAGTCTTTCCTCCAGATGGGCTTTGCATAGATTATTTGAGAGATTGGGGAGGGGATTGCTGATAGCTCAAAGTAAATTGTTTACACTTCCCCCAAGAGAGACATCTCTATAAGCCATTATTTGAGACTAGGGGGTTCTTCGGAACCAATCAGATCACTCTTCGCTGCAGTCGCTCAACTTCCATGTTTTTACATATGGCAGCCATTCTGAAGAACAAGATGGCACTGATTGTGGGTCCTGCTCTGTATTATCTATGTATTTAATGGAAAATAAACAAACAAAATGAAATGTGTTTTTTCAGTTTGTATTGGCACTTATGTATAATTGAACATTTGCAATTGCTTCTCGTGCGTTTACAATAAATCCGTCCGTCCGTCCTCCCCCCCCCCCCTTCCAGTCAATAATGTAAATATTTTCAACGGGGTCCTTGAATGTACTGTGGAAATATTTTAAAATATAAAACCTTTGTTTAAATATAACCATTTTTAACTTATGATGGGGGTCCCTTGGATGCCTTTCAGTCTGGGTGGGGGTCCCTGGAACAGAAAAGCTTGAAAAGCCCTGATATAAGCCAACCATAATACCAATCATAGCTTTTCATTACAGTAAAGAGAAATAAAAAATCTAATCAAGCAAGACAATTTCTGCAGGCAAACACATGGTCACTTAAAGGCATCAAGTATAAAGACTTTGTGAGTATATCAATATGCTTGTTTGCAAAGGGTGTTGATTTCAAAAGTCTTCTTCCTGTCCCAGCCAGAAATAGCTGCAGATATAGCACCTGATATAGCTGAAACGGTCCTGTTCACCCTAGTGAGACCCCAAAGTACAGGCTAAAGCACGACCTTAGTTGGGGCTGCACATTTACTGGACAGGCTATCACACCACAGGAAAGCAGTGTGGCATACAGATTAAGGATTTGGGGTTGTACCTTGAAGGTAGCTGGTTTGAAGAAAATATTGAACCTGAATTGCTTCAATATACAGTTCAATGCAAAAGTGTTGGGACAGTGACACAGTTTTTGATATTTTGGCTCTGTACTCCAGCGCATTGGATTTGAAATATAACAATAAATATGAGGTTAAAGTGCAGACTGTCAGTTTTAATTTGAGGGTATTTACATCCATATTGGGTGACCCGTGTAGGAATTGTAGCCCTTTTTATACATAGCCACCCCCCCCCCCCCCCCCCCAAAAATAGAATTTTATGGCAGCAAAAGTAAAGGGACAGGTTAACATAATCTGAAATAAAGTCGTTATATTTAATACTAGGTTGCATATCCTTTGCAATCGATGACTGCCTGAGCCAAAAAGTAGAACATCACCAGACGCTGCATGTTCCTTGGTGATGCTCAGCTAGGCCAGAACTGCAGCCATCTTCAGTTCCTGTTTGTTTCAGGGGATTTTTGCCTTCAGTCTTGTCTTCAGCAAGTGAAAAGCATGTTCAATTGGATTCATTGACTTGGCCAGTCAAGAATATTCCACTTTTTGGCCCTGAAAAACTCCTTGGTTGCTTTAGCGGTATGTTTGGCGTCATTGTCCTGCTGCAAGGTGAAACACCATTTGGTTGTATCTGAGCAGATAAGATGTTTCTGTACACAAAATTCCTCCTGCTGTTGTCATAACACTACCACCACCATGTAGCAAACTCTAACCTGGCTGTTCTGTTCTTGAGGCTCGCATCTTGTGGTGAACCCTCTGCAGGTTATGTAATCTTCTCTTTATGGCCGTCTTTGACTCATCTACGTAACTGAAAGTAGTCTTCAGTCATCCACTACAGTGCTCTTCTGTGGTCTACACGGTCGCTTGCTATTGCTGAGCTCACCTGTGCCTTCTTGCTTCAAACCAAATATGAAACAGTTTATATTGACGGACCCAATATTTTGGCTATGTCTCTGATCGATTTATTCTGATTTTCAACCTCACGATGGCCTCCTTTACTGGCATTCACACTTATTTAGTCCTCATGTTGACAGATGACAGCAAGTCTCCAAATATAAATTCCACACCTAGAATCAACTCTAGACCTTTTGTTTCCCAGCTTTAATACCCTCAAATTTAAGCTGACAATCTGCACTTTAATATCATATTCATTGTTTTATTATCCAATGTGCTGGAGCACAGAAAACAACCAAAACAAAAAAAAATTGTCACAGTCCCATTTAACTGTATAGCCAGCTGTATAAAACGTGAGAATTTGTGATAGACTGTAGTTTGCGTAATTCAAGAAATTCCACGGTTCAGTTGCACAATCCTGCAGGGCTGCAGTTGGCCAGGTCCGTGCTGGCTCGGTAAAGCATTGGATTTCAGCTACCACTGCACAAAGGCCCTTTGCTGGTTAAGCATCCTTACCCTGTGCTGTTTGATACACCGCTGAACAACCTCCTTATGCTGTGCTGTTTGATACACAGCTGAACAGCCTCCTTACTCTGTGCTGTTTGATACACCGCTGAACAGGCTCCTTACCCTGTGCTGTTTGATACACCGCTGAACAGCCTCCTTACTCTGTGCTGTTTGATACACCGCTGAACAGCCTCCTTACTCTGTGCTGTTTGATACACCGCTGAACAGCCTCCTTACTCTGTGCTGTTTGATACACCGCTGAACAACCTCCTTATGCTGTGCTGTTTGATACACCGCTGAACAGCCTCCTTACCCTGTGCTGTTTGATACACCGCTGAACAGCCTCCTTACTCTGTGCTGTTTGATACACCGCTGAACAGCCTCCTTACCCTGTGCTGTTTGATACACCGCTGAACAGCCTCCTTACTCTGTGCTGTTTGATACACCGCTGAACAACCTCCTTATGCTGTGCTGTTTGATACACAGCTGAACAGCCTCCTTACTCTGTGCTGTTTGATACACCGCTGAACAGGCTCCTTACCCTGTGCTGTTTGATACACCGCTGAACAGCCTCCTTACTCTGTGCTGTTTGATACACCGCTGAACAACCTCCTTATGCTGTGCTGTTTGATACACAGCTGAACAGCCTCCTTACTCTGTGCTGTTTGATACACCGCTGAACAGCCTCCTTACTCTGTGCTGTTTGATACACCGCTGAACAGCCTCCTTACTCTGTGCTGTTTGATACACCGCTGAACAGCCTCCTTACTCTGTGCTGTTTGATACACCGCTGAACAGGCTCCTTACCCTGTGCTGTTTGATACACCGCTGAACAGCCTCCTTACTCTGTGCTGTTTGATACACCGCTGAACAACCTCCTTATGCTGTGCTGTTTGATACACAGCTGAACAGCCTCCTTACTCTGTGCTGTTTGATACACCGCTGAACAGCCTCCTTACTCTGTGCTGTTTGATACACCGCTGAACAGCCTCCTTACTCTGTGCTGTTTGATACACCGCTGAACAGCCTCCTTACTCTGTGCTGTTTGATACACCGCTGAACAACCTCCTTATGCTGTGCTGTTTGATACACCGCTGAACAGCCTCCTTACCCTGTGCTGTTTGATACACCGCTGAACAGCCTCCTTACTCTGTGCTGTTTGATACACCGCTGAACAGCCTCCTTACCCTGTGCTGTTTGATACACCGCTGAACAGCCTCCTTACTCTGTGCTGTTTGATACACCGCTGAACAACCTCCTTATGCTGTGCTGTTTGATACACAGCTGAACAGCCTCCTTACTCTGTGCTGTTTGATACACCGCTGAACAGGCTCCTTACCCTGTGCTGTTTGATACACCGCTGAACAGCCTCCTTACTCTGTGCTGTTTGATACACCGCTGAACAACCTCCTTATGCTGTGCTGTTTGATACACAGCTGAACAGCCTCCTTACTCTGTGCTGTTTGATACACCGCTGAACAGCCTCCTTACTCTGTGCTGTTTGATACACCGCTGAACAGCCTCCTTACTCTGTGCTGTTTGATACACCGCTGAACAGCCTCCTTACTCTGTGCTGTTTGATACACCGCTGAACAGGCTCCTTACCCTGTGCTGTTTGATACACCGCTGAACAGCCTCCTTACTCTGTGCTGTTTGATACACCGCTGAACAACCTCCTTATGCTGTGCTGTTTGATACACAGCTGAACAGCCTCCTTACTCTGTGCTGTTTGATACACCGCTGAACAGCCTCCTTACTCTGTGCTGTTTGATACACCGCTGAACAGCCTCCTTACTCTGTGCTGTTTGATACACCGCTGAACAACCTCCTTATGCTGTGCTGTTTGATACACCGCTGAACAGCCTCCTTACCCTGTGCTGTTTGATACACCGCTGAACAGCCTCCTTACTCTGTGCTGTTTGATACACCGCTGAACAGCCTCCTTACTCTGTGCTGTTTGATACACCGCTGAACAGCCTCCTTACTCTGTTCTGTTTGATACACCGCTGAACAGCCTCCTTACCCTGTGCTGTTTGATACACCGCTGAGCAGCCTCCTTACCCTGTGCTGTTTGATACACCGCTGAACAGCCTCCTTACTCTGTGCTGTTTGATACACCGCTGAACAGCCTCCTTACTCTGTGCTGTTTGATACACCGCTGAACAGCCTCCTTACTCTGTGCTGTTTGATACACCGCTGAACAACCTCCTTATGCTGTGCTGTTTGATACACCGCTGAACAGCCTCCTTACCCTGTGCTGTTTGATACACCGCTGAACAGCCTCCTTACTCTGTGCTGTTTCCCAGCTTTAATACCCTCAAATTTAAGCTGACAATCTGCACTTTAATATCATATTCATTGTTTTATTATCCAATGTGCTGGAGCACAGAAAACAACCAAAACAAAAAAAAATTGTCACAGTCCCATATAACTGTATAGCCAGCTGTATAAAACGTGAGAATTTGTGATAGACTGTAGTTTGCGTAATTCAAGAAATTCCACGATTCAGTTGCACAATCCTGCAGGGCTGCAGTTGGCCAGGTCTGTGCTGGCTCGGTAAAGCATTGGATTTCAGCTACCACTGCACAAAGGCCCTTTGCTGGTTAAGCATCCTTACCCTGTGCTGTTTGATACACCACTGAACAGCCTCCTTAACCTGTGCTGTTTGATACACCGCTGAACAGCCTCCTTACGCTGTGCTGTTTGATACACCGCTGAACAGCCTTCTTACCCTGTGCTGTTTGATACACCGCTGAACAGCCTCCTTACCCTGTGCTGTTTGATACACAGCTGAACAGCCTCCTTACGCTGTGCTGTTTGATACACCGCTGAACAGCCTCCTTACCCTGTGCTGTTTGATACACCGCTGAACAGCCTCCTTACTCTGTGCTGTTTGATACACCACTGAACAGCCTCCTTACCCTGTGCTGTTTGATACACAGCTGAACAGGCTCCTTACCCTGTGCTGTTTGATACACAGCTGAACAGCCTCCTTACTCTGTGCTGTTTGATACACCGCTGAACAGGCTCCTTACCCTGTGCTGTTTGATACACAGCTGAACAGCCTCCTTACTCTGTGCTGTTTGATACACCGCTGAACAGCCTCCTTACTCTGTGCTGTTTGATACACCGCTGAACAGCCTCCTTACTCTGTGCTGTTTGATACACCGCTGAACAACCTCCTTATGCTGTGCTGTTTGATACACCGCTGAACAGCCTCCTTACCCTGTGCTGTTTGATACACCGCTGAACAGCCTCCTTACTCTGTGCTGTTTGATACACCGCTGAACAGCCTCCTTACTCTGTGCTGTTTGATACACCGCTGAACAGCCTCCTTACTCTGTGCTGTTTGATACACCGCTGAACAACCTCCTTATGCTGTGCTGTTTGATACACCGCTGAACAGCCTCCTTACCCTGTGCTGTTTGATACACCGCTGAACAGCCTCCTTACTCTGTGCTGTTTGATACACCGCTGAACAGCCTCCTTACCCTGTGCTGTTTGATACACCGCTGAACAGCCTCCTTACTCTGTGCTGTTTGATACACCGCTGAACAGCCTCCTTACTCTGTGCTGTTTGATACACCGCTGAACAGCCTCCTTACTCTGTTCTGTTTGATACACCGCTGAACAGCCTCCTTACCCTGTGCTGTTTGATACACCGCTGAGCAGCCTCCTTACCCTGTGCTGTTTGATACACCGCTGAACAGCCTCCTTACCCTGTGCTGTTTGATACACCGCTGAGCAGCCTCCTTACCCTGTGCTGTTTGATACACCGCTGAACAGCCTCCTTACCCTGTGCTGTTTGATACACCACTAAACAGGCTCCTTACGCTGTGCTGTTTTCTTCTGCTAATTAGCCTGAGGATACTGCGAACATTTACATCCTCCCTTTCTAAAATGACTTAATTTTTGGATCTAGCCTATAAAGCATGGCAGATTTGAAATAAATAGATTGCCTGAAATTAAATTCAGTGTGATTGGCATTAGGGTACCAATATTTCCTATGTTTCACAAGTTGTGGGCATAGTCTATGTGTTTGCTTTTGAATAATTTATTTCTTCCTTAAAATTCTTCTTCCGAAAGTAGGCTACCCTACTTGTTTTGATTCACCAATAGCCTATCCATCGCCATGTGTTGCCATATTAACCACTGGTCAGCTCACATATAATGTTCACCTAAAAAAAAAAACATTGGAGATTGACGGAGACCAGCAATGACCCAAGGCTGCATGCGCCTCGCTACCAAGACATTCTCTGCGGATTAATGCGTTTCGTTTTAAATGCAGAAAACGTCGGATTAGCCTACGACGAAGGCAGTTTGTCAGCTTTACTTTTCAGTAGGCTATATACCTATAGTCAAAGGATTATTCCATTTCCGTTTCTCAAATAGCCTATACCAAAACGTTCCTCACACGTCAATAAAGGGTTAATATATCCTCCACATTTCAATCAATCTGAAAAATATTTTTATATGTTTTATTTTCCGTTTTAATTATCGGAGGTCGCTCCGTGTGATTAGCCTACCCTATCTGGGACATCTGAACATGCTGTCACACCTTGAAAAGATCAAAAGCTTATCGGTTTGGAAAAAAATATTCAAATGCAAGTCATGTGTAAAACCCCGGGGTTAACGAGAAACACCCAATATTTCGTCTATATTCTGTTCCAGAACTTCCAGTGTCACCAAATCGGCAGAATAAATAACAGATTGAACGTTCCATGTTTGATTTGATGGTTAAAACGCCTCATACAGAATGCGATCATAGGAACGCGATCGCCCATTCAAAGCGCGTATGTGAATCGATGCTCAAATAGGCTAGGTTATTATTCAGACATTTTCGCAACCCGGAATTAATCCAATTAATTAACACAGTCGTCGTCTATGTACCTTTCAGAACGGGCCCATTTGCCTAAACCGTAACATGAAATTTGAATTTAAAATCTGAAATTTAGGCTACAGTAGCCTAGCCTAGGCCTTCTATTAAACTGTTAATGAATCAAACGTTTTCGATAAGCCTAATGTAGCCTAGCTATAGGCTACCGTCTACATCTAAACAGCATAGGCTTATAGGCCTACATTTTGGTCTCCTCCGGAAAACATTAAATCCCACAACCTATAGTCTAATGGGACCCCTTTACGAGGCGAATGACAGACACTAGTGAATTATTACATTTGCCAGTTTTCAAGAACTTCCCATTCGCTTGTTTTTCTTTCACCCGACCACACGTTGGTAGTAAAAAGTTGTCAAACAGGTATGACTTGTTGTCAAACAGCTACCTAACTTCTAATATGCCAGGTAGCTACATTTCCAGGTGAAAAGGGGCGAAGGTAATATATTAAGAATGTTGTGTTAATGTTGGTTCATAACTACAAAATATGCGTTTCGAAACGTAGATAAACTATTAGTAAGGACAAATTAAAGTAAGAGAGGAGGGGGAGCCTTAAGAAACTTCTGAACGTAACTGCAGTCACTTCAAAAGTTTGACGATAAATCGAAATTGGAGTGGAAAGTAGATGGTAAGAAGACCGCCTAAATGTATAACCTACATTTGATGCTTGCGAAGTTGCAGAAATATTATATCGCGAATAGTCTACATTGTGTATTTGATGTTGTTTGTGTATTTTGCACGGCTAATTATTCCGTATATATTTAAAAATATATATTGTAGTTCGTGACAATGTTTAGACTACTTGTTTGGCACACGCCCTTTCCCGGGGTGACTCAGAGTAGTAGGGTAAACGTAGGCTACAGCATATTACCAGTGGGCCTACTGTAGAATAGAAGGCTGAGATCGAACATACCTTCACCGTGGACCTTCTGGACCGTGGACCTCTACCTACACATAGCCTAATTGTTATAGCCCACGTCTACTTTGAGTTTATTCATCTTAAACTGTGGTACGAAACATGATATAATTTAATAATAATTACAATATCAAGGCCACCTGAGGCTGAGGACCACCACCTCAATTAAATGTTAAACTTTTAACAACTTTAGATGTATATATTTGTAAATATCTACAAAGGATGTGTTTCTTTTAGCTTAGTCTAAAATATATTTACATATTTATGAAATTTGGAAATATAAGCAAAAGATCCATTTTAGAGATTAATTTTGCTGAGGACTCCTGGTACTCTGTCAAGGATCACCGGACCCTAATCCATTCTAGTGTTCCCCTAATTTAATGTTTCTTTCCATGTATTTATTCCAAACTATTGTTTTCCGTTTTAGCCACTAGATGGCGGCACAGATAATCATAAAGTCGTCTGACCGCGATCAACAACCTAAGCAGGGCTGTGTACGAATCAGCACCCTTCCATACTATTAGGTAGGCTTGTTGAGTTATCAGAACGAGTAAGTCGTTAAGTAGGCGAAACTTTCTCTAAATATAGTATACTTAAAACCCCTGTATGATGCACTTACTTCCGGGGTTTCGCTGAGTAGAGCCAAAGATTTTAGATATACCCTCTTTGGTATGCACTTTTCAAGAAGTACACAAATATTTTGGTTGCATAAATATGATATGAGCTTCGTTTAAAAAAAATGAGGCGCAGCTTTGCTGATGTGTTCCTTCAAATATAACAAAAACAACATGTGACATGGCCACGCAAGGGTGGGACGTCTTACGACACTTCCACAGTATGGTTGGAAAATAGTATAGTATAGTATGGAGGATATTTTTTTGCGTACTGCACGTTGCGGCTAAACGGTGCATTAAACAGCACACATCTGCCAGTGCAATGTACACAGGAGACAGGACGCAGTAGATAGGGCTCTGATTCGGACACAGCCCAGGAATTTGCTTTGAGACCACCAGACATCCTGGAACGGCGGATTATTATTATAAGGAGTTCAAAATGTAACCCCTAAGACGTTTGAAATTGGTCAGAAATGTGTGTCTCTTCTGTTTATGATTGGTTATACAAACAACTAATATTCAACTGAACTGATCCATAATCATTTTAATTGCAGGTATCATCATTGCAATCCCCCAATCCTATGTCTAATTTGTGGTGTGCTACTGTATTTGACAGGCTTTTAAAATGCTGCCTTGTGTGCAGTTCTGTGTTGGTTTGTTGACACTGCTGCACCTGTCCAAGGCAAGAGTTATCCACAACAATGATGAAGGTAACTTAAGACCAGTCTTGTCACCCTTACAAAAACTAGTAAACTTAAAGTTTACTTTTAAGTAAATGCCTACTTGTTTTTATAGAAGTGTACTATTTTGATACTTATTGAGACTAATAAGTATCAAAATAGTACACTTACAAGTATACGAATAGTTTATCAAAATTAGTACACTTCTACAACTGAAGTATACTTAATTGTACTTAATAAAAGTAAACTTTTAGTTTACTAGTTTTTTGTAAGGGCAATCATGGGTACAAAATAAAATGACTGTAGCCAGTTCTGGGGTGTTCGGCAAAGGATTTTGTCCCTGTAAATGTTTTTTATTTCCTCAGTATATTATAAAAGAAGAATATATGGGCTGAAAGGCATGTTCTAATTATTGTGTATTCTTAGCATGTGGAGTTTATTGGATTAGCCCTCACTTATTCAGTGTCCTATGCAATACATGTGCAGTACAGTCTATTCCTGTGGAATATTGTATGTGCTCTTTGTGTGACAATGTTAGCCTGCTCTACTGAGCCTGCTGTAGTGTTAGCCTGCTCAACTGAACCTGCTCTACTGATAGTCTCCTCTACTGAGCCTGCTGTAGTGATAGCCTGCTCAACTGAACCTGCTCTACTGATAGTCTCCTCTACTGAGCCTGCTGTAGTGATAGCCTGCTCTAGTGTTAGCCTGTTCTACTGATCCTGCTCTAAGTGTTAGCCTCCTCTACTGAGCCTGCTGTAGTGTTAGCCTGCTCAACTGAACCTGCTCTACTGATAGTCTCCTCTACTGAGCCTGCTGTAGTGATAGCCTGCTCTAGTGTTAGCCTGCTCTACTGATCCTGCTCTAAGTGTTAGCCTCCTCTACTGAGCCTGCTGTAGTGTTAGCCTGCTCAACTGAACCTGCTCTACTGATAGTCTCCTCTACTGAGCCTGCTGTAGTGATAGCCTGCTCTAGTGTTAGCCTGATCTACTGTTAGCCTGCTCTAGTGTGCAGTTTCGAGTGTTCATGCAAACCATGACCAGCGTGCTCAGGGTCTATGTCCTGTGCTTAGTGTTTCTCCAGGAACAGGCTGCCATGTCCTTCCTCTCTCGCTCCCTCCTTTACAACAGCTGGGACTTTGAGCTGGTTGCTCCCGACAATCTGGAGAGGGAATGTCATGAGGAAATGTGCTCTTATGAAGAGGCACGGGAAACCTTTGAGGACGACGCACAAACGGTGAGAGAGGGGAGGGGCAGAGAGAGAGAGCAAGAGAGTGAGAGAGAGAGTGGGTTCATTCCAATCGCTTATTTTATCTGTCCTCGTCTCCTTGGTCCTTACCTGACCCAGAAATCGATCGAGGTCTGCCATCTTTAAGGACATTCCAAACTGCTAAATGCTCCTTGGAGGAGCGAGGAGTGGAGAACGAGGAGGCTCCCGGAGGATGCTTCAGTGAGGAAGCTTGGAATGCGTGACGTGTATAAATTATCCACCACTCTCCACATCTGCCACGTCACAGGCACACCCCTACACAAATGCAATTTTACCGTTCCTTTCTATTTATTATAAAGCACTAATCCATAATGACACTCATTCTTTATAGCAAAAGCAATGTTTATTCCTTAAAAAATAAGCTAAAAAGCATTATAATTAAGCACGTAAGCATAATATGACGCTGACGCTTGATTGAGCAAGGACGTTCCATTTGCCTAATGCATGTTGCCTCCATTCCTCCGTCCTCGTATTCTGCTCCTTTCCTTGTGTCCTCCATTGGGTGGAACTAAGGGGCGAGAAAAGGACGCAAGGAAAGGATGCAAGAAGTGAAAATTAGCGATTGGAATGAACCGAGAGAGAGAGAGAGAGACACAGAGGACAGAGGATTGTGGGATTAGGGAAGGTGAAAGAAAATTTGGTCTGGCCACTGAACTGCCTGACATCACAAAATACATGCATACCAACAGAGTGGGCACTAGCAGTAACTCAATAATAATATTGAGAGTCCATTTGATTCTTGTGATTTTTTTTTTCCCATTTCAGGCTCTGTTTTGGAAAGACTATGTCAATAGTCAAGGTAAATATTACCTTTTTTACTTACTTTGGTCTTGGTATTAATCAGATTATTTCATCATTAATATTATTTATATAATTTATGTGTAATAATGTGTATGATATTATTATGTTAGTACCATGCTCCTGTTACTTGTTAACTTAGATGCTGTACTTTTATTTGTGTATGCTGTTTAGTAAGTCTATATCAAGGGAGGGGTGAACGAAAGTGAAATGAGTGAGTCTGTCCACATTTATATGTGAAGATCCAGCGAAGCTCACTGTCCATTTGGCAGTACACATGGGCTTTGCACACGCGCGGTTCATTCCCCCCTCGTGCGCAGTGTGGCACCTTCACAGTGCTTATCACAGATACATCACGGTCTTTCAGAAAATACCCGCGGGGTGGATGTGTGGGGCCTGGTGGCTGGTATCCTAGCCCTGCTGGTGTCGGCCCTCTTCGCCGCTGTGGTGGGCTACTACTTCTACAAGGCAAGGGCCAAGGCTGGGAGGGGAAGCCGCAGGTGAGGACTTCACTGTGCTCTTATGTTTCTGTGCAGGTTTGCCAACACAGTGTTTGTGCTTAATGCCTGCCTTAATATTTTCAACATGTATACAAAATGTAACAACATATAATTAGAAGAAAACAACCGTGGCTACACATTTATTCTGGTGATATTACGATACAAAAATTCTAGCCATGTTTTACGACCATATGAAAATTACTTCCCTATCAATTTACATATTACACATTCCAGAAATGCAATTCAGTGATGTCATTGAATTGCATTTTGAGAGTTCACAGCATCCATGCTCATAGCAGCTATCACAACATAGAAAAAGCTTGGAAAATTGCTGAAACTTTTCAGAAATTCTAAAATATTGGCCTAAAAGTGAATTACAGTGGACTACCACTGTACAGTACAGTGACTGTGCTTAATGCCAGCCTGTGTAGTACAGTGACTATGCTAAATCCCAGTTTGTGCAGTACAGTGACTGTGCTTATTGTCATCCTGTGCAGTACAGTGACTGTGCTTAATGTCAGCCTGTGCAGTACAGTGACTGTGCTTATTGTCATCCTGTGCAGTACAGTGACTGTGCTTAATCCCAGCCTGTGCAGTACAGTGACTGTGCTTAATGCCAGCCTGTGCAGTACAGTGACTGTGCTTAATCCCAGCCTGTGCAGTACAGTGACTGTGCTTAATCCCAGCCTGTGCAGTACAGTGACTATGCTAAATCCCAGCCTGTGCAGTACAGTGACTGTGCTTATTGTCATTCTGTGCAGTACAGTGACTATGCTTAATGTCAGCCTGTGCAGTACAGTGACTGTGCTTATTGTCATCCTGTGCAGTACAGTGACTGTGCTTAATGTCAGCCTGTGCAGTACAGTGACTGTGCTTAATCCCAGCCTGTGCAGTACATTGACTGTGCTTAATCCCAGCCTGTGGAGTACAGTGACTGTGCTTAATCCCAGCCTGTGCATTACAGTGACTGTGCTTAATGTCAGCCTGTGCAGTACAGTGACTGTGCTTAATCCCAGTTTGTGCAGTACAGTGACTGTGCTTAATCCTAGCCTGTGCAGTGTCAGCCTGTGACGCAGCAGGTATTTAAGCCTGCATATGCATTTGAGCCACTCTTGAAGAGGAACTGAAGTAAAAGAATTTATTTAAAATTACTTAATTGCAAGCCTCATTACTATTACTAGCATGTGCAACAAAGATAAGACGCATACATGAATGAAAGAAACTTCAGCACACTGGGCCTAAGTGCAAGTCTCTTTAATATACTTGCACTTAGTCCCAGTGTGCTAAAGTCTTTTTCATTCACATATGCTTCCTATCATTGTTGCATGTGCAGATGCTCCCTTTACTGAAAAATGAAAACCCCACAAGCCTTAAACTGTAAATGCACTTAAGAATTTCAGCCAATCGTGTTTCTCAAATAAAAAGCTCTGAAACCTGCAAATGCTAGTGTACACACGTGTGTATGCCTCCCTCAGGGTGCCTGTGATGACACCCGGAAACATGGCGGAACCCCCGGAAACAGTCCCCTTGTCTGGGATGGGAGCTCCTGGACTGCCTTCCTACAGCGAGGCCCTGAACCGCTCTGGCCAGCACGACGCACCCCCGCCTCCCTACTCTGGGTCCGTGTCCTCTCAGTGTCGGTTGAGCATATCACTCTCTAAGTGCACTACTCTCTGCAGTCAGTGCCTTCTGCAGTGTTCATCTAGTGTACACTGACTGCACCCCTGGAGTGTTCACTTTGTGTTCACTGCATTCTGCTAATGCTAACTCAGCCATTGACTCAAGTGGGCACTTTCTTTATCTCACGTTCAGGGGAGCACCGTCAGAAGCGCCCGAACCAGCAGACGAGGAGTGAGGTGGAAGGAGAGGAAGAATAAGAAGCAGAACAGAGGAAGAATCAAGAGGTGGGAACTGTGAATGGGAACACCGGATGGAAAGGGGGGGGGACTGGGGGTAATGATGGTGGGTTGAGTCAGAGGTTGTGCTCACGGAACTGGGGGTAATGATGGTGGGTTGAGTCAGAGGTTGTGCTCACGGAACTGGGGGTAATGATGGTGGGTTGAGTCAGAGGTTGTGCTCACGGAACTGGGGGTAATGATGGTGGGTTGAGTCAGAGGTTGTGCTCATGGAACTGGGGGTAATGATGGTGGGTTGAGTCAGAGGTTGTGCTCATGGAACTGGGGGTAATGATGGTGGGTTGAGTCAGAGGTTGTGCTCACGGAACTGTCACACTGTTACCAATCAATTTATTCATCCAGTGCTGTTACCATTGTTAATTGTTGTTAATTCCGGGATTTTTTTTTACAGTGCCTTCAATTAACACTGAAGTTCACACATCTAGTGTATTTTCAACTCCATGTACCCTATTGTGAATGTGTACCTGTGTATTTATATGTCTCTTTAATAAAATACTGTAGTTTTAATACAATTTTATCTTTTTTTTCTTTCATGTTGTCCACTTTAATGTGACTACACTCGGTTGTTACGGGAATGTATTTAACTGCGATTGGCTGTTGGTTAATTCAAATTTTTTTTTAGGGATTTAGGTCAGGCAGTCTCTATCTCCTCCACTTGCACCAGTGAATTAATGCAAGGCTATGATGTGCAGCACTTTGAGATGTTCCAAGAAAAATATTGGCATCAAAATATTCAAATTGCTTTTTAAAACTGTTCATATTAAAAAAATAACGATAATTGCCTGACTTGAAAGAATAGGGGATTGTATGAATCACCATTAAAAGATTATAAAACAACATACATAATGAGATTACATGTAATCACATGGACTGCTGAGATGATATGCAGGAATCAAACTGCCACCAATGGAATTAGTCATCAAATGTATTTCTTTAATATACTGTACAATCAAGAGTATAAATTGTGAGAAACCTACGATATGAAACGCATCCAATTTCTAGGTGCAAATTCCAGAGTAAAATGTATCAATCTGATATTTATTTTGCTGATAAAAGTGTATATGCAATTATGCAGAACAAACAACAGGTAGTTGTAAAACAAAGGCCCATTTGGTATCTGGATTATCGGTTTTTGTGGTGGTCACCAATCATTTAACAAAAAAAACACAATTATTCGAAGGACAACAAAACAAAGTTGGGCTATCTGCTCGTCTGTTTTAATAACAGTAAGTTATTACAAAAAAAAGGCCTACAGTGGCCTAGTTTATGTTAGCCTGAAATCAGCGGTGATATGGATACATAAAAACTAATACTAGGTAGCCTGCACATGTATTTTTTTAATGATGCAGATAACTTGTGTTTTCACTTCAATGTGATTATTTTCTCATCCTGTGCATGATAAGCTAGTGTTGAGTGACTGGCTGTTGCATAAAGCCCTGCATCCTATTTGTAATGTACTTAGAGCCTTGTGATATCAGTGATGCAGTCTTTTGCATGTCAAGCCTGTAGAATAGCAAGACAGAAAAACACAGGCAATATGTTCTGATTATAAAGAAAAAAACCATCATGTCATTGCTATATTGGAGGCTGGCCTGTTATTTCTGGTTATTGTGTGGATTAGACAGGATACAGTTGTTAACCTTGCAAAAGATGAAACCAATAAATAATGCCGTCAGTGACATTCAGGCCATGATTGGGACATAACACGATTCCAAACACCTCATCGTTGCGTTTACTCGGATCGTTTGCATCAGAAATGTCGGGTAACAGTAAGTCGTTTTCAATGTGTTAGGCATGCAATACATTTTCCATTCTTTATGTTCTCCAGTGATAAAACACTCCTGCTCACCCCCCATCATACCTGCCCATCGATTGGTCTGTTGTGCTAACTGATGTCAATCAAGGTGGTCTATGCAAAAAGTTGGCATGACTACCTTGCGGTCGCGTGATACGTTAACCTGAGATGATGCTGTCGATATTGGCATGTTGACAGGCTGGACTAACTGTAGGCTACTGTTGGTCCAGGCAAGCAAGACGTTAATAAAACAGTCCGTCGATGATAGGCTGCGGAGGTCACGGGCGACCTCCTCACCATGAGCTAGACATGGAGGTTCGTACCTCGTATCTCTGCGTTTCGTAGACGCGCGGCTGGCCCCGCTGCTTCACGAACGTCAGGTCAACAGCTGAGTGGTTTACAGAGACGTTGCCTGCATGCCAAACGGCCACATAAAGGGTCCAGTGCTCATCAATGTCTGTTGCTGAAAGGCATTGTTCTCAACATAAGTGGGGTGTATTTGGTCCTTTTTCTTTCGTTATTCCCCCAGGCTTGACATTCAACACGTTAAATCCACACATCACCTGCCTAAAATAATATATCTCAATACATAGGTTATGCAGTTGCTTATACAAGTCATTCCATCTTATCGCAGCTAACTTAGACTACGAATGATCAATTCAAATTCATGAAACCGAGGGGAAAACATTTAATCCAAATTATATATGTATTACAGTCGTGTATAGGTAAGCGATTCGTTAAACGCTGTGTTTATTGTAATGTAGCCTATAAAACACGATATACATTCCGATGGAGTTGGGTGGGTTATTATAGGTAATCAATAGCCGGAGTCCAACGCTCCATAATGATCAAATATTTAGAATCCTTGTCCATCAGTCAATCGGTTACCGGACACAACGTACTCCCTGCAAATCATCCTTTCCCATCCCCCTTTCCCTCTCGTTTTGTCGAAAATGGATCTGAACTGTATTCTGGGAATGGGTTTCATTCGTCTGTGACAGGGAGAGAGAAGGGGGGTAGCGAGCAGACAGACGTGTGAGCTTGAGAGAAAGAGAGTGCGAGTGAACGAACAAGCAAAGGCAACCGCTTTCAAAAATGGCGTCTTTAGAACAAAATGACTGAAAATATATCCAAAATCGAGGCCCATATCTCCCCGACACGAAGGCTCGGTAACCGGATTCATATATGAAGCCTCGCTGCGACACTTCATGTTGTTATTTTAGAGAAAAGTGCAAAGGAACACGAAGATACCTAATCGAGTCTTATTTCGATGCGTCGCTACAACCTTTAGTTAAGTGAGGGGATGTGCGTGCAAACGCAATTTCGGGAAACTGAAGCTAGCTAATGCAGACATAAAGCTAATGTTAGCTGGCTAAGAGCTAGCTGCAACCGGCAAGCTTCATTTTAAACAAAGACATTGCAACTCCTAAATCGCTCTCCACAGAGAAGCATGATAGCTATCTAGATACGTAGCCGCTAATGATGAACAACTGCTGCCTCCTCTGCAATAGGGACAATAGACATTGAAATAAATACGTGAGCAAGAGGGGAAGGAAGAAACTGGATTTTTTTTGGTGGTGGTTGGTGTGGACCCCCCCTCCCCTTCAACCCCCTCCTTTCCTCTCTATCCTCCATCTCCCCCTCCTCCTTCTCCTCCCCTCCATTTCTCTCCCCCTCTATGCTGTTTCCCATTCTTGAAGACTTGCTTGTGAAACGGGAGAAATAGACACTGAACAGAGGAAAACACACGGGGAGTAACAGTGTGTGTTATCATTTAGAATATTTCCTCCCCTTCCCCTCACTATCTCTCCATCTTCATCCCTCGTTTTTTCTTTAATGGATAGAAATTATCCTGGTACAGGATTTGGTGATTTGGGCGCAGGAACGGGATGGAGTTATGAGAGGTCGGCGAAGGCAAGGTAAGCATTTGTATCCATGCACGGTACTTTCATACATTCAATGCATAAATCGCTTACGGCAGAGGCAAGCTATAACAATACCCATGCAAATTGCCTACGTGAAATCTGTGCTCCTTGTGCAAGTTGAGATACATCGGTTATATTGCGTGGGTCATTCAGGTATAGCCACCAGTATTGTTATTATCAGGGAAGGGGGATCTTGAAAATGCAAGGAATGCGATTGAGAGTTAATGTGTGGTATGGAAGGTAGACCGAGGCAGAATAAGAGGAGGGAGAGGGGCGAGGGGGGATGGGTTGGAAGATGCAGCTATCGTATCATCAAAAAAGAAAAATCAACTGTTTTTTTTGTTTTCAGGAGAGCATGCTGTCAGTTACGTTTCACGGTTCCCTTTATGCAATTGCCACCACCACAGAAGGTGGGAATATGTGTTGACAAACCAATGTTTGCGACTAATTAGCGAGTCATATGTCTTTAGCTGGTTACAGTAGCAAGCTGAATCGCTAGCTATCTGTTGTATCTCTCGTTAAAAATAGAATGGCCTGTATTCTGGTGGTGCAATATTATGATATTATCTAGCTGTGCATTTGATTTTGTTACCCCTTCAATTTAAATGGGAGTGTTCATTACGTGCAATTATTAACGTTACGTTAAATTCATGTTTACTACCATCATTTGCAACACTTAGCTAAGGAAACTTATTAATCGCATAGATACAATATTTTAACGAGCATACAAACAACACCAGCTAGCTGTCTAGCGGCAAGAAACCTACTAAAATCTACCCTTAGGAATTTCAAATTGCCCCATGACATTGCATGGGTTATGGCCCATTATGCTTATTTTCTAGCTTGATAAGTTGTTCGCTAGCCAACGTTAACGTTATATCTAGCTAACCAATAAAGGCAACGATGACGTTAGTTGGCTAACAAGCGTAACGTTACTATTAATGTCACAAACGTTAGCTAATACACCTAGTTCTACACAGACTTAACGTTATAGCTAACGTTTGAGGTAATTTAAGAAGGTTAGCTAACGTTAGCCAAGTAGTGTTTTACACATGCACACATACAGAAACACTATTTTTGTGGCTTTAAAATGTATGTTTTTTTGTTGCTTTAAAATGTATGTGATGGCACCTTGCAAGAAATTTGCTAAAATGATTTTCTAGCTTGCGCAAGGGAGGGGGACTAACGCAACCATACCTAGTATGGGACTAACGCAACCATGGGACTAACGCTAATTATCTTATTTGTGTCATTAGCTAATGCTAGTTAGTAGCTAACTTTCATATCCTCGAAAGGATATGTAAATGAATGTTGATATTCTAAATATAATAATTAGTTGAGATCGATCTTCACGTGCCCTAAGCAACGTTAGGTATGCTAATATCTTCATAAAAGCAAGTTTACTGGTTAGGTAGCCAGCTCGCTAACGTACTCAAGCGACAGTTAACGTTAGGTATTGCCAGCCTGATGGATATAATTAGCGCTAGGCTATGTAGCTAACTAGCTAGCTAGCAAGATAATCTGCTTTATTTCTTCTTAAAGGCGATGTACAAATGATAATATACATGTCAACATAATGCACTCATTTATATTTTAAAATTGCAAACTGTTACGCGGATTCAGGCGCAGAAGTGTTAACGATAAAATGGAGATGCTAGCTATGTTTATCTTGATCTGGGTTGCTAACGTTAGTTAGCAAGATAGTAGTGCTTCGGGTCGGGGCCTACTTAGCCCATAGCCAGTCCAGCCTACGTTATCAGTCGCCGTGACAACCAGCATACATTTCACTGTATTTGTATTTTTAGTTACCCATGATTTTTACGAACGTCGACATTCAGTCAGGTAGCGTACCATCTAGCAAGGGATAGCTTTCTGTTCACTGTAAAATTAGTAGTATATAGTGTAATTTACTCACAGTCAGGAACCCCGCATTGCAAACCCGTTAAGGTCACAGACAGAAATATTTAAGTAACGTTAACCGATGACAGGTCTTCATAGACTGTGAATGATCCGTTCTTATGGCAACATTTTCAAACCACTAGTTAACCAATCCAAAAGATAAGATAATGCTTGCATCATTTGTGAGTCCAATTCAACAGAATAAAATTGTTATAAAAAGTATAAATCTTAACGTAAATAATCTATGAAGGATCACATTCAGTTTAATTAAAATCACAGTCAGGAATAATGATTCCACTATTCCACCATTTCACTATGGATCAAGAATAAAAAAATAAAAAAACAGCAATATTTATTTATTTGAATAGGGACAGATACATAAATATAGATTATTTAGTAAATAACCTGATTCCATGTATCATACGTAGTAAATGCATACAATGAATTTCAGCTATATTTTATTCCAATTCTCCAATACTTGGAAGATGCTGTAGTTTATAGAGTAAACGGCAGAAAAACATAAAATGTAATAATCATTGTGTTATGTGTGTGAACATGAATGTGATTGCAGAGACATTGTGACCCCAAAATGGGTCGGGCTATAGAGTATAATAGAATAGAATAGAATAACTTCTGTTTTCCTGTGAGGGAACTTCAGTTGTAGTTACCAGCAATAAACAAGACATGTTAAATAAAGACATTCAATAGAATCATTTAATTAATTAAATTAATTAAGTGAATTAAAGTGAAGGTATGAGTCGAGTGGAATACAGCCAAGCGTTATGACAAAAAATTAAGCATCAAAAGCAATAAGTCAAAATATATCATTGTGACTCACTATTTTGAATCAGTCATAGTGTCTAATAGTGAAGAGCAAAGTCATTATTAGAAACAGTGATTGAAAACAAGTAGCCTGAACTTTATCAGGTTCATCAAGTCTCACTCTCTTATAATCACTTAAATGATATGCATTTTGTGGCCTTTTGGACAATATATGATATTTTCAGGTTTTATTGTCCTTTTACAGGAAAATAAAAGTGGGACGGTAGACGATGAAAGTAGTTTATCTTAGCCATTACCGTCTGATTCATTCAGCTAAAATATTGAAGGCTATACCTCCGTTTGTCATTCCAAGAATATAAAAATTGAGGTGGAAGGCAGCAGCCATAGTGATGAAACGAATGTCAAAATGTGTTGTGCGTACCTGCGTGCAGGTGAAATCCCAATCACCGGGTTTTGCGTTTTCTTTGATTTTTGAGTGCCTTACAAACAGCCGTTACCATTTGAGCCTGAGAAAAATCAATAAACTCACTTGATGTTGCTGCTTTTTTTTTTGTAAATGTTTTTTACCTGTTATTTTCTAATATAAATATTTTTTAAAGATATTTTTTCCATCAAAGAAGGTCAGGTGCTGCAGGTTTTACAACAAGCAACAACTGCGCATCAGTATTTTACTTGCACAATGAAATTGTTATCGGAATGTACAGTCGTTACTCAGCAAATGTCCATTTTTAAAACATCTTTTGTTCTTTCTCTCCTAGTTTGGAATGTTAACTCATATTTTTAGGCCATATAGCCTAGTCCTCTGTCGGTTCAGGAGGGCTCAGAGTAGCATGCACATCCTCCGATAAGCACGTAATGCGCTCCTGCACTCAAAAAGATGAGCTGCGCAGTCACCGTGCTGCAGGACTGCACTGATTGAGAAGCTGACTGCAGGCCCTGTGATGCACCAGAGGGGACACGTTTTGATGAGGAGGGGTGGGGTATACCCTCCAAACTGCAACCCCCCCCCCCCCCCTTTCTGACAACATTGGGGCCAATCTGTAGTGTAACTCATTACAAATGTGGGGCACTTTAAAAAATTTTGGAGGCCTACCAAAAAAAAAAAAGGATCCCCCTCCCGAGTTTCCCTCACCTTACAGTTAGCTGGCAATACCCTGCATGTCACCATGTCTCATAGCAGATGTAATCTGCTCTCACCTCAGTGAACTGTGAGAATGCCAATTAATGCACTTGGAGGGGAGGCCTTTTTCCTTGTGGTCCTAGTACCCTTTCTCCTGTGGCCTTAATGCACAAGTCATTTTCAGAACATTTTCAAAAGACAAATCTACATTTTCATGACTTTTAAAAAGTGCTGGGGACAAGATCAGCCCTTGGAAAAATTGCAGGAAATTACGCCTGTGGGGCCAATTATGTGTCAGCCTGAGGCCTTCTGTTCAGACTTACTCAGTTTCACCCTGAATTATAACATAAGCTGTTCAGAGGATTTGTGATTTATGCTCATTCAGTTTTAATACTGATATTGAATGAATGTTCATTCCTAATGCAATGCAATCAGTGTTCATTTTGGAGAGACACTATTAAAACTATGGTTGGCCTGTATGCATGGTGAAATTCAAGTGGCAAACATCCTGACTGTATTAGATCAGAATTCATTCTGTAGTAATTGTAGCTGCTATCACTTTACACAAATTTTGTGAAATTTAATTGAAATTATTTTTGGAGGGGGGGGGGGGGGGGGGGGTTACATAAGCCAACTCTTCTGGTCCATTTTGTAGAGCTTACATGTGACATGATTAGGGCTGGGTACCGATACCAAAACAATACCTTTTTCAATACCTTTCTTTGCTCATTGTGAACGCGTTTTTCTGCAATATCCAAACAATACATGCTCAGCCCGGACGAGTGAGAAACATGTGACATTGTTCTGGAGGATGCAGGTTGGCCTGTATACTGAGGTGACGGAGTGCATCTGATTCTCAAAGGAGTGTGTGGCAGTATATGAGAGGGAACGAGCGAGGAGGGGAAGCGGACATCATTTAATTAGAGTAATGAGCACTATTAGAACATTACCACTCCACAAGTTCCAGTTCGCTCTGGTACCGCTTAGCCTAGAATGTCTTGCTTCTGCC
The DNA here is from genome assembly GCA_029718625.1 of Synaphobranchus kaupii. Taxonomy (NCBI): domain Eukaryota; kingdom Metazoa; phylum Chordata; class Actinopteri; order Anguilliformes; family Synaphobranchidae; genus Synaphobranchus; species Synaphobranchus kaupii. The sequence continues at coordinate 44,044,280 of CM056386.1, read as the reverse complement.
AACAGTTACAATTTCAACAGTGAATGATGGAATTTTGGAAATATTTTACAAAAGCCCCAGACAAAGGTTACAAGTGTAACATAAACTAAAAGTGTAAAAGAAACCTTTCCTACTACAACCCTGTGCAACGTTGCTGCAATATTTCTCTACAACGTTGTAGCCACGTTCAAACATAATCTCAATAAAACGTTTTCAAAGAGAATTACCTACATCGTTGCTGCGACGTTGCTACGATGCTGGCCTGTAACCTTACTGCAATGTTCCTGGTATTTAGATGTTTTTTTTTAATCAAATTTTTAATTGGCATTTTGATAATTGGCATTTGAATAAAAATGTTTTTGGTTTTTTTTTAATTAAAAATTTTTTTTTTTTTTTTTTTTACCTTTTATTGACAATATAAGTCACATACAAACAAAGAAAACATTAATACTTTTGGCAAGTATTTATTTTCGTTCTCTCAGAAACAAGGAGATGCTGTTGTTATGTGCTGATAAATGCTGTTAAGTGCACTAAAACTTTTTATTTATTTTATTTTTTTACAGATTTCAGTTTTTTTCAGTTTTTTCATTACTTGTGGACATTTTTTTAAATTAAAATCAGTAGAGTGCAGAGTGCGGACCTACAGAGAGCAAACACAGACAATTTTTTATTTTCAAATATTTTTTGTGTTCAAGTGAATACATAAATGTTAATTTAAGTTCAGAAATTTTGTGTCTCATTTGTTATTATATTTAAATCGTATTTTATCAGATGCAAAAAAAACAAAAACCATGATATCGGCCATCGGCCGCCCACATCATATCGGCATTACATATCGGCAATCGGCCGCCCTGCTCTCTAAATATCGGCATCAGCATCGGCCACTGAAAAACCCATATCGGTCGACCACTAATTCATATAGGATACTGAACCATTTAAAAATTCAAAAGACACCAAGGAGGTCAACATTAATGACGCTTGCTTTACGTTCCACATATAAGGTGCTGAAACACTCAAGGCACTAAAGGCATACATATATAGAATGTCACCATAACCTAACACTGTTCAGGGCTTGACATTAAGGTAAATTTGCTACTGGCCCTCCGGGCCAGTGACCTTCTTACGTTACTGGCCCCAACATTGTAACCACTGGCCCAGGAAGTATGACCCTGTTAATATTGACTCTGCAAATAAAAATGTTACAATTTGGATCAAACCCTGTGGACCAATCCACCACCTGACCCTTGAAGAGTGCTGAATCCCTACAATACACCAAAAATGTACATACTATAGAGATCTACTAGTCCATTTTACTGTATATTTTAAATAATATAACTAAATCTAATTGAACCTAATATATATCTAAAATAATATAATGTTATATAATATATTATATAAATAATATAATAATGAATGTGTTATTGTTATTAATATTATAATTAGGGATGCAGAAATAAAGTTAATTTCAATCCAAAATTAATTTGTGTGCCTGCCTTATGCTGAGATTTGGCGCGTGGCTTCCATCTCGCATGCACTACAGTAGCCAAGTATTCACTGAGACAGTGACAGCTAACTTTAACAGCTGACCTCACGTTTCTATGGACGTGTTCTATAAAGAGTCCCTAACAACCAATCTGTCGCGCGATCATCCAAATAGCCTGTGATAACGTTAATGATAAAAGAAAAACAACCAGGTAACGTTATAACCGCGCTCTGTAAAAAGACGAAATTATGTTTTCGTTTACATGCACACTAATACTCCGATCTGAACCCGGTTCTGGCAATACTCTGGTTACTGAAATGGTCATGTAAACACCTTTATCCGATAATGTAAGGTCATAATCCGTGTTTTCGAAACCCGATTAACACCCCTGGTTTTTTGGCCAAACTTTCGATTTTTTGGAGCATGTAAACACCTTTCTCCGGTTTCTTTCGGCTTTTCAAAACTACGCATGTCAGGCAGAAGAGGCGGTGTAACGTCAAAATGATTCCACCCGTCAACATTTGCTATGCCTGGGGTTCCTTCAGCATCTCACTTCCAGAATTTAATTATTAAATTTGCATTTCACCGGTGAAAATATATTGTTCAGTGTTACGTGCTTGTGTTTGTACTAGCTAGTTTGTGGCTAGCACATTAAATAACTGAAATTTTCGGGAAATTCGCCAGATTTAGAGATCGGTAAAGCTAGCTAGTACAATAATATAAATCAACCACTACTAGCAATTAGCTATAAATAAGTAGCTATAATAATTACTAGCTAGCTATAATAATAATAATAATAGCCTAACATAAATTTTTGACGGGCGGATCATTTTTGTCCTTACAACGGGAAGCAGTTAGTAGCTACGTTTTCCACAGAGCTGATTATGGAGAGAATCATGTAAACGCGGCTTTTGGAGTAATCACATTTCTTATGTCCATGTGAACGCAATAAGTTAAATACTGGCGTAAACTGATCGTTTCCAGTAATCTGATATTGCTGTGCATGTAAACGTGACTGTTAATTAAATACATTCGGTCCAATATTTGTGAAGGATTCGGCCGAATCCGAACCATTACAAAAGGACCAAATCCAGCCGAATCCGAAACCGAATATTAATGGATCTGTGCATCCCTAATTATAATATAATAATATAACGTTACACATTAAAAAGTATTGGATGATACTGTAGTCAAGTAGACTGGCTAGCACAGTGTATTCTCAAAACCACTAGGTGGCAATGTGTATCAAGCTAAGGCACAATGCAAACTTCAGTTTTTGAAACTGGAGCGCTGCCTACTCGGGCGTCTCTGTGAAATAACTACATCGCCAAAACTGAACTAACTAGCTAGCTAGCTACCTTATCGACTATATAATATTCCACTCACTTGTCTGCGTATGCCGGCATTGACTGGCAGAGCTGACAGGAAACCTTATTGCCCAGCCAACCCCACCGCTCCAGCCATTGGGGTTGAAATTTCCTCACCCTCTTCGCCTCATACTCCCTATCACTCAATTTTTTTTCTTCTGGTGTTTTCCTTTTCTTTCCCGTGTTTTTCCCTGGTGTTTGTCCCTGGCACGGTGGTTTTAGGAACATTGTTTAACTTTCCAAGGCTGCGTGTGGTGCGCTATACGAGTGACAGGGATCTAGTGAGCGTCGATATCTCGAAAAAAATAACTGACCCAGGACCAGTGGCAACTTCACCAAACATTGCGAGTGCTCCCGTTGTCACGGTGATGAAAGGACGCGATCGCAGCTGTGAGATGCGCGCTCACTCGGCGCTCTGCGATTTCACCAAAGTTTATTCACATCGCGACATTAGTATTGAAGGAAAATAGTGGGAGATTGTCTTTTACTGTATTGTATTTTTAACTGTATTGTATTTTTTTTGTATAGCCTGCCTGGCTACTGGCCCCACGGGCCATTGAAAAGTTTAATCAGCTGGCCCGTAGTGGCCCGGAGGGTTCAAAATATGCCGCCGGGCCACCGGGCAGATGGTAATGTCGAGCCCTGCTGTTAATATTGTGGCCTGCACAGTCTTTTTCCAACTATCCATAGATAGGCAAGACCTATTCCTCAATATTATTCAATGTAAGCGTATGGCTTTCTGTTGTTTTCAAGTGTCTTTGTCATTATCTAGGTAGCTAAACTTATGTCATTTAAATCTCGACTGTTATCAAACAATGTTGTTGATTTCTTCAAATAAATTGGAAGTAGCGATCCGCCGAGTTCATTAAAGGCTACAGAACGTTAATTAAGACACATATCGGCATTAACAGTTAGCCCACATGTTATCTTGGTCTTTGTGCAGAATTTAGGCATGTCGTCTTACTTTTTGTTAGTTGTTGCTCCTCTGACATTGATTGAGTTTAAAACATGGCCGATGTCTTGCTCTGGAGAGCGTAGTTATCTGGCCTAACTTCCCTGAAGTAAACAGTTGTGAGTAAAATTTCAATACCAATGAAGTCCCCCTCCCCCTGGTGAAACAATATTGACTGGGCCATAACGACTACGAGAAAGATTATACATTTCAGCCAATTGAAACATCTTTACAGTTCTTCATTCATGATTTTCGGGTGCTACAACTTGTACTAGTAAAAGCGCACAGCGAGTTAGACGGCAAACTTTTTACCGTAATTACTAGAAATTTACGCATGTGCTTTCAACATCGGGGGATCAGGCAGCTAGCCAGCCACCCACCCACCTACCTAGTCAGTCAGTCAGTTACCCACATTCACTTGTTTACCCAGGGTAAAAAATTTTCTCATTTATCAAAATAAGCCAAAACTTCTCCAATGCTTCAGTGTTTAATGTTGTCAGCACAAGCACCTGTATGAAATACTGTATAAAAAGAAAAACATTGAAATATAAAATTTTAATTATGATTTAAATCAAGCAATATCTGATCAATGAATACAAAGAGTCTGAAAGACTCCCTGGCTGGGCTAAAAATTTGGTACATGGAATTTCTTTTTCTAAAATTATCTGTTGAGTACAGAAAATTGGCACCGAATGCTTGGGCAGTATTTGCTCGTTGGTCCTACGGACATGATTCTGTCAGTGCTCTAAAAGTCCAGAGGTTCGATACCCAGCCTAGACATGCTGTCCATTTATACTGCTGGACATTTTATACACTTCAGTGGAACAGCAGTAGGGCTCCATTCTGCAACAAGTCCACCCCCCCTAACCACAAGGCCACAAATTATGACCTGCTGCAGCAGTCCGGTGCTGAAATGTCTGCAGGCAGAGGAAGCCTCTGTCATCAGCCGAGCTTCTGGACCTTCCTGATACTGTCTGTCCTCTCTCCTCCAGGATAAGAGAGAATTTGAATGGTAATTAAGTGCAACCCAGAAACTTTGCACCCTGTAATTTATGCTGCAATATTTTGAGCATGTTTGAGCACCTGACATGGGTTCAGATATGACCTGCTGTTGTATCTGGGATTGATCAACATACTTTGAGCTCAGGTCTGTGGAAATGCCTCTGGATCCACTCAGTACAGCTGACCTGAAGCTGTGTTGAGTCAGTGGAGTTGTAGCATGGCAGAGCTTACAACACATTAGTTGGCCTGTCCTCATTGTTTAAAATACATTCTTTTTTCTGCATCTGTATTAATATAAACCCAAACATGTAGCTAAGCTGTTGATGAACCCTGCTCATTGAGTACTGGGGGGAAGGGTGACGCATCATAGATTTCTCTTCCATGAAATAGGACTCTGTGATGTCCTGTGCTATTTGTCTCCCAATACTAAGCTTGATTTTTTAAGTAACCATATATTCCATGTTAGAATGAAATTATCCTGATTAGCCAGAACACATGGAAAAACAAAACAAAGAAAGGGAGAAAAAGATGGTACCGATAATGTTTCTTGTGGTTGGTGCAATGTTGTCAGTGAATAATATTTGTGTTTACATGGTCAATGTACGTCGCAAACAGAAACGTTAGTTCCAAAGTGTCATTTTAAAATAAGTTACACAACTGGATAGAAGGTGTAAAAAAAAATAATGCGAAAGCTTTTAAAGGCTTGAAACCAATTGAACCAAGCTGTGACTGTTGGAAGTAACTTTCATGTCTCAGCACAACAGTAACTGGCTTAATAACAAGGTAACAAGTTCCAGCAATGCGACAGATTTCCTCATCGGATGATTGTCTGAGCCGAGTAGAAAAGCAGTGCATCTTTATCAGCGGTTTTGGTTATATTTTGAGACGTTTGCTTCATTGTACTCTTATGGGAAAATATACTGAATGTTTAAGCGCATGCTGATTGTTTTTGCACACAAACCACTATCTTCAACAGTGACATATTTGTTTTTGCTAAAGTTCGTACCTTTTGCACCTGCTAAAATTTTAAGTAAAATTGGCCTTTAGCGTTTGGTGTTTGGTAGGATATTGCTGCTATGACTGGACAACCAGTGCTTGGGTTTTCATTTAGCAGCCCTGCTGTCAATCAAAGTAATTATGCCATTCATTAATAAAGTGATTAATTAATACGAAAAGACACTGACATAAGTCAGTTTTATTAAAGCAAGGCATGTGAAATGTAGTACAAATTCAGAAGCTATAGATTCTGTCTTGGTTTTGGCTTTGTCAGAAGGCATTTGCTAGGCATGATTTAATAAATTTGGTAGGCATGATTTATAACAGTTAAGTTTAACCAGTGAGGAGTACACCATTATAATATTGCAAGAGAATTTATTCTCTCACAGTAGCAGAACCAAGCAGTCAGGGGAGAATGAGAGGTATCCAGTTTTTTTATTTATTATCAAGATGGCAGACAGTAAACCAGTACATAAACTGGTTTGGTAGTAAACCAGTACAGAAACTGGAAGAGTAAATTTAGCTTTTCTTAGAGAAGTGCCTGCCAGTGTTAATTTTGTCAACCCGACAAAAAGAAAAACATTTTAGTCAATGGCATTTTTTTTCATGAATACAACAGAATTTAATATGAGGAAATAGATCTTAGAAAATAAGAACTGTGACAAGATCTCTTTATATTATTATCGAGAAGAAGTAGATGAAAAAAGTAAATCAGTTTTTTTATCATTGTTGATGGAAAAGAACTAAAACATACTTCAATATAAAAACGTGACTAAATCTGTTTTTGTTATCGGTGAAGTAAAAATAGATAAAAATGTATATTTCTAAATAAAAACACATGACAAAATGTAATATTATTAGACCACAAAAGAGAGAGGTGATGACAAATATGCATTCTCATCATTGATTGGATGCTGTATTCATTTAACTCCTCTTTCTGCCTACCTGGCCAACATCCTGTTACTCGTGCGAACTTCAAAAGTCAAGGAAAGCAAATAACGTGAGAGGATGATGGCTAATACTAGCATACACTATGTCAAAAGTTGGGAGGAAGAAAAGGCTGGTTATATGGACTCTGAGAGGGTCAAAATGCCTTTTACAATTAATATCTAAATGAACAGAAGCTAACCTGACCTCTAAATGGTACAAGTTAAACATGACACATTTCTGTGCAAAAGTTTGGGAACCCTGTCAGTTAGTACTTTGTAACTCCTCCTCGGGCAACTATAACAGCTTGCAAACGCTCCCCGTAGCCAGCTAAGAGTCTTTCAATTCCTGCTTTTTAATTTTTCCCCATTCTTCCTGGCCGAATACCTCTAGCTCAGAAATATTCTTCGGTCTCCTTGCATGCATGGCATGTTTGAGATCTCTCCACAGATTTTCAATAATATTCAAGTCTGGGGACTGTGGTGGCCATTCCAAAACCTTCATCTGTCTTTCCTGGAGGTACTTCATGGTTGATTTCAAGGTATGCTTTGGATCATTGTCTTACTGGAATACCCAACTTCTCTTCAAGTTCAATGTCTGGACTGACCTTCGAACATTAGCCTCTCGAATTTCTTGATATTTGGTGGAATCCATTCTTCCTTCCACCTGCACAATATTTCCTGTGCCCCCCGCTGCCACACAACCCCAAAGCATAATGGATCCACCTCCATGCTTAACAGTTGGCAAGGTGTTCTTCTCTACAAATGCTTCACCCTTTTTTCTCCAAACATACCTTCTTTGGTTGTGGCCAAAAAGGTCCATTTTGGCTTTGTCAGTCCAAAGCACATTGTTCCAAAATGCTTCAGGCTTCTCAAGGTTTTCTTTTGCATACTTCAGATGCTTTAAGGTTTCTTTCCGGCAACTCTGCCATGTAGGTCTTTATTGTTTATTGTACATTGTGTGTTGTATTGGTGTCCTGTGGACAGCTAGACCTGCGTCTGCTACTCTTTTTTGCAGCTCTTTTGGAGTGATGTGCGGGTTTTTCTGAGCATTTCTCACCAGGTCTCGGGCCATTTTATCTGAAATTGTTCATGGTCTTCCAGATCTTGCCTTGACTTCAACCATTTATCTTCCATTTTCTGATAATGTTTCTGACAGTGGAAATAGGTAGTCTGAAACATTGAGAGAGTTTTTTTTTTTGCCTTCTCCTTGTTGGTGGAAGTGAACTATCTTGATTCTGAACTGTTGAGAGGAACCCATGGTTGTTAACACCAGACAGAAAAGCCACCGCAGTCACATAAAAAATAGAAGGCATGGAGTTACTTCAGAATAAATAGTTCAGCCCTGGAATTATATTCACCTGACCCATTGAAGCCCTAACGAGTAAATCGCCTGGGCCTTAGTAATCATCTTTTTAAAAAGTAACAAAGAATAATCCAAAAGGGTTCCCAAACCTTTGCACAGGGCCTTTTTCCTTTTTTTAATTATTTTGAAACTGTAAAAAATAAAAATAAAAAGTAATATTGCTTTAAAATGTGAGGAAATGTGTATAACTTTGTACCATTTAGAGGTCCGGTTAACTTCTGTCCACTTAGATATTGATTTTAAAGGGCATTTTGACCAGGGGTACCCATATTTTTGCAGCCCACTGAAATGTCATCATTCCTATTGGCTTGCTACTGGGGTCAGCACCGGCCCTAACCAAAGCAGAATATTCCGGACCACACATGCAAGCACACGTGCACACACACACACACAGGCGCGACCAGAGATCTATATCTACAGTTGGAAGTTTACATATACTTAGGTTGAAGTCATTAAAACTAATTTTTAACCACTCCACAGATTTCATGTTAGCAAACTATACATCTATAAAACTATATATAAACACCATGGGATTACGCAGCCATCATACCGCTCAGGAAGGAGATGCGTTCTGTCTCCTAGAGATGAACGTGCATTGGTGCGAAAAGTGCAAATCAATCCCAGAACAACAGCAAAGGACCTTGTGAAGATACTGGAGGGAACAGGTACAAAATTATCTATATCCACAGTAAAACGAGTCCTATAGTGACATAACCTGAAAGGCTGTTCAGCAAGGAAGAAGCCACTACTCCAAAACCACCATAAAAAAGCCAGACTACAGTTTGCAACTGCACAAGGGGACAAAGATCTTACTTTTTGGAGAAATGTCCTCTGGTTTGATGAAACAAAAATTTTGCTATAATGACCATCGTTATGTTTGGAGGAAAAAGGATGAGGCTTGCAAGCCGAAGAACACCATCCCAACCATGAAGCACGTTTATTTTTATTTTTTTTCTAATGCTAATTTTGTTAGATATAATCTGATATGCCATGGTATAGTTCCCTGACGTGGAGTTGAGTCTGGAGTTCAGCTCCGTTACTCACGGGATGGAGTTACTGCTTTTAGCCTGATTCTCTTAAGCCGATGGCCAAAGTTTAGGGCCAGGTTCTAAGTCTTATATTTGGCATATTTATTAATTGTTTTGTGAAGTAATTTGTGCATCATTGTTTATTGTTGAGTCAACGTCACTAACATGTTCAGTCGGCCTACATTTGAAGTGTCAGTTTGAACTTTATTTTTGCACAGTATCCCACCTGCAGTTTCACTCAACACATTATCAATGAATGTCGAGATATGATATTGAGTTGACTGGAGGCAGAGTACGTACAGCAACCGTGTGCAAGCATGACTAAATCAACTTGTTCTCCCCGTTCTCCCCACACCCACCCTTGAAAGTAAGAGGAATATGCTTATGTGACACCCTAATGGAAATACATTCACAGTGAGATCACATTGGATACAACAATCAGCTCATTTTAGAGGAATCATAATGCCTGAGCTGGGATTTGAACCCCAGCCTATTTGTTTAAAATTAATTCTGCCTTCCCTGTAGGTTGCCTTACACACTGTGGTGTAACTGGGTGTTGTTTTAGACCAATGTTTCTCTTCTTTTAGTCTGGACATGCTTCAAACTGTAAATGAGCTCTACAAATTAACGTTTATTATTCATATCATTCTGTCACTAAGATGTCAGACTTTCACAATAGATTGTGAGGAACGGTAATGTGTCAGGTAATTTGGCCTTGAAGTGTCCATCTCTAAAATTCTGCCATAAGGCCTTAGGTCCACTAATTTCTGTCTTTATATGAAATACAAATTCATACACATTCATAAGTATATTAGATTTAGTCTTCAAGTTTTCACTGGGTGACCTTTCAACCTTTGAACATCTAGCACTTTGTCCTACACAGTGAGCTATGCAGGACCAAAGACGTATGTTAACTTCGGCATGGAGATCATATGCCAGGGGGCAGGGCTAACTATTTTCTGTATGGAGAAAGTAGCAAACACTCAGAAATATTTAGTTCAACTGTCCATGGTGATAAGTAACACATTTGAATTATTAAAACGAGTGGTATTTCCTTCGCTGAAAACTGAAAAATAGTGTACCTGATCATACAACCTACCTACAACCTTCTACCATTTTGTTGCCAATTTGAACAGCCTGCTTTAACATCCGAAAATTAGACTTGTGTTTTCGTCAACAAATTTTTTTTTGTTTTTTTAGACTAAAATGGTTATTGTTGACCAAAATGAGACTAAAATGCCCAGAGTTTTTGTTGACTAAAATTAGAACAACATGTCTATAGTTGTTGTTGACTAAAACTAGACTAAAATGTAGACATAATTTTTGTAGACTAAAACTAGACCCTATGTCCATAGTCATTGATGACTAAAAGGAGATGAATATGTCCAGATTGTTTTGGTCAACTAAAATAACCTAAAGCTATGTAAGATACAATTGACTAATGTGGTTAAAACTCATTTGCACTTTCGTCATATGACTAAAACAAAATAGGTCAGTTTAAAACACTGCCAAAATGAACACTGGTGCCTGCTGTAAAGGTACTAAGGGCCTGATTTACTAAGACCTTTACCATGTGCAAAACCTTTTACCACATGCAAAACCAATAAAATTACCAATCATTTGTCATGGTATTTGTTTTGCACCAATCATTGGTTGTGTTAATAATTTTTTTTTGCACATGAGAGAACTTTTAGCAAATCAGGCCCTGTGAGTTTTATGTTTCTGTTTTTCTTTCTTTTTCCCAGCTTGGAATACCTGTTTTTTTTTGCCGAAGCCTCCCGTCACTGTGATGTCCTCTGTGAATTAGTATGTTGTGGGTCATCCAAAATATATGGAGCCAGCCGCCTCTACTTAAATGCAGTCTACAAACTGAGCCGTGCACGTCTCTAGCTGAATGTTTGTGCATGGCTGGTGGCACATTGACAACAGGAATACCTCTTGACCTGGGAGTACTATTAACTGAAATTCTTCCTTTTTCAGGTGGCATAGTGGCCAGGGTGGCAGTGTAGTATAATGGGTAGGGAACTGGGCTGGTAACCTAAAGCTGGGCTGGTTGCAGGTTTGATTTCTAGGTATGACACTCTCCCTTGAGCAAGGTACTTAATCTGTGTTGCTTCAGTATATATCCACCTAAATGGATACAATATAAAATGCAACAAGTTGTGTAAGTCGGTAATGTAATGCGTGGTGGTCAATTAGGCTGTATTTGCTTGCTGTTGCTATTGCGTGCTAGTCCCCACTGCCAGTGTTCTTCAGTTGCTGATGCAGAGCCTTGTTGTTTTAGATTAGAGGTTTGGCCATCCTAGCTGGATAATTAGCTGTAGCTAGCAATAGTAAAATTTGAATGAATGGCAATTAAAATTTTATGTCATGAGCTCACATTGGAATTGAACTTTCAGATGACAAATCAGAAATTAAAAAACTCAATCAACCTACAACAAAATATTTCTCCAGAAACAACTATTAACTTGTCTGATTTTTACCAGTTGGCTGTCAGCCATCCTTTGAAGGAATTTTGAAAACTGTCATCTGATGATTGTGTATGCCAGCTTTCCAGGCATAAGAACTTTACCCACAATTCCTGGTTTCTGATTCTTGCTCCCTGATTGTGGAACCATAGATGTATAGACTAGTAAATATACAAATGTATAATAAATATATGCACCAAACAATGAAAGACAGCGCAATTAATACCACATGCAGTTCCACTTCCGCACAAATATATGCATATTTGCAACTATATCTATTCATACTTTTTTTCAGAGCGGGGTGGAGGAGACCCAATCATACACGTGCACGAAGAGCAAGCTATGGGCGCCCAGACGGCCAACAGGGGTCGCTAGAGCAATGAACACTGTTATCCCCGCCGACTGAATCCCATATATCCCTTTGGCGATACAAAGCCAATTGTGCACTGCCCCCGCAGGGCTGCTGGCCACAGTCGTCACTGGCACGGGCCGGATTCGATCCGAGACCGCGGTACCCTCTCACTTTTTTACCGAGCCAGCTGCCCAGCAGCCCTTATGAAACAAAGATTTGTGACATGGAAAAAACAGGCAGTTATAACGGTAGTCCCAGTATTTGTATTCTAAAGTAGTACCTACACTTAGCGTGATGTAGCGGCCGTGATGCGCATACAGCAGCTCGTAGAACTTGCACAGAATGCTGTTTGTGTACTCACCATGGGGTAGCTACACCAGTTCTGTTTGCTTTGTGTCTCTTGCACTTTTTCTCCAGTGGGTTATCTAATAGGCTACATTCGCTGTGCAGTTGCATTTTTCTTCAGGCGTGAGTGAGGCATAATTTGTGAACATGAATTCTGATTTAGTGATTTAATTATTATTATTGCTTATATTATGTCACAAAATTTCTTGGGGATGCACTACCATTAAAAAATGTCTTCATCAGGGGCTACTGGGTGGCTCATTCGGTTAAAGCACCACCACCTGGATGAGCCTCACGGACTCGGATCGAATCCTGACCATGCCAGTGCCGACTGGCTGGTAGCTCCACAGGGCGACCCCTGTTGGTCAATCTGGCCTCCCTTGGATTGCAGTCAAAGGTGCACATGAAAGGTCCCTCCTCCAACTCTGGTGTGTGCGCGCTTAGCTGTAGTCTATGGTCTGAAAAAATCAGTTAGCGACACCACGTGTTTCGTCGGAGAACCGTGGATGTCTACACTCTCCCGAATCGGGGGTTCGTGCAATGTGCATGGCTGCGGTTGCAGACGATTGGCCATTGGTGGGAATTGGATATGGGCGCCAAATTTATTTTCTTTTTAAATGTCTTCATCACATGGTTTTGTATTTCCTTGTATCTCTTCCTCATCTCCTTTTTCTCTCATTTAATCTCTTGCATGGTGGTAGGTCTATCGTGCTGCGTTTCTCGCCCTCTCCCGGGTAGGCCTATGTTAGCCCTCATGCTCTTTGAGAATTATCAATACCCTCCATAGCATCTTGCAAGTGTTTCTGTTGTGTATTTGTGTGTTAAAATACAAACCCCAAACTTATTATCACTACAGAAAATAGATTTTTGGCATTAAATATTGTTCTATGAAAAATGACAGAAATTGGTGAGTCTTTTATGTATTAGACTCGATAGAATAGACCCATGTGACTAAATAGATTCAATTTGTTAAATTTGTAACCTGTGCTTCAGGAACTAATAATGCAGCTTACCTAGTGCTTGTGGTAGCTTGTGAACTTGGCATTGCTGAGGCAGAATACATCTTTGGAATAAATATTATCCATTGGAAATTATCTCCACTCTCAAGGTAGTGTTATCTTTATTCACATCAAATAGATGAGATTAATTGTTTTCGTCATTTTATATTGAGGGGATAAATCAGCCCAGTAACATCCCAAGCTTTCACTGGCAAGTGCAATAATGGCAATTTCAGAACGTAGGTCACAAAATCGGCGCATTTCCATCAGCAATCAGAATCTGCCGTTTTAATGCTGTGCACGTTATATTATATTGTCCAGAAGCCCTTGTTGCAAACATCTAAGAAATCAAACAGGCAGGGAACAGCAGTTTTATGCTTCAATTCAACTTCCACTATTCCAGTTCACAAACCGTGGTGTCTCTTCTTTCCTTCACTGCTACATCATATGATCAGCATTTCTGTTATGTTAATGACCCCCCCCCCCTTCACTGCTGCCTTTTCCCCTGTAGGATTTAGTTTTATTTATTTTCTGCCAGGACGATGCAAAACCTAAAAGGCTTTTTCTTCAGCGTTTTGCTGGCTATTAAAATCTGGGCTCTTCTCCACCATTGCTCTGTGTATGCTTCACTGACGGACACAGAGAGAGCGGTGTTGCACTGCAAGGGCTACATTAGCGGGGCAGGAGAGTGCCAACTGCTGTAGAGAAGTGTGAACGTCCTAATCGCATTCAGTTACGAGCACTGGCCTCTGTGTTTTCAGGTGATTGTCATAAACCTTTCTCTTACTAATGGGCATGACCCATTAGCACATGTATTATGCAATAGCATTATGGAGTTCTGCTCATCCACCAGTTGTTGGATATAGGATATTGCTGAAAGATATTTATTTACATAAATCAAATTGCACGCGTCTGTTGTCTTGACATATTAAGAGGTCAGGACAAGTGCTGCCCAGAAAGCACGGAGAGAAGTGTGCACTGGTTGTGTGTTTATATACATAGGTAAGTGTATTGGCTTTATTTGTCAGCATATTTGAATAGGAACTTTTCTGTATTAATGAACTCCTTTGTGTCTCTCTTTCAGTCTGGTGTACGGGAGCTCCAGGTCATCCCACCCAGACTCTGAGCTTCTCCATCGCCAAGCATATGCTACGCCCCACCCCCTGCAGGGCTACACAACCAATCACCACCCAGGTAGCTCTGGGCAGGGTGGGGCCTGGGGGGCAGCTGGTCGGAGCTTGGGTAAGAGACACCACACCTGTAATATTCGTGTTTAAAGCTGTACTTTCTGTAGTTTCTAAAGAGTCTGTTAGTTGTTGCCTGTTTGAGCACAGCTAGAGTATGCATCCTCCTTGTGTGTTAATGAGCCTGTGCTTTGTCAGTAGTGATGTGTTTGATGAGGTCGCTCACGGTGAGACCGTTGCTGTTGTCTCAGGGCTGTCCGGCCTGTTTGACACCGGCCTGCATCATGCCAGCCCCTCCGGCCCAGATGCTTCCGTGATGAACCTGATTTCGGCTCTGGAGTCCAGGGGTCCCCAGCCTCCACCCTCCGCATCCTCCCTCCTCTCCCAGTTCCGCACCCCGTCATGGCAGACAGGTGCGTGTGTGTTGACTGTCCTGTCTCTCTGAACATTCACAAACAAATCTCGGGAAAAAAGCCCCAAGCGGCAACACCCCTCTCCCTGCAGAGACACTTACAACATTCTCTTTTCTGAAGAAGCGCCATGATATTAAGAAATGTCACAAGCCTAGTGTTGGACTGGTTGTGTCCATTGCAGTGTTTTGTGTCAGTATTAAAGCTAGAGTACACAACCTTCTCAACAGTCGCATCTGTTGTCAAAACATTTCAAAGTCATAACACCCCTTGGCCCTGCCCAAAGAGAAAGAGAACCCCCCCCCCTACCCCACTGCTTCCACAGACCTCATCGTGAACGTGCACCCAAGTTTTCTAGATACAATTGCATGATTATCAGCTACAAGAGTCCAGGTAAAACAATGGAATCTTTTCTGTTGTTGCAGAGTTTAACAATAACGCAATGAAACATTTTCCATTTGGTCACCGAAGTCGCTAATGAAGTGATGGTTTTGCTAAGTCCTGAGTGTAAAGTTAGCTATCTTCCTGATGGTTTGCGATAGCTAACATTTGCAAAATATTTTATTTATTAAATTGTTGAACAAGGCTAACGTTACCGTCTATCCCAGACTTAGTTACCGGCAAAATTAGACGTTTTACAATAGGACCTTTCTGACAGCAGATGGTAAAACATTCCGCGTTGAAATTGTGGGCTGGTTTTCATAACTGATAAATAAATGAGGAAATAAATAAAGGAGCCAACTTTAAGTGAGCCAGTTTTACTCAAACACTACAATTTACAGTGATGGCTAGCTAAATTATCCACCTAGCCAATTTTATAAACTATATAAACTTATGCCAGGCTCTAGTTCAAGGCTAGCCTGGCTCAGGCTACAACATATGTTTGTCGCACTGTCAGTGTTTGTGTAGCATTAGCCTGAACCAGGCATTATCTGCCTACAGCTCGTATGCATGGTTATAGCTGACTAGCCGGTTCTAGCTAACACAATCTATGCGACAGATATTTCCTTAATTCGGCGGCTTATTCCATGAACTAGCCGCCGAATTAAGTAACATCAACAATAGCAACCTCGCTACTATTCATTATAGGTAATTAGCCTACAATTGGCTGGCAAGCAGAAAGTCCCGGTAAATTAGTGTTGAAACCTTTGACCTACCTGTCCAGTAGAAACAGTGGCCTGCATCTATAGGCTCGTAGGCTACTGTAAAGCCTGGACTATATTACTTTTTCTAGCTGCACGCCTCCCGCACATCCATTCCCAACATAGCTAGGTTACCTCAAAACAATGTATCCAGTTATTGAGTGAGTAGCCTACAAATATTTTATGAGAATGAAAGGAAGTTGCAAAAACACAAAGCACACAAGTTACATAGTAGCAAGTGTTCTGCGTCTGTAACTACAGGTCAAAGAAAAGAAAGGAGTAGCCTACCTACACTCAAAAGGTAATGTCACTCACAAAAAAACAAAACAATGGAATACTACAAAAGTCATTGAAAACAAAGACAAAATCCTATCTAGATAACGTGCTAGTTAAGAATACCTCTGATAAAGAACCTCTTGCTTGCCAGCTAGCTATCGGGGCTAATGCCGCAAGCCACTCCACCCGCAGTTCCTGGTCGTTCCTCGTTGTTGTCTGAGTCTGGAGCTAACGCTGTAGTTTTATCATTGACTGTAGAAAAAACTAACTAGCGACTCGCAATTGAAAGTGCGTTTGCTTAACTTTTTATTGATATTTTCTTGTTGTTTTTGCCCACAAGCTAGTCGACAAAACCGAACATTTCACTGGCTAAAAGAAACCCTGAAAATTGTTTTCTTATCTTGTGTACAGAAAACGTCTGCAACATACAAATCAGAAATTGCATTGTATCGCCGCTCCAGATCTGAATATTAATAGCACTGATAGGAGTTCTGTGGAGCTAGCCAGCTTGTTTAACTAGCAGATTTGGCTGCCATCAGCCCACAACAGTTCTGTACATCAGTTGTGCTCAACAGGTGACTGTGTACGAAGCAGTAGGCTATTATGGAGTTAGCTGGATTAAAAGCCGGAACCCTCCAAAATCTGGAAAATGGACTCAAGTAAAAAGAGCTGTTCCGGGTTTTACTCACTACAGTTATCCAGCTAATTCAGTAATCCTGCTTTGTGATACAAGCCCCAGTTCTGTGCTGGTCGTGCTGTTGCTGTTTACTTGTTGGTAACTTTGCACCAAAACCAGACATAACCGCCCTCTCTGTGCTTTCACCGGCTGAACAGAGCGCAGGCATCAGTACGGTCGGGAATTCAATTATTTATTTATTTTTTCGATTTTTTTCCTCGGATGTCGGGGGCATCTAATAGCTTGGCCCCCGATCAAGGCTTGAGCATTAATATGGGGCAGACGCTCCCCCATAATGGCTCCAACGCCCCCCTCTCATTCATCGTGCTTCCAGTACCCCCTTGCAATCTCAGAACGCCCCCGTTGAGAAACCCTACATTAGAGCTTAGAACAGTAGCATTCTGGTTGCATTAGAGCAGTGGTCCCCAACCCTGCTCCTGGAGATCTTCTGTCCTGTAGGTTTTCATTTCAACCCTAATTTGGCACACCTGATTCTACTAATTAGCAGTTCGACAAGGTCTCTCGCTGTTGAATTGAGGTGTGCTTTGTTAGGGTTGAAGTGGACAGTAGATCAGGGTTGGGGACCACTGCATTAGAGCTTAGAACAGTAGAAAGAAAGGATAGAGAAGGCTATGCTGCCTCTGCTATGTGTTTAACTTACTGGATCCAACTCACCAGGAAGCACTCTTTCTGTAGCACAAAGGAGTCTAATGTAACCTTCTAGCTAGCTGCAAGAATGGCCAGCTGAAATGTAGTGAGTACCACAAATTAACACATTCAGTCAGTCTCTTCATGTTCCAACAAGTGCGGTTGATCCCCTCATATCTTCCATTTCTGCCCAGTGCACTCAGTGAAATATTGCCTGTTGTGTATGTTATCAACTTGTACATATTGTAAAACAGAAAATTCCTTCACAACAGAATTTTTTTTTTTAGCACATGTGTAACAATATAATATTTGAAAATGCGCCCCTCCATTTGAGATTTTGCCTGGAGAAAACTGTGATGTTAGCAGTGTTATACATATGTCACAGTGTTTTCCTCATTTGCAGAAACACTGTGTTGGTTGACTGCTGACATTGTATGGGTGTTCAATCAGTTCTGATTTTATTGAATGTTAATAGACTGCTGCTATTAATTGGATGTTAAATCAGTGCTGACATGAATGAGGTGTTTAGTCAATGCTGATAATTAATTGGATGTTAAATCAGTTCTAATATTAATTGGATGTTGTTATAATGGTGTTGTTATATGGGTGTTCATATGTGAGTGTTATATATATATTTTAATTTTTCTCTCTATCTCTTACAGCCATGCACACCCCAGCCCCTGCAGAGCTTTTTATTTCTGGAGCCCTTCCGGGTTCTGGCAGCTTCGCCCCCTCCTCTGCGCTCTCTGCCTACCAACACCCCGCCTCATTTTCTGGGCGATCCTTCCCTGGTGTCACCTCCTCGCTTTCCCTTCAGGACACACCCACGTTCAGCCCCACATCCAATGGGTTGCTTTCCCCCCACGACCCTCTGCTGCACATCAAAACCCCGTCTCAATCCAGCCTGGGGTTCGACCGGCTGCTCTCCTCGCAGGGCGCGGCATACAGGGGGGGGCAGGACCCCACGCTGCCCCCCCCCTCAGGCCTCCTCCACCTCCTCATCGCGCCACCTGCCCCCTCCCCAGTTCAACCTGCTCTCATCGCAGCTCCAGGAGCAGCCCTACAACGCCTCCGTGTTCTCCTCCGCCCTGCCCCAGCCGCTCCCGCAAGAGAGGGCTGTCCCCCGACAGGACAGCGTGATCAAGCACTACCAGCGCCCCTCTGCCTCCCAATCCCAGCTGCCCTCTTCCGCCAGCCACTCCCTGCAGCACTATCTGAGCTGCGGGGCATCTGGGTACCAGCAGATCGCCCCCCACCACAGACACGCGGGACTTCCCTGCAGCCCTCTCGGAGATCAGAGCCCCTCCTCCGACCCCAAGCCCTCCCCCAGGTCCGAGCAGGTGTACCGGCCCATAATCCAGCCTCCCTACACCCCCTCCACCTCCTCGTCCTCCTCTGGAGGAGCTGGGAAGGGGACCAAGAGCAACTCCAGCAGCGGCTACTCTTCCTCCGGGTCGGGGTCCTCATCCCGCACCCCCCACACACCCCCCCTCCGCCTCGTCGGCGTCTTCATCCTCCTCTTCCTCATCCTCGTCCTCCAGCGCCAACCCCGCCCCCTCCAACTCCAGCGCCGCCCCCTCCCGCCAGCAGCCCCCACCCCAGTCTGCAGCTCCTCCCCCACCTCCGCCGCCTCCACCACTCCCGCCCGCCTCTTCTTCCTCTGCCCAGCAACCCCCTCCTAAATCGTGCATGTCTGGGTATGGGTCGCCCGTTGCCCCTGTAAAGCCGTCCGCCTCCCTTTCAGGCCAGACTCCTCCTCAGCAGCAGGCCCAGTCATACTCGCCCGGCCAGCCCCCTCCCTCTCACCTGTCCCAGCCGTACGGGGGCTTTAGTTCCCCCCAGGCCCAAGACCTCAGCTCAGGAGGAGCCACGGGGGGTGGAGGGAAAGGGTACGGGAGTTTAGGGGCTGGAGGACGGTCATTCTCGGCAGAGGTGGTGTACGGGGGAGATTCAGGCTACGGCCAGCTCCCGCCGTCTCTTGGGGGAGCAGGAAGCCCCTCGCTGGGTGGCTATGGTGGGCCTGGACACTCCCCCCGCTCTTTTAGGGTCTGGAGGGGGCGGATCCTCGGGTGGAGGCAGCACGGGATCCGGCACAGGTGGAGGAGGGGGCGGGGCATCAGGAGGTGGGGGGCGGCGGCAGTGTTGGGACCGGAGGGGCGGGTGGATCTTACCACATCCCAGACTCCAGCCCCTCCCCCTCGGGCAACTCTGGAATCATCCGCCCCGGGCTGCACTCTCCTGCCCCTGTCCGCCCCACCCAGTCCCCCGGGGGGGGCGGCGGAAACAAGTACCTGTCCTCCGTCCTCTCCCCTGCCTTCCTGTCCTCCCCGCAGGGCTACCCCGAAACCCGAGGCCCACCCCAACCGTACCACACCGGGCCCCCCAAAGCCAAGCCCGATCCCGACATGCTGGGGGTGGAAAGGTCGCAGGAAGACGAAGACGATGATGACGACTTTCTGATCCAGCACCTCCTGCAGGCCCAGAGCCCTGCACCCCACCCCTCCCAGCACCACCCTCCCCCGCAGCCCCCCCAGGCCCTCGCTCAAGCTCAAGATGGTAATAAGGGGATGGGCTACGAAACGGGCAAGTCCTCTGAGGAGAGGTACCACCTCCAGAGCGTCATCCGCACCAACAACGCCACCTCCAGTGCCGGAGGGGTGCCCGCGGGGGGAGGGGCAGAAGGCCTCGACGACGAGCTGGAGATGTCCATGAAGAAGCAGCAGGCGAAAAACGAGAGGAGCGGGGCTGTGGGAGCGGGAAGCGGAGGCAGCGGAGGGGGGAGAGGAGGTGCGGACCAGGCACACCCCCACCCACACCACCAGCATGACTCCCTGGGCTCAGTGGTGCATTACAACCGAACAGACCCCTACTCCCAGCACTCCCTCCCCCCCCACCATCCCTCGCACCACCAACACCCCCACCCCCACCCTCACCCTCACTCCCACCTGGAACTCAAAAAGGCCCAGGATCCACAGGAGCTGCCCTACCTGCGCAAGACGCCCCCTGAACTGCAGCAGCAGCGGGCGTCCCAAGCCAACCTGTCCCTCGTTGACTCCCCCCCAGACCAACCCCAGATGCTCCAGTCTGTCCTCTCCCACACGACACGCAACAAGATGGAGCCTCAGGGCCGGCAGCAACACTCTCTGAGCCAGCAGGCCATGCTGGGGGGTGGGGGTGGGGCCGGGGCCGGGGGGGCTGCAGGAGCATCGGCGGGGGAGAACCCGTCCCAGTCCTCCCAGCTGCAGCTGCAACTCCAGTCCCAGGGTTTGGAGGCCCACTACGGCCGCGGGCCCCAGCGGGATCAGAACCAAGCCGGCCAGGTGTCCCCCCTTGGACATGCTGGGGCGTTCCCTCTCGCAGACCTCCGGCAGGGAGGCAGGGGGAGGTGCGGAGAGAGGAGGAGGAGGAGGAGACAGCGGTGCAGAAGACAGGCACAGGCAGCAGCACAGGCTTCCGCCACACCATCACCAACCTCACCATGCTCCTCACACCGCTTCCGAGCTACATGATTTCCTCTCTGAGCCCGACTTGGGTCTCTCCGCCCCTTCGCACTTGCACCACCTCGGCCCTAGCCACCATCCGCACCAACACCAACACTCCCACCACCAGCACCCCCACGCTCACCACCCCCACTCCCACTCCCACCCGCATCACATGCCTGCAAACTCTGGACCGTCTCAGCAACAGCAGCAGCAGCAAAGGGAGCAGGACCCCCAGATGTCCCAGCCCCAGTTGGAACAGCTCAAAGAGCACCAGTATGACACACAGAGCCCTGTGGGGAAGGGCGGCCAGAGCCAGCAGCAGAGGTTTGTGCCCCTCACCTCCATCTGCTTCCCCGACTCCCTCCTGCCAGACGAGGACCGCTCCTTCTTTCCTGGAATGGAGGACATGTTCTGCTCTGAGGACTACAAGTCCAGCTGTGGCGGGGGTGGTGGGGGGGTGGCCCAATCTGGGCCGGAAGGGGTCTCGGACGTGCGACGGGGGCAGGAGGGCATGGAGGGGGTTAAAAACCCTGGAGGAAGCGGCGGTGGCTATGATATGCTGGGCCACCATGGCAACCAAGGGTACGGGCAGTATTGCCATGGCCTGTCGGAGTCCGGCAACGGTGCCATACACCTGGACCTGGACTCCCTGAAGACACACGAGCTCCCTTCCACTGTCAATACGGAGCAGCTCGGCCTGATCCAATCCCAGGCGCCCGGCATGGGAATGGGCGGGGCCGGGGGAGGTGGTAGCGACGGCTCTGGGAACAAAATGCTGGGAGGGGCCGGCGTGGGAGGAGGGGCCAGCACTGGTGGACTGACGTCTCCCATCTTCTGCTCCTCCCGGCCCAAGAAGCTCCTGAAGACCAGCTCCTTCCACCTGCTCAAGCAGCCCCGTGACCCCCAACTCTCTCCCGAAAAAAAACTATGCACAAGAATACGAGTTTGAAGACGATGAGGACAAAGCGGATGTCCCGGCCGATATCCGGCTGAACAGCAGGAGGCTCCCGGACCTGCTCCCTGACTTGGTGTCCAGCTGCAGGAAGTCAGGAGAGGGTGGGGGACTGAGCCCCCTGATGGGAGATCTGGACTTCTGCCACGCCTCTCAGTATCCGTCCTTAGGCCCACCCCCCCAGCTGGTGCCCCAGGAAGGCCCTAAGAAAAGGGGCAGGAAACCCACCAGGCCAAAAAGAGAAGGACCCCCGAGGCCTAGGGGCAGACCTCGGATTCGCCCCTTACCCGAGCCCCCACACTGCAGGAGCATGATGGGATTTGGAGGCGAGAGCCGGAGGGGCAGGGGGAGGGGCCGAGGGAGGGGCAAGAAGGACGATGGGATGATGGACATACACAGCGCTACAGAGGCCAATAAAGGGCAGCACCCACAGCTTCAGCAGCACCATCAGCTTCAGCAATATCAGGAGCCCATCAGACCCATCAAGGTAAGAGACAGTCAGGTGAAGGGGCAGCGAACCCTGGTACAGCCAGGTGCAGAGGTGATTGAATGGATTATTAAGACTCTAAGCATGAATTTTTTGAATGGTGAAAGTTTGAGTACCTCCAGCATATGGACTTAATGAAATAATATTTATGAAGGCTAATGATGAATCTAATCAGGTTCAGGTTCATCTCTGACATTCCATCCCCTACCAGGGATCCCAACCCTATGGCCTACAATCAGAGGTGGAAAGTTCTGGGGTCAGAAAGTAAAAGTCCTGCAACTCAGCCAGCTGATTTCACAAACTAGTTCTACCACCTGGCTGAAGAATTATGTTAATTAGAAAATCCAGGTGAAAATCCTGGGGAGGACTTGTATTTTCCACCTCTGCCTCGAATGGCAAGGGATCGAAATGTAATGGAAGTGCTTCTGGGATTTTTGTTGGAATAGTGTGGCACAGTAAAATAAAGTGAAAGTGTGTTCACCCAAAATCATCAAAATAATTTTTGTTGTCTTTTACTCATTCAATGCCAGAGTGTTCTGGAACACTAACGGTAAAGCCCCACAGAAAGCGGTGAAATCGCATGCCATCGCTCTCACCTCCCACAATCTTTAATCTGATTGGTTATTGCGCCACGCTTTCCGTCTCATTGAAAATTAATGGAGGTGGTGTAATCACATGAGAAATCCGCTCCACACCACTTTCTGTGGGGCTTTGTCGTAAGCCTCAGCAGTGTCAGGCCAACATGGCTGCCGACATTACAAATGTTTTGATTGATCCTGTCAATGTGCAAACTTCTAATAAAACACCTTCTACTATTACCTATTCCAACATAATTCTTTGTTAATGAGGATAGATGGCACTAAATAGCACACCTTCTGGTTCAGTTCACTATTGGAACAATGTCAAACAATACTGATGGAAATATAAATAAATTATTTTCAGATCAGGGAGTGATTTTTCCCCGTTACTGAGACGGTAGCATAGCAGTAAGTTATGCACTAGTTTGTTATATTGCCCACTTGATTGTGTTCAATTTCTTTATATTCTTGGTCACTGGCGCAGAAACGCATTGGTATAAATTGACGGGGATGCATTATTCCCACACCTGATGTTGGTTTAGATGGTTAGACATGAGGGTTTTTTTAAATTTTTTAACATGGGATAAATAAAACTTTCCATATTTCTATCTAGAACCATGTAAAAAGGATAAAAGACGGTAAAAGAACGTAATTGTAAATTGTCCCAAAAGATAAGTCCAACGCGCTTCAGCCAAGTTTCACAGGAGAGATTTGGTGCTCAACAAATGACGGACAATAGTACAAAAAGGGCTTTTACCTGCAGGCACTTCTAGTGGACTACCCGGAATAAAGCACTGGAGCACTCATTGGAGGTCTGCACGTTTATTGCAGGGGGTTGACTGACGTTTCGACTTGCGTCTTCCTCAGAGTCACTGTTGATTCCGGGTAGTCCACAAGAATTTCCCAGGTAAAAGCCCTTTTTGTAATTGTAAATTGGTCATCATTTAAATTTTTCCCAACTCAAATCCAGAATCATTTACCGGTGTCGCAGAGTAAAGATTAAAATAAAAAACTGTGGTCAACTTCAGTCGCCCTCGGCACCGTTCGTATGTTCATCGACTAAAGTCGCCCGCGTCACTGAATGAGTTGAATACAATGTACTAATATGTATCCAAAGAAGAGATTTCAGCCAATTCCAACAAATATCCTCTGCAAGAGTTACTTCCTTGAGCTATTCCACTGCACTTGGATCCCAAAAGGGGATGTTAAGGGGAGACTGGGTTTTTAAAAACAAAGTTACATTTTTGTGTTCTTTCCTTACCTCCTATCTTTTAGCCATTCTTCACATCCTTACTCTCCATCCCCTCTCTCTCAGATTAAACTTCCCATCCCCTCTGCGGTGCCCTCCGACCCCCTCCTGAGGACCGACTCCTTGTCCAGCACCGACCCGGTTCTGTCGGACGGCTCGGTTGGATCTGCCCCTTGCTTGGGCTTGAGCCCCGGACCCACGGGTGGTCTGGACATGAACAGGACCCAAGAGAAATTCAAGCAGAAAGGACAGGAGGTAAGACGGGGAGAGAATGGATGAATGGTAAGAATGGATGGATGGGGAAAGAGCGCATGAAAGGAGAGAATGGATGGATGGGCTGTGGTCTAATCCGTTAAATGTTATGCCCTCCTGCACTTCCCCTCGCCACTTCCACTTGGGAGCATGTGACGCAGCACCAAAACAACACAAACCGACGGGGAGGAGTAAGGAAGGGAGCGGAATTATTTTTGAATTGGACCGCACTTGCACTCGGATATTTGCCAGAGCCAGTGACGCCAGCAGACCATTGACAAACGAGTTTGTGCAAAACTTTCCAATAAATTGCATAAGACAGCAAGCTCCAGCCAACATTTCAATTTTTATTCTGGCAAAAGAGCAAACGAGAAAATGATTATCAATCAATTTATTGATAGACAGCACTTTAAAATACATCATAAGCAGGAATGGGGAATAATACACTTGTAGCTATGTTACAAAATACCTCTGAATCAAATATATTAAAAAACAGCAATCAAAACGGTGGATGCATAGCCTAGATTGCTTTGGAGGTAACACAGAAGTATAAAACATAAAACAGGCGAGCAACCCGTATTGAATATGAAATCCAAGTATTTTTAAAAAGCTATTGCCCATAAGCTTGCACTGGCTCATTTGCTGGATACTCGCTGAAAGATTATGTAGCTAGTTATCGTTAACTGGCCTGAAATAATCATTCTAATACTGAATCCTAGTAGGATAACATGAAACTTCTCAGTGGAGATACATTTTAAAGCGATTTTATCAAACCACTAAATCAATGTTATTTCCTAATTTATTGTGCAATAAAAAAACTTTTAAAATATCGCTTAATCGCTTATCCTTGAGTGCCCCTTTCTCTATTTTTAAGATTTTTCCCGGGAGATATGTAAAGGCATTAAATTTAAACTCCCGAAACAGGAAGCTTGGGGTTACAGTAAAGCATTCTGGGCAATTTCACTGCCCGAAGTCTGCAGTCTTGCAGACTCGTTCCTTCGAGCTAAATCGAGGGTCGAGGAACTTATTTGACGTACTCACTTGCATTTCTAAAGGATTGGACCGCACTCGCCCTTGGCAACGGCCAACTTCCGATTTCTAAAGGGATTCCCCCAAGTGGACATGGCGAGGGGAAGTGCAGGAAGGCCGAACATTTAACGGATTGGACCACAGCCATGGGGAGAGAGTGGATGAAAGGAGAGAATGGATGAATGGTAAGAATGGATTGATGGGGAGATAGTGGATGATGGGAGATTATGGATGAATCGTAAGAATGGATGGATGAATGGTAACAATGGATGGATGGGGAGAGCGTGGGTGACGGGACAGAATGGATGACTGGATTAGAGGGACAGATTTGTGAATATAATAATATTCAGGCAAGAATATTGTTTTATTCAGGTGTGTGTTTGTGTTGTTGGTTCTCTTGAATTATTGTGAATGACATATGCTTTTCACATTACTGTGTTGAGCCCAGTCAGAACCATTTCAAGAGGTTTTGCGTCTTTCAAGCACGCATTAAGCTTGTTAAACCCAGCTCAGTTTTGTGCTATGCTTTTTGTAAGGATGTCAGTATTTTACATGTAGCACTTTGGCTCTGGCGGGGATGTAACTATGAAATCAAAGTTTCGTTTTTTAAATTGAAAATGCTGAACCTACATGGACTGTGGAAGAGCTACAGGCCAGGGTTGCTAGATTGGTATTTTAATGCAAAATTTCACATTTTTGTACACAACACTTTACAACCTACATATAACCCACGTAGAGAAAGTTATCTAATATATAGACTACAACTACTAGAACATTTTCACAGAAACAATAACAACAGTGATGATAGCTTAACCAACCATATATTTCCATTAGTAATGGTAGTAGGCTACCTATTATCGGTCAAATATCTATCGGCTTCTAAATGAAATGGTCTAACTAGCTTGCCATACTTGTCGCCCAACTAAAACTTGTTGAAACAAATTCACTGACTATTGAACTACGTAGTTGACTGCACCAATGTCACGTCCTCTTTGATTTGCTTAAAGCTTTCTTTTCCTCTATTCAAATTGACGCTGTCGTTGAATTTTGACTGTATTTTACCAAAAATGATATATCAAGATAAAGAAAAAGATCATGTCAAGTTTGACGTCCAAAGCTAATTTTGCATTTCTGTTTCATGTCAGCCAACCACAAGGCCTACAATAACACATTGCACTGACACAATTTTATAGACGTTGAGCGACCACCTTTTTTTTTTTTGTGAAAAAGCATTCAGTCACCTCTAATACAGTTGCATGCCATTTTAGATTTTTATGACGGTGTAGATCTTTGAAAGGTTCTGACTCACTGACTATCATGCACTAAAGACCAACCTTTTTTCCAAAATGAGGAAAGAAAAATGTTCTACGTTGTGTGTACGTGGAGCCTGCCCATGATACTCGGTGAAATGCTTTGTATAAGTCAAGCTCCAGTTTCTGTGAACCAAAAGAGATATGTGCATTTATGGATGTTAATTAGCTGTAAGAGCTTCTCTTGTTTTGCTCTGACGATAATCCCTCTTGATATGTCTGGATGTTGTGAAGCAGGCAATCATTTAGAAACAAAATATGTACCAGGCCAGCCAGCTCATGAATATTCATAGACGGCGTGACCGGAACTCTGTTGGAGGAATGCAGCAAGCAGTCCTTGATTGTGATGAAATGTTTCTGTACATATGTCATTCAAGTCAAAATGCAGTCCATCCAATTTCCTGCAGCAGGCTGGAATGTTTTAGCTGTAAACTCACAGTTTAATTAAATTGGCTGTTTATCTTGTGAAACCAGTGTGAATGCCATGCACTGTATAAAACATTTGGTATTATGTTGACACCTTAACAAATTGAGGATTGTTTCTGTGTTAGGTAAGCTGTGTAATACACATATACATTTTTTTAAAGAATATTTTTAAAATAAGTAATTGCTGCCAAAGTCAGTTTGATGTTGGTAATTCCTGTGAAACATTTCATTGGTTTATTGGTTAAAATGTTCTGAAAATAATTTGATGCATTGAAAGTCTCTCGGGCTGTAAAATCGGTTGGAGGAAACACTCTTTTTTGCACTGGCAATATGTATGTGGCCCAAAAGGAATCATAATAATAATAATAATAATAATTTGAACACCTGTGAGGGAGGTACAGATCATTTTAAGTATGCACAGTGCTATTTTTGTGCAAAATAAGCACTTATTTTTTTCAGGTCTTTTAAAAAAATTAAATAAAAAAAACTAAAAAAAAACATTATTACAGCACTATACTTTACCATGTAATGTTCAGTGCAATATATTCTTTTAAGAAATTGTGTGCGACTGATACTAAGCATGGTGGGATCGCTCAAGAAGAAAACAAGACAGGCATAACCAGTTCTTGAGTCTTCTGTGGTTTTTCCCTCAAGCACTGAATATGTGCACACAAACCCTGCCGTAGAATGCTTGTGAGGCTTCATTACATAAAACCAACACTGAGCTTCAAAGTGAGATAGAACGCATTCCCCAAAAATAAAGTAGGGCTTGCGTTGTCATTTTTATAGTCCAGAGGTGTTACTAAAATTATAAACTTTTTGAATGTGATGCTGCCATGTTGGGAAGACTTGAAGGTAAATTGCAGTTTATGCAATTCCACAGAAGCTGATTTTCACCAGCTCAGTTTTTGCTTTAGGAAGGCATTCAGACTTCACACATATTTTACACACCAGCTATTGCTGAAGCTGTTTAAGTCACGTTTTCACTCAACGTGGGGACCATTACCCATAAACCTCAGTAACAAAATAAAGCAAATGTTTCTGTTTTAGTACAAGGCATATATTACAGTGCAATGTGAAAATAATCAGATCACAAACGTGCTTAAATTTGCTGCTAATAATTTAAGGATTATACACGTTGCAGATTGATTGAGTCCCAAATGTCTTCTTCTCTGATTCAGATAGTAGTTGGTCTCACTGCTGCACCCTGGTGTTCAGTCACACAAACTGCTGTTTGTCAGTGAAGAATCTTTGTAATACTTACTTGAAATAAAATAGAATTTGATACAATAGAACTTAAAGTCAATGGAAGAATTCAGATGATGTATTTTTGTCATCTACAATATAAATACATGACCGATATGGAAATGTGCAGACAGACGAGGCTAAAAGTAGTAGACAGACAACACATACTGGTAGTCTGAATGCACAGATGGCTCACAGGTTGCAAAATATACTGCTTTATCTATAAATATACAGTATATTTGAGTTTAACCCCTTCTATTTTTAACTTCTAAAACTGAGAACTGCCATCATTGGATCATTAAACTGTATTAAATCATCAAAATACCTTGAAATAACATCTGTAATATCCTCTAAATAAAAATACATTAAGGTCATATCATTTATATCCCTTCAAACTCAGTGACTACAAACTGCTTAATTGCTTACATCATTAAAAGGCCAAATTGTCAGAATTTATTTCCTTAGGTTGTCCATGGTAGCTGTTAAAAGGGTTCTTAATGCTTGCTTTTCCAGCAAATAAATCCTTGAGTGCTCAATTTTTCCTGTTCTGATTGGGTGCAAAATTCCTGATCACAACTGGTCTTCTGATGTCTATGTCTGACTTACCTACAGGGAATGCGCCAGTAACTGGTTAATTTCCAAAAGTACATTTCTAGTTATGCAGGAGAGGAGAGGGGGGGGGGGTGTGTGACTCTAAGGCCTTGCCTCTCTAATTCATTTTCAATTTGTTTCAATTGCCTTTGTTGACATTCCAGCCCAAACACTAAAACCTCAACCAATCCAATAGACATTATACTCTTGACGGAACATGCTAATCCCATGCAGGGCACTGCCGTTACACCCTTGAGCATGGTGATTAATCTCAATTACTTAAAATATCCAGCTATATAAATTGATATTTCTGAGCTGTACAGCACTCTGGATAAGGTTGTCAAACATCTCTTGCTGGCATTAAAATATTTAAAATTCCAAAGGTACAGAGAGCCCCTCTATTCCAATATTGTTCTTTTATGTAAAATTTTGTATAGGGTCGTTTGGCCCCCATTATCAGAAAACTACATCTGTTGAAGTTCTAAGAACCTCCAGCAGCAAAATCACATGAAATATTATGCACTCTCCTCTTTAAAACTTGAAACGTTTGTCAGTATAATAGCAGTAATAATGTAGTTAGCAAACCTATGCCTGCCAGCAGCTTTGAAGTATGTGGTTTTTAGCATGTGTGGAAAGTTAATGGTGGGATTTTGTGCAGCAAGCAAATTGTCTCTGGTTTGGAGTTGCATCATTCATGCCCAGTTCCCAACCAGACCACATGAAGCAGCTTTTACGGTTCAAGGTGACAGATGCTGACTAATTTGTGAGATTACAAGATGCTGTAAAGCTTTATTACTAGTAATAACCTTAATAAGAATAATAAGAGTTTTCATAATTACCTAAGTATAAAACATTGTACCTACAGTATATCTGATGGCCAGCATATGAAATATATACTTTATCCCAGCAACCCAAGATTCTAGATATCAATAGGCTACTGGACAAGAAATGGCGTAACCACTTACTGCCTGATTGCAAACGAATGGGAGCTGGAACATTTCCAGGCTTTCTGTGAAATGTATGGATTGGAGAGAGGCAAGATTTTTATAGATACCTGCAAAACCGATGTTACTTTTGGAAAGAAATAAGGAGATTTAATTCCAAGAACCCTTCTGCAATTACACGGATATTCATTAATGCATATAATTCTGAGGGTACCAAAAGAATTATCACAAAACTGTATCACAATATATTGCTGTTGAAAAATCATTCAATCAATTTTATAAAAGAAAAATGGGAGAGAGAGTTCAATTTTATAATACCTCAGGAGGCATCACCCAGATTAATGCCACCAACACATTTTTTTGTCACACCCCAAAACAAATCGAAACAAACCTGTTACACAAGTATTAGTGCTGGAGACAGTGAGTATATGTAATGGCAGATCACATTCATATGTTCTGGACTATCTTCTGCTTTAAAAACCTTTTCTGGAAAGACGTAGGAGCAGTCATTAACATACTAGGTTTTGCCTAGCCTTCTGCCTTGGTAATATGCCTAAGTACTTAGGAAGCGGTTACAAGTACTTTTTGAAAGTTTCCTTGGCAGCAAGCAGGAAGGCCATCACAAGAGACTGGCTCTCAAAAGAACCCCCACTATAAACCAATGGGCTGACATCATGAGCTTCTCCCTGAGCCTGCAAAAGGAGAGAGGAGAGAAATACTGGGGCAACTTGGCTCAGGAAAGAGAGGCTAACAACTCTCAAGCTGCTGGTACATACCAGCATGACCTGAGCTTGAAATATTCCGGTGAACAGGAAAAATATTTTGTATCCGTATAAAACAAACAATTTATGTGTCTGACCTCATGTTCTGTTTACTGTTTATAAGGCTATAAAAATAAAGTTAAAGAAATGAAAAATACATTTTACCTGTTTGTTGCAATCCTGTCTTTTTTTCCGGCAGGAGGAGAAACAGGCCGAGATGAAATCCGGGTTCATGGCCTCTTTCTTGGATTTCCTCAAATCCGGAAAGAGGCAGAATCCTCCTGGGACTGGGATGGAGGGGGGAGTGTTGGGCGGAGCCGTGGATGGCGACTCCTCCCTCATCAAGGGCGGGATCCGACCCTTGTCTCCGGCCCCGCCCCCCCCTCCTCCGTTCGGGGACGGGGACGGGGGGTTGGCCCTCAGTAACTGCCCCAGTCCATGCAAACGGCTGGACGAGGAGCTGAAGAGGAACCTGGAGACTCTGCCCTCCTTCTCCTCGGACGAGGAGGACTCGGTCAGCAAGAACCAGGACCTACAGAAGAGCATCTCCTCTGCCATCTCCGCCCTCTACGACACACCTCAGGTCCTGGCCCCACCCCCACCCCCTCTGGACCCCTCCCCGCCCGCCCAGCTAGCCCCGCCCCTCACGCCTCCGCCCGCCCCTCCCATTCGCACGCCGACCCCTGAGCCCGATGTGCTGGAGATGGGAGAGGAGAGGGAAGAGAAGGAGGCAGAGGAGGAGGAGGAGGAGGAGGAGGAGGGGAGGGTGGAGGAAGAAGAGGAGGAACAGAAGGAAGAGGAGGTGCGGCTGGAGATGGAGGGGAACGAAGAAAGGAGGGTTTCTGAAGAGGAGGAGGAGGAGAAGGAATCCGAGCTGGAAATTCTGTGTGTGCCAAAGGTTGATGGTAAGAGATGAATGAGGGCTGTTTTAATGCTGTCTGTGTCACACACGGCTAACCTCAGAGCAATGGTATTGCATTTGGATTATCCCATAAAAGGTTATATTTATGGAGGCCTGGCTGTAGTCGTAGGCCTGTCTTATCAGCTATTTGACTCTTCATAGATGTAGTCATAGTCGGACCCAAAAAACTACAAGGAGAGGAAAATACATTCACAGAGTGAAGCTTTTTATTGTTTGTCTCTTAACTAAGGATATACTACCAACTGATCTTTGATGCAATGGTTTGCAGCCTAGTTGTAAATTACTGAGCTGGGAACAGCTTTATGGTCAAGTTTAACTTGATACCGCTTTTCAGTGACATAAGGAGTAGAATGCCTTATACTAAATTGGAAATTAACTCAGATTCTGATATTTTGAGATTATTTATGTTTTGGTGTATGATTTTGATTGGTCCAGACAGTTTCTTTGTGCAGTGAAGGATATTTTAAGTATTGAGAGAAGTTTCTGATGACCTGTTGGCTTTACAGTTGCTGGTATAGGGGGATTCAGTGGCTGGTATAGGGTCATTCAGTGGCTGGTATAGGGTCATTCAGTGGCTGGTATAGGGGATTTCAGTGGCTGGTATACGGTCATTCAGTGGCTGGTATAGGGTCATTCAGTGGCTGGTATAGTGGGATTCAGTGGCTGGTATAGGGTCATTCAGTGGCTGGTATAGGGAAATTTAGTGGCTGGTATAGGTGAATTCAGTGGCTGCTATAGGTGCATTCATCTGCTACACATGTGAATTATGAATCACAGATTCTCTCTCTTTCTCTCTCCCTCTCTCTCTCTCTCTCTCCCTCCCTCTTTCACAGATTCCCCATCTGAGCCCCCCCCAGCCCCGGTACCCCCCCTCCCCTCCTTCGCTCTCCCCCCTCCCCAACTCCTTCTTCCTCTCCGTCCCCCCTCCCTCCACCCTCCCTCTCCCTGCCGTCACCCCTCCCCACGCAGGGCGAGCTGCCCGACCGGCCGCTGTCCCAGCCCTCCAGCCCCCTCCCTCCATCCCTCCCTTCTCCCGCCCCTTCCCCTCTTCCTCCCACTCTCCCCCCGTCCGCCACCCCTCCCCCGTCCTCGTCCCCTCCCCCCGACCCGGAGGCGTCGCAGCCCTCGCCCCTGTCCCCACCCACACCAGAGGACGCGCCCACGCCCCAGCTCACCTCCCTGCACCTGGCCAAAAAGCAGCCGGATGCTGCCATCGCGGGAGAGAGCGAAGAGGAGGACAGCGAGAGTGGAGGAGAGGGAATATTCCGGGAGAGGGACGAGTTTGTGGTGCGCACTGAAGACATAGGAACCCTCAAGGTAGCCTCACATGTTTATGCTGGTCTCTGTCTGTCTGTCTATCCGTCTGTCTACAGTTGAAGTCGGAAGTTTACATTAGGGCTGCGCGATAAAACGATGTCGATAATTTTTGCGATAAAATTTGCCACGATAACGATGATAAACTTATGAGATTTATTTTCGATAAAACTAACATTTACGTCCGTTTCTTCTACTCACCCAAATACAACACGAACAGCCAATCAGAACAAGACTGTCTTTCACGTTGCTGATGCGCCCACCCACTGAACACAACGCTACTCAGGGTGACCACGTGTGTTTAGCTCACATAGGAATGAGTCACCGGCGAAATCAACCGAAAATGGTAGTTAGTAGGCGTTGGTTAATGTTAACTTGTTATACAGAAATAATTTATCTATTGGATCAACGTTAGATAAGGCGTCAACATCAGGCGCACCTATCTTGCCAACCGTCAGTAGGCTACGGCTGAAAGTTATATTTCCCCTAGCTTGTGCTCTTATTGGTAACAGAACCATGATGGTAATAAAGTTAACTTCGCTAATGCTAGCTATCATAACTGCCTACACCTGCTGCAGACAGCCCTTCTGAAGCCAGAAAACATCTACCAAACTTTTCTTACTGTTCATGTATGCTTACTGTTCATAGAAAATAACAAAGAAATGTGGACGGGCAGTTGTGAATGCGATAAAGCTTAAGATTTAATCAAACCTTTGTATAACGGTTTCAAGATTCAAATAATTTGGCTCGCCAACCCGACCCCCCTCTCCCCTCCCTCATTCAAAAAAAATTGTTAGCAAACTATAGTGTTGGCAAGTCACATACACTAAGTTGACTGTGCCTTCAAACAGCTTGGAAAATTCCAGAAAATTATGTCATGGCTTTAGAAACTTCTGATAGGCTAATTGACATTATTTCAGTCAATTGGGGGTGTACTTGTAGATATATTTTAAGGCCTACCTTCAAACTCAGTGCCTCTTTGCTTGACATCATGGGAAAATCAAAAGAAATCAGCCAAGACCTCAAAAAGAAAATTGTGAACCTCCACAAGCCTGGTTCATCCTTGGGAGCAATTTCAAAACGCCTGAAGGTACCACGTTCTTCTGTACAAACAATAGTACGTAAGTATAAACACCATGGGACCACGCAGCCATCATACCGCTCAGGAAGGAGACGCGTTCTGTCTCCTAGAGATGAACGTGCTTTGGTGCGAAAAGTGCAAATCAATCCCAGAACAACAGCAAAGGACCTTGTGAAGATACTGGAGGGAACAGGTACAAAAGTATCTATATCCACAGTAAAACGAGTCCTATATCGACATAACCTGAAAGGCTGCTCAGCAAGGAAGAAGCCACTACTCCAAAACCGCCATAAAAAAGCCAGACTACAGTTTGCAACTGCACATGGGGACAAAGATCTTACTTTTTGGAGAAATGTCCTCTGGTCTGATGAAACAAAAATTGAACTGTTTGGCCATAATGACCATCGTTATGTTTGGAGGTAAAAAGGGTGAGGCTGGCAAGCCGTAGAAAACCATCCTAACCGTGAAGCATGGGGGTGGCAGCATCATGTTGTGGGGGTGCTTTGCTGCAGGAGGGACTGGTGCACTTCATAAAATAGATGGCATCATGAGGAAGGAAAATTATGTGGATATATTGAAGCAACATCTCAAGACATCAGCTAGGAAGTTAAAGCTTGGTCGCAAATGGCTCTTCCAAATGGACAATGACCCAAAGCATACTTCCAAAGTTGTGGAAAAATGGCTTAAGGACAACAAAGTCAAGCTTTGGTGTGGCCATCACAAAGTCCTGACCTCAATCCAATCGAAAATTTGTGGGCAGAACTGAAAAAGTGTGTGCGAGCAAGGAGGCCTACAAACCTGACTCAGTTACACCAGTTCTGTCAGGAGGAATGGGCCAAAATTCCAGCAACTTATTGTGAGAAGCTTGTGGACGGCTACCCGAAACGTTTGACCCAAGTTAAACAATTTAAAGGCAACGCTACCAAATACTAACAGACTATGTAAACTTCTGACCCACTGGGAATGTGATGAAAGAAATAAAAGCTGAAATAAATCATTCTCTCTACTATTATTCTGACATTTCACATTCTTAAAATAAAGTCGTGATCCTAACTGACCTAAGACAGGGAATGTTTTCTAGAATTAAATGTCAGGAATTGTGAAAAACTGAGTTTAAATGGATTTGGCTAAGGTGTATGTAAACTTTCGACTTCAACTGTATCTATCTTTCTGTCTATTTGTCTATCTATCCATTTACCTGTCTATCAATCTCTCTGTCTGTATCTTATATAGTACTGTCTATCAGCTTGAAGGTGTGGGCCATTTGCAGAGT
Source organism: Synaphobranchus kaupii (assembly GCA_029718625.1). Lineage (NCBI taxonomy): Eukaryota > Metazoa > Chordata > Actinopteri > Anguilliformes > Synaphobranchidae > Synaphobranchus > Synaphobranchus kaupii. The sequence continues at coordinate 44,008,786 of CM056386.1, read as the reverse complement.
TATAAACTGGCCAGACCTGCAGATTCCGAAACTTTGAAAGCCCACAACCCACCCAAAGGAATGAATATTTTCTGTGAAACAAAGGCTAATGTTTGTTCAGGGTGTTACTGACAAACCCTCCCATCCCTGGTGACTGCTGCTCTGGTATAGCCCGAATTCAAAACCAGACCGTGGGGGCCATCCATGCACTAGAACAGTGCCTTAACAGATACCAGACTGTGGGGCACATCCATGCACTAGAACAGTGCCTTAACAGATACCAGACCGTGGGGCACATCCATGCACTAGAACAGTGCCTTAACAGATACCAGACTGTGGGGCACATCCATGCACTAGAACAGTGCCTTAACAGATACCAGACTGTGGGGCACATCCATGCACTAGAACAGTGCCTTAACAGATACCAGACTGTGGGGCACATCCATGCACTAGAACAGTGCCTTAACAGATACCAGACTGTGGGGCACATCCATGCACTAGAACAGTGCCTTAACAGATACCAGACTGTGGGGCACATCCATGCACTAGAACAGTGCCTTAACAGATACCAGACCATGGGGCCCATCCATGCACTAGAACAGTGCCTTAACAGATACCAGACTGTGGGGCACATCCATGCACTAGAACAGTGCCTTAACAGATACCAGACTGTGGGGCACATCCATGCACTAGAACAGTGCCTTAACAGATACCAGACTGTGGGGCACATCCATGCACTAGAACAGTGCCTTAACAGATACCAGACTGTGGGGCACATCCATGCACTAGAACAGTGCCTTAACAGATACCAGACTTTGGGGCACATCCATGCACTAGAACAGTGCCTTAACAGATACCAGACTGTGGGGCACATCCATGCACTAGAACAGTGCCTTAACAGATACCAGACTATGTGATGTACTCCTGTATGTTGAAAGGTTAAGACGGTAACCTTCTGCATATGTAACAGCGAATAGTAAAGTCAGGATGTGCGGATTTCCGTGTTTCAAAGCTCACCGTGCCAGTTCATCATGTTGAATATTACCTGCATTTCTTAAGGGACAGGGGGGCAAAGAGGGTTACAGACAGGGGGAAAGCAGAGAGGGTTATGGGAGGATAGAGAATGTGCATGTGGGTTAAGAGTAAAGATGGTCCTGGGAGTGGTGGACCCCCAGTGCATTATGGGCCATATGGGTTGAGAAGCACAGGTTACAGTGCTGGATGTAACGGGTGTGTGTGGTGCGCGCCCCTTTTTTAACGCCCCCCCACTCGTCCCACAGCTGGCTCTGCAGACGGGCCGAGAGCCACCCCCCATCTGGAGGGTGCAGAAAGCCCTGCTGCAGAAGTTCTCCCCCGAAATCAAGGACGGACAGCGACAGTTCTGCGCCACCAGCAACGTGAGTGCCCCCCCCCCCCCCATACAATAAACATATAATCCTGCAGGATGGGAAGAGTAAGCACTAGTTCTACAGATTCTGAGCAAACACACATATGCGCACGCACGCACGCACAAACATACATATACAGAAGGGTGACAAATTAAAGGAAAGACCCCTACAGTGAGGGGGGTCCGGTGGCTCTGTTATGCTTTGGGGGGCATTTTCCTGGCATGGTTTGGGTCTACTTGTCCCCTTAGAGGGAAGGGTCACTGCAAATCAATACAAACTTATTCTGAGTGATCACCTTTATTCGATGATGAAACATTTCTATCCTGATCGCAGTGCACTCTTCCAAGATGACAATGCCCCCATCCACAGGGCACGAGGGGTCACTGAATTGTTGAGTATGAAATTGATCGTGAATCATCTGCTATGGCCTTCACAGTCACCACCAGATTTCAACCCAGTTGAACACCTATGGGAGATTTTGGACTGACGTGTTAGACAGCGCTCTCCACCACCATCATCAAAACCCCAAATGAAGGAATATCTTTTGGAAGAATGGTGTTCCATCCCTCCAGTAGAATTCCAGAGACTAGAATCTATGCTAGACTAGAGGTAGAATCTATGCCAAGGCGCATTGAAGCTGTTCTGGCGGCTTGTGGTGGCCTAACACCTTACTAAGACACTTTATGTTGGTTTTTCCTTTAATTTGTCACCCGTCTGTATATACACACACGCACGTGCACATACAAGCATACAGAAACACACACACGCTTGCATACACACACAAGCTTACACACACACCACACGCACGTACGCGTATACACAGAGGCATACACAGACACGCACATACAGAGACACACACACTCACACTCACCCTACAGGGAAGAGTTACCTCTAGTTCTACAGGATCTAAGCAAAAACACACACGTACAGACTCATACTCACACACATACATAAGTTCACATATGCACATACATACTGACACATGCTTTCTCACACACACACACACACACACACACACACACACACACACACACACACACACACACACACACACACACACACACACACACACACGTACACATACACACAGTGATGCACAGTAAGACTACATGCTACTTGATTAGGAAACCGGTCTGTCTGTTCCTCAGTACCTGGGGTACTTTGGCGATGCCAAGACGCGCTACCAGCGTCTGTACGTCAAGTTCCTGGAGAACGTCAACAAGAAGGACTATGTGAGGGTGTGCTCCCGAAAACCCTGGCACAGACCAGCCCTCGCTCTGCGGTACTGATACACTCCCATCCCATCTCTGTGTTCTCATTGTGTGCACAGCTGTCTTTTCTGTTAATTTCTCCTGAGCTGTGCTGTGTGTCTCTGGCCCTGTTGCAGTGACCTGTGTGTAACCTGGTTCTCTGCTCCTGGACACCTGTCAGCCAGGGCTCACACTGTGTTAATCCCCCTCTTCTCAGTAAATCTACAGTGTGCTGAATGCACATTTAAAGTGTGATAGTGCTGATCAACTTCCTGTGGTGCCGATGTACTTCCTGTGGTGTCGATGTACGTCCTGTGGTGCTGAAGTACTTCCTGTGTTTCTGCTGTTTCAGGCGTCAGTCCCTCCCCAAGCCAACGCCGCTTCCTCATACCCAGACTCCTCCCCGGGTAGAGAGGGAGGATAAGGAGAGGGAGCAGAGGGAGAAAGAGCTGCGAGAAAAGGAGAGGGAGGAGAAAGAGAAGGAAAGGGAGAGTGAGAGGGAAAGGGAGAAGCAGAGGGAGAAAGACAAGGAAAGAGAGAAGGAGAAGAGGCTGCAGCTGTCTCAGGAGAAAACGGAAAAGCGAGCTGGAGGAGTGGAGAGAGGGAGAGGGAGGGAGGAAAAGAGGGGTGGAGGAGAGAGGAAGGTGGAGCGCTCCACCAGGGCGAGGCCGGTGAAGATGAAGGCCGAGCCTCCGCCCAAGAAGAGGAAGAAATGGCTGAAGGAGGTTCCCTCCTCTTCAGAGTCTTCACCTGACCCCAACCCCCCCAGTGGAGACGACGGTGAGAACGGAGAACGCGTGTGTGTGTGTGTGTATGTGTTTGTATGTGCGTGTGTATGCGTGCGCACGTACATGTGTTGTTGCATATTACTCGCAGATGTGTGGGGGTTATGTTGTGTGTTACTCGCAGGTGTAACCCTGGTGTGTGCGTGTTATGTTGTGTGTCACTCGCATGTAGGGCTGCATGATTATGGCAAAAATTTACATCACGATTATATTAGTCAATATTGAGAGCACGATTAATTAACAGGTGTGTGGGGGTTATGTTGTGTGTTACTCGCAGGTGTAACCCTGGTGTATGTCCTCTCTCTGCAGCACTGGCAGCGCGGGGAGGAGTGAACAGTCGGGCCATGAGAGAGCTCTTCCGCAGCTACGTGGAGATGCTGGTCAGCACCGCACTGGACCCAGATATGATACAAGCTCTGGAGGACACACACGGTGAGAGAGAGGCGAGAGAGGGATGACGGAGGAAAGAGAGAGAGGGAGGGGGCAAGGCACGAGGCAGGAGGGAATGGTTTTTGTACTTGTTTTTGTATTTGCTGTACACTGCAAACAGGTGTACACTTAATAAAGCAGAATAGTGTGGAGTATCGGTGTTAGGCAGAAGTGAACAAGGAGCCTTAGTGTAGATATCATTTTGAATCATTGAATGTAATTTTGGGAACATACTGTTGGTGGTTTTGGTGCTTTGAGGATTTGGCAGTTATTTTAGGCCAATAAAAAAATCTTAAGAATTGAATCTGAGGGAGATGAGTGAGGATCGTGTGCAGAGACAAGGTTAATGGGAGTCAGATATCAGAGGTGGTGTAAACGTGCAGGTCATCACTGCCCAGCTCACAGCTGCACCCCCCTCCCCAGATGAGCTGTATCTGCCCCCCATGAGGAAGATTGACAGCATCCTAAACGAGGAAAAGAGGAGACTCCTGAGGAGGGCGAACATGAGCACTCAGCACCAGGTCTGTCTGTCTGTCTGTCTGTTAACATGAGCACTCAGAACCAGCTCTGTCTGTTAACATGAGCACTCAGCGCCAGGTCGGTCTGTCTGTCTGTCTGTTTGTTAACATGAGCACTCAGCCCCAGGTCTGTCTGTCTGTTAACATGGCAGCTCAGCACCAGCTCTGTCTGTCTGATGGTTAACATGAGCACTCAGCACCAGGTCTGTCTGTCGGCACGTGTCTGCATCATCTGCATGTTTGTGTCTTACGGTTAACATTAGCGCTCAGCACCAGGTACGTCTGTCTGTCCACAGGTTTGTGACTGTTATGAGGTTCAACATGACCACTCAACACTAGGTCCGTCAATCTGTTCGTCCGTTATGAGGGTCAACAATTATTCCCTCTATCCTGGCTGCTAAATCCTTCTGTAAATCTATGAAAAGTTGTCTACTTACATTTCTACTACTCTTCCTGTCTGTAATTTTTGGGAAAGGGATGTGAACAATTCAGTGCTGGTACTGGATTGGACCAGGATTTGGAATGTTTTTACTTCTTCCAAAAAACCTTGCCCATCAATTAATTCATTTTAAGGTTGTACATAGGTCATATTTTACGCCTGAAAGCAGATTCAAAATGAAACTACATAACTGCCCACACTCAGAAGTAGGGAACTATATCCATATGTATTGCAGGTTTGTGTAAACTGAGGCATAATTTGATAGATACATTTCTCATTTAGACTTACTTAATCCATTTATTTGCCCTTTGCTTCCTTTATTTATAATTTTTACATTTAAATTGATTTGATTTACTCGTATGCTTTTTAAAAAAAACATTTTATTAAATTTAAAAAAAATATATTTTCTCCTTTTATCCCATGTACAGTATATGTGTGATTCCTGCTATCTTTTTTACTTCAAATAAATAATTGTTAACAAAATAATTCATAATAATTTCCCTCTAAACCCGTGTCTTTCCAAAACTGAGCAGCACCAGGTCCGCGGCCCCCTGGCTGTCTTTGCCCTCATGTCTCGCTGTCTGTCATCATTTTATTTGCTTTTTTTCCCTCTAAACCCATTTTTTTCTGAAACTGTGAGCAGACTAAGCCCTGGGGAGGGCCTGCACATCCATCCCCAGCTCAGCCCTCAGATAGAGGGTGTTCCCATAGCAATAGCTACGCCCCAAAATACATTTGAACAAAAACTGAATGCATTCCGGGGTTCACAAACAGTCATTGAGTCCAGTTACTCTGTGATGGTTGAGGGGCAGAAAGTTTAAGCAGCACAGTTTTAAATCTCTTTTTTTATTATTCAGGATAAAACTGTAATCATGCAGATGTATACACGCGCCCCTTTATCACCCTGTCAATCAAACTCCTTAACAACAGTAGATAAGGACTGCATGGGACTTAGTGCACTATGCTCTATATATGAAATTAATGTGACGTAATGAAAAAGGCCTGTGTATGATTGGGGCAATTTCTGCATTTTGTATGCATGTCACAGGTGTACACAGTGTTACTGCACAAACACAATATACAAGGATAAAAAATGTCCTCTTCCTGATGATGAAGTAAATCTAGAGTGTTAAATCATGTGCTGATTCTTGAATACTGAATTAAACCTCAAAGTCTTGAATGTTAAATGTTTCACATTAAATGTTAAGTGCTTAATGTTGAATGCTGAATGTTGAATGCTGAATGTTGATTGTTGATTGTTAAATGTTAACTTTGTTAGAACATAATATTGTGTAGGTACCTGGTCCCAATATGAGTCGTAATATTCAAGCTCTCCTTCATGACCTGCTCCAGTGGTCAGCAACTGGGCAACGACGAATGACGTTTTTTCTCTCTCCATTCACTCCCGTTGCATGGCGAAACAGGTCCAAAAGCACACTTTTAGCACATAAACGAATGCAAACAACGCGGATTGTGCCGATATACAAAATGATCCACGTGATCCAATCCAAGCTAGCCGTAGCCGTTACGCTTTTCACAATGCAAAAGACGCGGAGTCTCCCATATCCCCCTCTATAAGAAAGTCTCTGGTAACAGTCCCACTCACTTTCTGAAGCGTGCGTTAGTAAACAAACCAAGCAGCAAAGAAGCTAGCAACAGCTGCTAGTTCTCCGAAAATAGTTCTTCAAAATCAAATTAATCAAAAATTGGTTAAGAAATTTCAAACTTTCGGTTTCCGAATGTCGTAATTTTGTATATCGGCATAATCTGCAATGTTTGCATTTGTTTATGTGCTAAAAGCGTGCTTTTGAGACCTGTTTCGCCATGCAATGGGTGTGAATGTAGAGAGAAAAAACCACTGGAGCAAGGTGAGCTTGAATATTACGACTCATATAGGGGCCAGGTAGCTATACAACAGATTATGTTTTAACAAAGTTCACTATGCGTTTAATTGTTGATTGTTGAATGTTAAACGCTGAATGTTGAATCTCACCTGTAGGAAGCTCTGCACTCCTTCCCCCAGATGACCGCTGACCCCCTGGAGACGGGGGCTGTAAAGGTGCAGCTGTGCGGGGAGGGGTACAACCGCAAAACACTGAACCGGATAAAAAAGACCGCGCCCAAGCCACAGGCAAGTACTGGAACACAGGGAAACCCGGGTGCCCTCTACAGTGCAGACACAAGCAGACACGGTAGTGCTAACTGGCGTTTTATTCTTTCTTTTCTCTTTTTCTCCATCTCTCTCTGTCTGTCACTCTCTCAGGACCTTAAGCTGTCAGCAGAAACATGTCGAATCTACAGTCTTTATCACTCTCTCCACCATTACAAATATCACACCTTCCTGCACTGTAAGAGAGAGGTAAGATTACGGCCTCACTCAGCCCATTTCAGTCAGCCCGTATACACTGTCCAGTTTCATCTGAATGAGGTTTAATGTGGGGTCCAGTCACTGCATCTGAATGGGGGTTTAATGTGGGGTCCAGTCACTGCATCTGAATGGGGTTTAATGTGGAGTCCAGTCACTGCATCTGAATGAGGTTTAATGTGGGGGTCCAGTCACTGCATCTGAATGGGGTTTAATTTGGGGTCCAGTCACTGCATCTGAATGAGGTTTAATGTGGAGGTCCAGTCACTGCATCTGAATGAGGTTTAATGTGGGGTCCAGTCACTGCATCTGAATCAGGTTTAATGTGGGGGTCCAGTCACTGCATCTGAATGAGGTTTAATGTGGGCTCCAGTCACTGCTTGTGGTATTGGCCCTCTCTCTCAGTGTTAATGAGCAGCAGTGTCCAGTGCTCATGTACAGTGTTAATGAGCAGCAGTGTCCAGTGCTCATGTACAGTGTTAATGAGCAGCAGTGTCCAGTGCTCATATACAGTGTAACCCTTCTCCGTGTCAAGCTGCCTTCACACAGACTCTGACATACAACAAGCGACCGACTGGAAATCATTCATTTCTTATGGGCGTCGCAAACAGGCTTGCGAGGGGTTCTGACCCAGTGTGGTGCGCAACTTTTTGTGTCCGACCAAGGCTTTGTGTGCGTTGGATTTTTTCATCTTCCGCAGTGCGAAGCAGTCCGACCGTACGACCGGAATTCATGCATTTCAATGGAGAGACGGTTCCTAGCAAGAGGCTAGCTAATAATAATGATCACGATGAAGATATATATATATTTTTTAAATATTTTAAATAAATAATCAGTGATGTGTATCATGTTCGAAGATCAGTCATTTTGTTGTTACAGATTTTTTTGTTGTTGTTGCTGTAGCTGTAGATTTGTTGGCTGAATATCTTAGCCTACTATCATTTTTAAACCACTCAGACTTTTAATTATTAAACAATGCACACTATAGGTAGCAAAACATAAAATTACATTAGGCTATATATTATTTTTATGTTTTACATTTAAATGTCCGGGTGCTCAGACACTGCGAGGAGGAGCATCTCCCCCATGGTGCTTGACAACGACTCGATATAGCGACTGCCTGTGAATCTATAGACGCACTTACTACGATGGCCACTAGAGGGCATATTGCGACTGTTGGATGCAGAGGTCGTATTCGGTATGAAGGCGGTGTGTGTCTGTCTGTTTGTGTTGTACGACCTCTCTCTGAGTGACTGTAATAATAAGGTAGTGTCCTGTGTGTGTGTGTGTGTGTGTGTGTGTGCTTCTGTGTGCATTGTGTGACCTCTGTCTGAGTGTTAATATAAAGTAGTAGTGTCCTGTGCGTGCGTGCGTGTATAATACTAACCTCTCTCTGGGTGGATGCAGACGGACAGTATCGAGCAGGCAGCAGAGGACCCTGGTCAGGAGGAGGTGGTGCAGCAGTGCATGGCCAACCAGGGGTGGCTGGAGACGCTCTTCAACTCCTTCATGGAGCTTCTGACTCTCAGCGCGAAGGCCTGAGGGGGGAGTCGAGGAGGCGAGAGACGGACGTGTGCTCCGTGGGTGTGCGGGCTCGGTGGAGCGCCTTGCGCAGGTGGCACTGCATTCTGGGTAATGTTCGATACCTTTCAAGCTGTAACGTGCTTCACTGCTGGAGAGGGCCTCTCTCCAGGGGGAACCGATGTGTAATGGAGACGCCGGGCAGGAGACCTGAGCCGATATAGGTGCGCTGTTACAAACTACAGAACAAACAGGCGTGTGTCTAATGGGGACAGGTGGGGCTCGAACCAAACTGGACTGAGCCAAAGGCCGTGCCAGGTGAAGTGTAGACGCCCGACTCGGGCATGTTAGGTGGAACAGGACGTGTTTGGTTTGGTTTTCATTTAGAAGATGACCGTACCTGACATTTTTAAAAGAATGGGATGGGATGGGATGGGACGTGACGGGAGGGGAGGGGAGGGCAGGAGACAAGGCGTGAATGTGCCTGAACTGCTTACGTATGAAGACTGTGAGTAGAATATTTCTGTAGGGGATGTGGTTTAATGGAACAGGCAGTGTCAGTTTGCTTTTGATCTGTTTCACATACTTAATGTGGGACGTATCTGTATATACACATATAAATAATTGTGATTATTTATACAAGGACATTTTTAATGAGTACCCTCCCAAGATGGGATAATTTGCTATTATTATTTTAAATAATAATATTTTGTTAGGGTATAAATAAAATGACTTGGCTTCCCTTTCTCTCTTCTCGTCTCCTTACTTGAATAGGGAGGGACGAGAAGATGAGAACATGATGTCTTTTTTTGTGTGCTTAAAAAAAGAAGGAGAAATGTATTTGAAATTAAACAAAGAAGTAATGTTAGTCTTTCTGTTTGTTCTTCAAAAGACAATGAGAGAAAGGACGGAGGGGAGAAATCATGTTAAAGAGATTCATTTTTGTTGCTTTCTGAAAGAAAGCAGGGAGAACTAGTAAGTTGTAATGATAAAAAATAACTGTGTTTACTGTTAATTGTTTTTTATCTGTATGTTGTTTATTATAATTATTATTTTTGGAGCTACCTGTTTGTTTATTCTCTTGCAATTTTTTTGGTGTGTATTGTAAATATTGTACAGTTCTCAACTCTTGAATTCCCAGTTCCTCTGTACATTAATTACCTGTATTTGACAAAAGCAAATAAAAAAAAAAACGGGATGAAAAACATGAATTTCCTAATCTTGTCTGTGTGTGTTTTTCTGACTTCTTTTTTCATTGCGTCTTCCCATTTCTTGTTGCATTTCTAAGTGCCCAAAGTATCTCTCACTGGCTGGGCTTGTATATGTATTCATTTATTTATTATTTTATTTATTTTAGTGATAGCGCACCAGCCCACTAAATACCCGCACAATGCAACATTTTAATAAAAATATAACACTTGAGCCTTTTAGATGACAACTAAATTTTACATTTAAATCTTTAGAGCTCCTGGAGTAGAAATTGTAGCAGGCAGCTGCCAATGTAATGGAAATAGCACACAGCTAGCTAGGTAACTAGGTACATCTGCATCAAATTGACGATAACAGTACAGTAATTTTATATGTAGCTAACCGATAATTACTATGTAGCTAATAATGGCACTGGCTCTACCATATTATGAATTAAGTATGCCTCTTCTATTCAGTACAATTGGAGCTTTTGACACAGTCAGGTATTTACCCTCTCTTTCTTTACATACCTATATAGCTTTTGACACAGTCAGTCAGATTTCCACGCATGGGTAACACAAGGAAATGACGCGAGACTACAACCAGTTTTTTGACCATCCAGTGAAGGTACCTGGTGATGGACCGAGAAGGAGGACTGGCACACCACCACCGGAGATTTATATTGAGGCACGTTTATATTGAGGTAGGACGTTTAAAATATGTTAATATTGCCATTGGCCCATCAGGATTAGATAGCAGAATGTGGGGGAAATCAGTACGCTGAAACCAGTCCATTAGCTTGATAAGCGACCTGGCATCACATTTATTCTTAGGAAAGTAACAGATAGCCAGTTATTTGTCCTATTACCCTATAACTTTTAACATGTACGACTACATAAATGCAATATGTTTACAGTGAAAATGATTTGCAGTTAACATCACTAAACAAGAAGCATGGGTCAGAGCAGACTAACTGGGCTTATTGTACAAACCCTAGTTCCAAAAAAGTTGGGACCATATGTAAAATGCACATAAAAGCAGAAAGCAGTGATTTGTAAATTTTCTTTTACATATGTTTAATTGAAAACAGTACAAAGAAAAGATATTTAATGTTTTACCTTATCAACTTTATAGATTTTTGTAAATATATGCTAATTCCGAATTTGATGCCTGGAACACGTTCCAAAAAAGTTGGGACGGGCAAAAAAAAAAAAAAAAAAAGACTGGGAAACACTTGTTTCGAACATTCCACAGGTAAACAGGTGATGCTATCATGACTGGGTATAAAAGGATATTAAAAGACTCTCGATATCTTATTTTCAGGTACTCTTATAAGCGATACTATAACCTCTGCATTTGAATGGATCTATATGGGAATTGGGGGGTGGAACTAGATTAAATTACACGGGAATAGTATGGAACCCATGGTTGGCAAAATGGCCGTAAGTCATCAAGGGTCTGAGGTATCAAACAAGTCTCAAACCATCACTCTGCTGCCAGATATGCAGTAGATAGTTAACTTGAAGAACTTGAACTTGATCACTTGTTGTTTCTCCTGATTTATTTTTCCATAGAGTTCAATAGGAAAATGAGTCAGGAGAAACAACCCTTAAAGTGATCCATCCATATCTACTGCATATCTGGCAGCAGAGTGATGGTTTGAGGCTCGTTTGATACCTCAGACCCTTGATGACTTACAGCAATTTAGCCAACCATGGGTTCCATACTATTCCCATGTAATTTACAGCTTAACCTAGTCCCACCCCCCAATTCCCATAGAGATCCATTCAAATGCCCCTGTCCCAACTTTTTTGGAAAGTGTTGCAGGCATAAAATTCAGAATTATCATATTTTTACAAAAGGTAAAACATGAAATATCTTTTCTTTGTACTGTTTTACATTAAATATATGTAAAAGATAATTTACAAATCACTGCTTTCTGCTTTTATGTGCATTTTACATACTGGAATTGGGGTTTGTACATCATTGTGGACATGATTTGGATTTGGTTTGATTCTATTCTTTGTCTGTCTATTCTGTTTTACGTCTCATCATTTTAATGGGTCATGAAAATGGAATAATCTGTATTTGCTTTATATCTTTTCAAAGCATATTCATCCCCGTTGATAAGTTAAGTAACATTGTTTTTACATCATGTACATTCATTTCTTTCTGTTCAGTTCTTTGTGCTGTATTTGTATGCCTCTCCTATAGTTAGCTCACTGTTTAAGGTATCTATGATTGCTTACTCTGATTTTCTCTTTCTTAATCAACCTCTTCCTCACTTTCTTCCTCACTTTCCCTCTCCTCTGCTAGTCTGCAGTCCCTCAACTGTCCACAGAGTGGCGCTAGTCTTCCATCTGCTGTCACTCCCATGGGCTGGATAATGTTGTCACTGCAAGGGAAAGCAAAAGGTTTGTGTGACTGTGAGTGACCCAGAAGGCCGATGTTCTATGCACAGTTTATATGTGGAGTAATTAAACTGCTGCTCATAGATTACATGACAGAGATTATAATTTGTAATCCTAGTTGACAGCCCAGCCTCATTAGGGTCACAGTTTCTGTTGGCTTTTGGTGTGTTTTAATAGCAGAGATTAATTTATGTTTCTGATTGGCTTAAATTGTCCACAAATATTGTTTCTGATGCTTAAATTGGCTGCTGAATGAAAGGAAACCACAGAAAAGTGCAGATACTGTGCCCCTCCATGATCTGTTTACACATGCAATGTTCCTGCTTAAATGCCTGTGGGGCAGATTTGTCTTTATCACAGTATGTTCCCACTACATGTCAACCGTGAAAGAGTACAAATGTATGTTTTGCCTCTGGCTTCGACATGTAGAGGCTCAAAAGTCAATATTTCCTGATAAACCGGGAAGAAAGGCGTCCCGTTTGCAGTGGAAATGCAGGGCCCTGATTGGACAAATGGAGCTCACCGCGAGAGCCTGTTAAACATGTTGATAAGCTTGCTGGCCTCCTCTTCCTTCTCCTCCTCAGTCATGCCCTCCATGGGGTCCGACTGCTCCTCTTCCACCCTCCCCGTCACGGGGTTGATTCGTCCCTTGGCCTCCCGGTACTCCTCCGTGTCCGAGTCGGAATCGCTGGAGTATTGGCCCCCTGGCGGGCTCTGGGCCCCCGATATAGCTGCCCCGCCCAGCAACCCGCGGGCGGCTAGCAGCCCTGCCGCGTTGCCATAACCTGTGTACTTCACAAACCTGGACACTGAAGGGGTGAGAAACAGAGAGGGACAGGAGAGGGAGCGCAGAGAGAGAGAGAGACGGAGAGAGCAGGGGTATGTGGGGAGGATATGTGGGGAGAGGTTAATTGTAGGGTTCTATCTGACATTTTTGTCAAACATGAGCTATCAGTACAGGAATGCTCTTTGTTCTTTCTTTTTACTATACAACAGAATAGACAATTCAAAACAATGTTAAGATTAGGAACTTGAATATTCTCAAACCTGATATCTCAAAACTATACAAGCTTCAGAGAGAACCCCATCACTCTATGCTGTAAATATATGCAGAACACCCACACACACACACAATTTTGCCAGCCCATGAAAGTGGCAGTGACGGTCTCTGCCCCTGTTGTATGTAATGAGCGAGGTCATTAGAGGAAGCGTGACCCATTAGTAACATTAGAAATAATGACAACGGCAGGTCAGAGCAGCTGAGTACCGTTCTCCTTGCACAGAACAAACAGCAGCTCGGCGGAGCAATGCTTGACGTCCGTGTCCATGTTGGTCATGAGGCGCACCAGTCGCCCCCTCACTGTGGGACCCTGCTCCGGCCTGCTGGTCACGTCCCTCAAGGGGGGGAGGATCTGAGGGAGAAAGGGGAGCTTAGATCACCTGCGATCCAAAACACAGTACCCAATGCGTACTCTCACACACTTACTGTACACACACTGCACTGGAACACTGCGCACTCTCACAAGCGCACTGTACACACACTGCACTGGAACGCTGCATACTCTCACAGACACACTGTACATACACTGGACTGGAACACTGTGCACTCTCACAGACACACTGTAGACACACTGCACTGGAACACTGCTCTATCACAGAATGCCTAACAGCTTCTGTGTTCTATAGTGTTTTTCACCATGTAAGCATTTCAAAAAGAGAAATATTTTCAACACTGTAGAACCTCTTAGTCTTTGTAGTGTGCTGACAACATAGTTTCCCTGCAAGGGCTGGAGATCAGATGGGCAAGGATGAGGTTCAAGCCGACAAAATCAAAGTCGCTGGTGCTGAAGAAGGGACAGATTCCACTTCAGTATAGATGGGACACCAATTCCAACTGTCTCCGCAAAGCCAGTGAAGAGCTTTGGCGTCAGTTCAGGCTACCTGCCAGGAGCTGGAGAGCTGGCTGAGAGCGGTGCACCGGTCAGGGCTTCCCTGCAAGTTCAAGGCATGGATCTACCAGTACGGCATCTGTGGGACTGGAGAAGCAGCTGAAGTTTCCATGGCACATTGTCACAACCACCCTAAGGCCAGACATGGTCTCAGAGGCAACCAAGAACATCGTCCTTTTGGAACTGACAGTGCCGTGGGAGGACCGTCTGGAGGAAGCCCATGAGAGGAAGAGGGCCAAGTATGAAGACCTTGTCATCCACTGCTGTAAGCAGGGCTGGAAGGCTAGGTGTATGCCAAGGGGCCAAGACTGGGCTTTCGTTTTGAAGCTCACTTCCTGGTTGCGCTGGGAGCAGCAATTGTGCCGTTGCTCACTAGCGCCACTGCGATTGGCTCCAGTATAGGTCTTTCACCGTATAAGACAATGGCAGCAATGTGGTCAAAATACTCAGTCAATAAAGTTTTCCCATAAAAAAAATGTAATTGCAATAGGTGCCTTTCCTTCATCTAATGCCTCTGCATGTGCTGATTATTTTTAAAATATTGTGTCGTTTGGACAGGGTATTAACATTTGTTCAGGACCAATCAGAGGGACAGGTTGAGTCCTCTTCGGCTCCACGGAGCAGGCGCAGTTTGTACAAACGGGCGGCGAAAAAGACATCAGGAGCCTCAATTCAGTTTTTTACGAGGTCGTGGAAAGGCAATGGGTGACGTCACAGTGGCTTTGTCCATATTTTTATACAGTCTACGGTGTATTCCCATTGAGGTTGGCTGCAGTGGTTTTGCGGGGCAATCACTCTACAAAGCCATAAGTGTACTGGGCATCACTGGAATGGGGAGGAACATCACAGAGGCAGCGGAGAAAGACTCAAGATGGCTCTGGATCAGGAGAGGAGGTCCATGGGGAGGAGCAAATGCCACCTGAACACAAGTCATCAACTATGGCTGGGTCGCCTGCGTCTGATGTTGAAAGACCCGAAACACCCAATGACCCTAGGTTCCATCACTGATGATGTGTTCAGGAGCATCTAGAGATCAAACCCTACTTGCTGCTAATATCCAACTCCATATGACGGCAGTGGAGGTTTTGACTGGAGACTATTTCATGTTGAACAAACATATGTAGTGTCCAATCAGATAGCTGGAGCATTTTTAAACTCAGTCCTGTGTATGTTTGTTTTTATTATTTTATTACTCTATTTATCAGTTTATGTTATTGACAGTGTGCTTACGTTCTTCCATGATTTTTTCCTTACACATATTTTAACACAATGCAGGTTTGGCTCATTGCCGTTTGTCTTTGAGCTCTTAATTTTCCATAAACAGCCTAGGCTATGTCCGAATCAGCACCCTTCCATACGAGAAAGTCGTTAAGTAGGTGAAATTTTCTAGAAATGTAGTGTACCTAAAACCCCGTATGATATACTTACTTCTGAGGTTTTGCTGAGTATACTCGGGAGCACACTTTTTAAGAAGTACTCAAACATTTTGGTCGCATTAATATGCAGCTTCGTTTTAAAAAAACGAGGTGCAGCTTTGCTGACGTTTTTTTTTCTTCAATAACAACAAAAACTACATGTGACATGGCCGTACAAGGGTGGGACACTTCCACAGTACGGTTGGAAAATAGTATGGAGGATATTTGGTTGCGTACTGCACGTCGTGTACTAAACAGTGCACATTGAATGCCACAAATCTGCCAGTACACTTTATTCAGGAGACAGGACGCAGTAGATAGGGTACTGATTCGGACACAGCCTTAGGCTGAAACCCCACAGAAAGCAGTAAAATCGCATGGCATCGCTCTCGCCTCCCACAATCGGTCACTTGTGGGCATGTGTTCTATTTTTAAAACACCGTGTTTGTTAAATTATATCGATTGGATTCTAAGGGAAATCCCCACACAGCAATAATTAACGGATCCTCCATGACAGAACTAAGAGTGGGGAAGTACAATTTGAAAAGGGGAAGTCGGCTCTTTAATCTGATTGGTTATTGCACTACATTCCCCGTCTCATCTGGTCGCCTCGCATGCCTTGCAGACACAAGGAATCAGCTGTCATTGAAAATGAATGTAGGTGATATAATCTTGCGAGAAATCCGCTCCACACCGCTTTCTGTGGGGTGTCAGCCTTAGTTTCATTGACCAGGGGCCCACACCAACGGTGTTTATGCCCCCATGGATTTCGCCTGAAAAAGAGGTACCTGCTGTTTGAGGTAATGCCTGGTCTCTCTGTGGACCCTGCAGCTCTCCGTTAGCAGGCTCAGAACTGGAGTCAGCTTCTCTTTCAGTTTATGTCCCTGTAAACATGGGGGCTGTAAATAATAATGTCCACAGATGTGCATACAGATACACTTCAGTTGTCCCCATTCACTCACCCTGTCTAGTCTCTTCTCCATGAAGAGCAGCAGGGTGTGCACGCAGTCCATGTTGATGCCCTCACACTCGCACGAGCCCTCGGACAGATGGACGGACAGAAGCACATCCAGGCACTGCAGGGGCAGGGCTGAGAGAACATTCACAGTGTGCCTGGAGACGGAGGACAATGAGAGAGCAGCTCAGTCATGCAAACGCAGGAGTTACACTCACAGAAAGGTGTGTGTATATGCCAGGTAAATGCAGTACCTACACCAATATGTCAGGTAGATACAGTAACCATTATGCCAGGTGAATACAGTAATTACACCACTATGTCAGGTATATAGTAACTGCACCACTCTGTCAGGTAGATACAGTAACTACACCATTATGTCAGGTAAATACAGTAACTACACCACTATGTCAGGTAGATACAGTAACTACACCATTACGTCAGGTACTGTATATAGAAACTGCACCACTATGTCAGGTAGATACAGTAACTACACCACTATATCAGGTAGATACAGTAACTACACAACTACGTTAGGTAAATACAGTAACTACACCACTATGTCAGGTAGATACAGTAACTACACCATTATGCCAGGTGAATAAATCAAATTACATGTAAATTATACACAAATTGCAATTTATGTCCCTGGGTTCTTTGAATGGTGCTAATAAATAAAGTGTATTTTATTGTTTTTATTATACTAAATTGCATAAATATATGGTACAGTGAGAAGGGTATGCTGTCAGCTGGTCTCCCTCCCATCTCACCCCTGCAATTCCTCTGTCCTCTCTTCCCCATCGCAGAGCAGTAACAGGCAATGTCGCAGAACTGCCACCAGGTGGCGATAGAGAGCAGCGTCTTCCTGACAGGGAGAATTGAGTAAAGACAAACAAGATTAACTGAAATCCTCATTGGTTGCATCTTTTGACACATGGCAAAAGAATAAGACCTCAAAATCAAACATGACTAACATGGAATGATGAAAGGAGCCATCTTCTTGAGGTATGGCTCTTACCTCATTCGACTCTTGCCTGCGAGTATTATACATGATGTTGAACAGGGTCTTGAGTATCTCCATGGCACGCTGTGACACCTCCTTAGACACAGGGGGTGCTGTAGGATATGTCAGCACCTTATAACCTTCTCCCCACTGCACTTCCAGGCACTGCTCTAGAGCAGTTGTTAATAGGGACACTCCTCTCTCCTGAGGGAGAAATGGATATATCAAACTGACACTGACTGTGGGATAAGACAGACAAAACTTGTGAAAACATAAACTTGTTTTATAATTTTTTTTCCCAACCAGAAAGCCAGACAGCTCTGCCAATGTACTAACTGTAAGCAAATTATTGCAGGTACACCCACTTCAATTTACCTTCTGAAGTTGTGTTCTCAGCTCTGGCCTCAAGCCGTCAGGAGGAAAAGAAGTCGCAGATCATAAAACTGGCCACTAGGGGGCTCTGGAGCATGAGTGCCCCTTTTCAGTCTCTCTGACAAGCCTGACAGCAATCTGACACAGAGGGGTGAAAGAGAGACACTAAGGACCTGATTATTAATTAATTTCAGATTCACACTTGCCGCAGTGTGTAAGATAGGTATTTCCTTACTGACTACAACAAGAAGGAAGACAGCCTTTCTGACAGTGTTTTATTTATTTATTTATTTAATTTATTAAAATAAATTTTGGCACCCAACGTGGGGCTGAACATGTCCACTCAACCATAATTTTTTGGAATGTCCAATTAACTATTTGCTATTTGCCTCCACAGCTGATTTGGGAGTGTAGACATCCGCGGTTCTCCTCCGAAACACACGGTGTCGCAAGCCTGCTTCATTTCACACTGTAGCCCACAGACAAGCTCGCATAGAGTTGAGTCAGAGGAAGACCTAACTTGCAGTCCATGGGCCTCTCCCTATGGAACTACAGGCCAGAGTCGATTGGAGACTATGGGGCTCATCTGTCAGTGTATAAACCCAGAAAGTAGAGGAAAGGTTCCTGTCACAATATTAATTTTCAGTACTATACCAGTTAATATTAAATTCCACAAAATTGTAAAGCTGTTTGCTAGAAGATATATATCAGGCATGTCCAATCAAGCTCTAGGACACCTGATTGTACTTATCAAGGTCTTGATTGAAGACCATGATTAGTTAATTCGTTCAATCAGGTGTCACAGTGCTGGGCTAAAACAAAAACCTGCACCCACATCGGCTCTTTATGGACAATACTGGACACCCCTGGTCTATATATTTGGTGTAGGCCAGGTGGCCTAGCATTTCAGATTCATAAACGACACCAATGGTTGACAGCCAGCCAATCACACAGACAGTAAAAAATCAGTCAAT
>CM056386.1:43819413-43989345 GCA_029718625.1 Synaphobranchus kaupii | reverse complement strand
GTTTTATTCTTTTCAGTTGAATGCTGGGATTATCTTATCAGAGGCCAACTCTAGTCAGGAGAAGCACATTCGTCATCTCCCTGCAATCCCATTCCACTGCTGTTCCCAGTTCATCCGCCCCCCTGGGAATCCCCACGGTCCCCCTCGTTCCTCTCTCATCAGATAAGTCGTGACGGGGTAACCCACATACTCTCCTTGACCTGGTCTCCTTTTGGGGGCGGCGGGGGGGAAAAAGGGAACGTCAGACGCACTCCGCCGCCATCGGGGGTCAGCTCCGACTCATTTAGGGCACAGCTCACGAGAGGAGAATAATCAAGCCCCCCTTTTATCCTCCTGGGTCAAACCCGGGCCAAATAAATGAGTGATTGTAATGACCGTAGATCAATTTGCAATAAAAGTACCAATAATGATGTTAGAATGAGGCACAATTTACTCTTTTATAAGTGCACGACTAATTTCATTGGGCTTTAAACTGCTCTTGTTTTTTTGTGTGTTTTTTTTACAACTATCCCACAAAGGTTTTAAACTCAGTGCGATATATCAAAATGCCACAGTTTACAACGACTCACATGTGGATGCTAGTGTAGGTTTGGGGTCAGCCCACGTTGTGCACGTGTGCAGTATTGAGCAAACTGTACAGGAGGAGCTAAGGCCTACCGGCAAATTTCAAAGGAAATGCATCCTCATGATAACAATAGTTGGTCACGTTACACTTGAAACACAAACACGGCGGCTGGTGCCATCGTGCATTCACTTTCTGGCCAACTGTTACTTACGATCTTATTGTTTTGAGTGCAAACAAGTAGAGCCTTCTAGGGTTTGGCACTGAATTCCCTTTATGTTTTCAAATCATCTTCACGGAAACAACGGGTAAAAAAAAAAATGTGGGCTCAGAGCGGACACCGGGAGAAGCCATTTTGAAGACTAAAGAGCTGTTTTCTGCTGCCCTATGAAAACCCAAAAGGGGTTACGGGGACGTTTCCCCCCAGTCAAATTCTGTCATGTTATTGATTAAACAGCCCCGGCTTCATTAGGTCTTCCCCTGGCTTCAAATACGATTGGCAACACTACCCATGACTGGATGGATCAAAGACAAGCGTGCTGACGTGGTGCTGTTTGCTTTTGTAACCTTGTATAGTCATCAGACCACCAAACCGTCTCAGTGTGCCACATGAGTACCAAGAGCAAGACCAGGAACTATGGGTTGTATTCCAGAAATGTCTATGTGAAAATTCCTTGAAGTGGTCCAAGGAACATCTGCAAAGTATCAAAGCCAGATTTGTTCCTTCAAGTTCTCCTGAATAATTGGAAAATCTGACTGTTTGTTGTCTCCTAGAATATATTTAGGAACACATGTTTGTCTCATTTGCATGTAGCTCATTTGATGAATCAGACTTAAGACGTGGGGGCAATGTTACAAAAAATGAAATAAAAAGAAAGGGGGGGGTGGGGATGCCCTGCTTATTCTATCGGCGCTTGTTTGAAAGCTGTTTTCGTTAGCGCCAGAACAACCGCAGACCGCAATCTCCCTGGGAACCGAGCACAGGTGCGGCCTTCCGCCTCAGGGGAGATCTCTCCGGGTGCGGTTCGTGAAACCAGGGGCCGGCCTTGATTGCGCTCGTATCCGCGGGTCTGGCGGCGGCGCATTTGGTGTCTCTTAGCTTCACCTCATGTGGATAAGGAACATGTGAGCTAATGAATAGCACCTGCACTACTGTGTAGTCCTCCTTCCCGTCCATGTTTCTCAAAGCCCTGGGCCCGTTCGCTCAAATTACACAGCTCCCAACCAAAGGGGGAGGGGGGCTTGATGTTTCGTTCCAGGACGTCCAGATCAGCGGTTACACCAACATTTATATCCCTTCTAGTACCCCGGTGGCAATAGCGCAGATTCACAGTCGGGAGAAAACGGACGTCCAACCGATGGGTTGCCAGGTTTGACTCCGTGGGGGAGAATCGCCACTTAAGTAAAACGCTGAACCCAAAATGCTTCTGTAAATATTCAGCCATAAAAAATAAAAATAAAAACGGTTGATGTATATGAAAAATAAATAAATAAAACAAAAGCATTTAAACTATGTAAGTCACCCTGGGGTAAGCATGTCGGCAGAGCAAATAAATAATGTAATTTAATGCGCCGATGGATGTGGGGAGAGAGGCAGAGAAAAGTGAAATATCCGTGCGTTTATTTGCGTAACCGATGTCCTTATCCAGAGCGCTTGTGTTTTCACAGCTCTCTGCTCTATCGCACGGCCCTGTTTTTACAGCGCCGTTTCAGGGACTGCAGCCACTCCACTTAAGTGCTCCTCGGCAAAACAGCCACTTTTCCAGCCCGTATTAACGGACACAGCCCCCCTACACCTCCCCAAACTCGCAGAACTGATGCCTGTGGGCCTGGTTTATCGCGCCCAGAAACAGACAATACTTCAGGAACCCTTCAAGGGGACCTTCTGTTCGTCAGGTTTACGAGAGGCGACAGTTTCCAGCCAGGCCTCTTCCCCCTTGGGTAGGGGGGTGGGGGGGTGGGGGTGGAAGGAGACAGATTCAGGAGACATAGGCCTCAATCAACAAGTGTCCTAAAATGTTACTCAAAATGAATAAAGGTCCTATTCTGACTTTCTTTTCTAAGGATATGTGCATATGTGTGTGTGTATGTGTGTGTGTGTGTGTGTGTGTGTGTGTGCATGCGTATGTGTGTGTGTGTGAGTGTGTGTGTGTGTGCATGCGTATGTGTGTGTGTGAGTGTGTGTGTGTGTGTGTGGCGTGAAATGGCGAGAGCTAACCTTGGTAGCACGCGAAGCAGCGCCGGCTATGCTGTAGGTCTATGTCACACGCAGTTGTAAATTTGAACAGGAAATGTGGAAAGTGAGATTGGGGGACGATAATTTTTTGGGGTGGGTAATGAAGAATGAAGAAGAAAAGCAGATGGCTATCGTTTAATAACGCGTCCGGAATCACTTCGCCCGCTGCTCAACCCTGATGTTCCCCAAAGTCCTTTCATCCAAATCCACACACCAAAGAGACTGTGACTAATTACTTAACCTTAAAAACTGCAACCGTGATAAACTACTTTGGAATATGGAAAGATTTTTAGTTTTGCAAACGTGGTGTGGGTACGGCTGCGTAAGCCAGGGTCGTTCATCGTACATTTTCATTCACAGAAGACAGGAGATTCAGTTATTTTATTTATTTTTTTACAGTGTTCTGCATTGAACCACACGGTGACTTCTCCCGCAGTAGTATGACATATGTTTCTCACCCCGTGGAGGCCTTTACCGTTTTTCAATCCAAATTTAAACAGGCGTCTTAAAATTGGCCAACGGTTCCAGGCCAGAATGCATTGGATTGCTCTAGTCGTGTCTGTATTTGAATATAAGTTGTTGGCCGCTAACCCGCAACTATCATCTGCATTTTCAAAGGTGTGTGTCTATGAGAGAAGCATGTACAGTATCTACTATGCAACGAAAAAATACATCTGACTGAGACAAGAACAATAGCTCCAGCCATTACAACCTTTCAAACATGAAATATAGGTTAACGTGAATAATAATTCATATTCCTTTCTATATATTAGTATACATTCACTTGTACTTATTGCTATTTTCACCAGTGTGTTTCTGTGCAAGTATAGGTGACGTCACATCCCGTCATTTTCTGGATGTCTAGTGAACATGATTCTTGAATACATGACTTCATGATTCTCGACATGAGCCCTCTAAGACATGCATGCATAACTAGGCCGGAAATAGTTGTACTTACAGCAATTATCTGCCCAAACAGAATAAATACAGTATGTTTATTAGCAGGTCGGTTAAGGGAAAAAGCCCAGGCTGCATTCCCTGTACTATAGTAGTATTTTATTGAGGGTGGAAGCGGCCGAAACGCGATGATTAACAGGGGATATTGTGGAATGAACGGTGTTCCGCTCATCTGCTTCCTTGTTGCTGTTATGACGGGCGTCAGAGGATTGTTCCTTAGCTCCCACCTGCGCCTCGTTAATTCGCCGGCCTTTGAGGTGACCGTGTTTTTTTTCCCACGGAACGGAGCCTTAGGCGTGTGTGACTCAACCCAACCCCCCACCACATTTTTTTCGGGGGGGGGGGGTGTGTGTGTGTGTGTGTGTGTGTTCACCTTGCACTGCGCTCGTTTGGTTCAGAGCCCAAATGCTACAGGAGAGGGGGGGGGGGGGGGGGGGGGGGGGGGGGGGGGGGTGGGGGGGCAATGGGGCTCTGCTCCACACCCCAAATGAGGGAGGATTTATTCAAGAGCTGGGCCTTGATCAGAAGCCAGGGCCTCTGCTAGTTTCTCCGCTCGATCGAAGGATTTGGAGTTGTCCAAAAGAGAAGAAGAAGGAGGAGGAGGGGAGGAGGAGGAGGAGGAGAGAGAGGGGGGGGTAAAGAGTGAGGAATGACATTTCATGGTCGTTAGCATTTTAGGGAGAGCTTGACCCGAACACCAACGGCTCTTAAAGCAGAGGGAGAAGAAAACCGCGTTAAGCATTACGCTCTGGGCATTACGCTCTGGGCCTCGGTGTGGATTTCACCGCACGGCGACCGCAGAGCACTTTCAGTTCGTAGTGCGTGTGGGCGGCGCGTATCACACTTTTGTGCTTTACCCAAAGCGCAACGCTAGCGCAACACTCGGGTGCCGTTACGTGGGGGCAAAGGGCCGTAGACTGTGGCTGGACCATGACTTCTTTTGGACATACAGTACGTTCCCATTCTCGCTAACCAGAGGAATCTGAGGTTTGTGATATTACACACAAGCAGGAAAAAACCAAGCTGCGTGCATGCATCCAGTATTTATTTGTTTCATGGGGGGGGGGGGTCTACAGGGTAAATTAGGCGCATTTTTGGCGGTGCAGTGGAACACGGTCGAAAAGAGTGACACCGCACTTCAAATGAAGACCATACTTCAGGGCCGTGTAACCAGTTTAAACTGCTTTTTCCCTGTTTTTTTTCCCGTTTGTCTCGGACCGTAGCGAGAAACAGGCAGCAGATGCAGCTCCCGTAAACAAAAGGAAAACGGGCGGTGCCATCTCCGCCCCTCGCTCTATTGTTTCCCCCAACAACGTCCAGGGAACGAAAGCGATGACTCAGCCTTAGGATCGCCCTTTTTACAGTGGTGGGGGCCAATCACGTACCACCATTTCCTCTCTTATGGAGGTTCAAGCAATTGCGATGAAGGGTTGGTCAGTGTTCTGGTTTCTCCACTCTTTACATTTATATAGGTCAGGAGTAGGCAACCCCTGGTCCTGGAGTGCCAAAGACAGTCCTGGTTTTTGCTCCATCCAAACCTATAACTACAATTAATTTAAATTAATCAGGTGTTATGAATGCTGGAGGCACTCGGTGTTTCACCATTCAGAATATTCAGGCTCAGGCTTTTAATCATCCATCAAACTCTTGTGATCAAGCTCAGATGGAACAAAAACCAGAAACGTCACCGGCACTCTAGGACCAGGGTTGCCAACCCCCTGATATATGGACATCCTGGCCTGTTTTGAACTTGAGCGAGTGCAAAAAACAGAGGCACTTACATAGGAGAATTGCAATTCATAATCAATAAGACACCAGGTGCACAACATGGGGCTATGTGGATATTGGTGTTTGCTTGTGTATGCATGTGTGCATGGATGTGCATATGTGTGTGTGTGAGTGTGTGTGTGCATGCGTATGTGTGTGTGTGTGTGTGTGTGTGTGTGTGTGTGTGTGTGTGTGTGTGTGTGTGTGTGTGTGTGTGTGTGTGTGTGTGTGTGTGCGTATGTATGTATGTGTGTGTGTGTGTGTGTGTGTGTGTGTGTGTGTGTGTGTGTGTGTGTGTGCGTGTGTGTGTGTGTTGTGTGTGTGTGTGTGTGTGTGTGTGTGTGTGAGTGTGTGTGTGTGTGTGTGTGTGGTTTAAGAGAGGGAGAGAGAAAGGTGCCTTTATCCCGTGTCCCCTGTAGAATGGGTACCCGGGCCGTAACCATAGGGATCCTTGTCATTTCCTCCCAGTTAGTTCCCTCCTGTGGTTTTCTATAACTTCCCATCAGCTTTTTGGGCTGAAAATCACCCCCCAATCATTTTACACCGCAGGGCTTTTAGTGAAACCACATTTTACTCTTTCCTATTTCCCTGTCTATTTTCATATTGGCCTGTCTGTCAGGTCATCTTTCAGAAACAAACTCCCATCCCGGTTCAGCAGAGAGGGAGAAAGAGAAAGAACAGGAGGTACAGAAAAAGAGATAGAGAGAGAGAGAGGGTGGGAGAGTGCGGGAGAGAGAGAGAGAGAGAGAGAGAGAGAGAGAGAGGGTGGGAGAGTGTGGGAGAGTGCGAGAGAGAGATAGAGAGAGAGATGAACATTCAGGGGAGAACTCTAAAACATCCATGCTGGCTAAAGCACAAGGCCATAGCACATCTCCCAGAGTTTGCAGCTGGCGGCAGCTTCTGGAGAAGGTTAGTCGTACGCAGCGGGAGGAAACCGGAGCGCTGAGGGGTGTTAGTTTTAGGAGCGGACCGAAAAGGGCAGCTGGGGCACTCCGGGTGCTCCGCCCACTTTCCCCTTTATCAACAACCTGTCAGCGGCCACCCCGTCTCCGCTCTCCCGACGGCTTAATGAGCTTCCAGCGCGGATTAAACAGACCCGACAGACACTCAGCTCCAACCGCCAACCGCCACAAGTGCAAAAGGGCTGCGGTTGTTCACGCAGGTTTAGGGCGCTATATCGCAGTACTGAACGTGCGTTGCTACGGCCAAATGCGCCTGGCCTACACGCCCTCCCTTAATGGGACTGTCAGGTGTGTCAGATTGGAATGTTTTGGCTCCCGTGGTAGGGAGAGGCGGAGCTCGCGATGCTAAGAGCGCAAAGTGAAGTATCTGGCGGGTCTATATAATCCGTGGTACCGCTGAGTTCCCTGAGGGTCCGGCCGCCAGGTGCCGAAACTCAATTTATCAGGCCGGGCCGGCGATGGACATCAAACACTTCTGTCGGGCCAGCCTCTCTCTCTCTCTCTCTCTCCGCGCAGCCCTGCTCCCCCGTGGCCTACTCAGCTGTGGTCCGCAGAAGCCTCCCCCCCCCCAACCCGCACCCCCCACCCCGTCCCGTCCAAACACGGGCCAGATAAAACGGCCAGTGTTTATTATAAGATGAAGAAGAGAGGGAAGGGGTCGGGCCTCCTTTCGCTGAGAGAGCAGGTGGTACGCACAAACACGGCGGTGAGAGGGGAAGAGGAATGACAACCCATCTATAGCAGCGGCTGGGAGAGAGAGAGGGAGAGGGAGGGAGAGAGGGAGAGAAAGAGAGAGAGAGGAGGGAGAGAGAGGAGTGAGAGAGAGAGGGAGGGAGGGAGAGGAGCCGGGGGAAGAATGAGAGACAGAGAGGAGGGGTGGAGAGAGGAGGGAGAGAGGGAGAAAGAGAGAGAGAGGGAGAGAGAGAGAGAGGGAGAGGAGCCAGGGGAAGAATGAGAGACAGAGAGGAGGGGTGGAGAGAGGGAGGAAGAGAGGGAGAGAGAGGGAGAGGGAGGGAGAGAAAGAGAGAGAGGGAGGGAGAGGAGCCGGGGGAAGAATGAGACAGAGAGGAGGGGTGGAGAGAGGGAGAAAGAGAAGAGAGAGAGGAGCCGGGGGAAGAATGAGAGACAGAGGAGGGGTGGAGAGAGGAGGGAGAGAGAGAGGGAGGGAGAGAGGGAGAGAGAGAGGAGGGAGAGAGAGAGAGGGAGAAAGGCATGAGGGGAGGTACAGGGTGAGAGAAGAGGAGCTCTAATTTATGACCTTTGACATTTGACATCTGACCTCTGCTGCCTCCAATCACTTCTACCACTGTTTCACCTGGGCGCAGCTCCTTTTCATGACAAGCATATGGATTTGAAATCCAAGTTCCTCGTCAGCTGGTTCACATGAGAATACGTCCCTTTCATGATTACCGTGGGTTTACACCATCACAAAAACACCCAGCCATTTGAACGGTGGTGCACCACAGTACAGGATAAGGCACAGCAGTTTAAAAATGATACTTTTCCTCTCAGACAACCAAAGTTTACATTACGTGTTGGCTTCCAGTTACCGTCACAGAAAGCTCCGGCACTGTTGCTGCTCCCCACCCAAAACAGTGTTCTTAAGCAACGGTCACATAGATGAACGGGGAGAAAACACAACAATGCAAAGCAAACTTAAAAAATCACATTGACCCTCGATAGGAGGGTAAAATGACGCACTGCTACAGGGGGAAATGTGCGGAAACGTGCGCTCTCCACACACTTGAAAACCCCACGTCAACTTCTTTCCACATAACACCAGCACTAAAGCTTTTTTTTCACTGGAATTACAGTGAAAAAGTATTTTTTAAGAGATGGAAAGAAGAGGATCTGTCGCCACTCTGTGGTCAACATGAGACATTGCAGTCTAATTAAAGAAAGAACCAAACAGAAATCCTCAACAAAAAAAAAAAAAATTTTAAAGTCTGTAATAGTTTCCAGACACACACACTCTTACACACAAACACAGACACACACACAAACACGCACACACACACACAGGAAACTGTTGAATTTGCTGTGAGGAGGAACTGTGTGAGATTATTTATGAGCGAAGCCTTCAGATCTGTAATGGCCTTCTGGAAGCTTGAACTCCGAGCTGCTTCACATTGATTCATGTCTCCGATACACACATCCCATAATTCCCTGGTGGGTGCCTCTTGTTCAGAATCGACCAATGAGAAGCACATCCCAGCGCAACTCTAGCGAACCCCCTAAATTCAGCCAGGAACAATGAGAGGGGTTCGATTAAGCGCCCAGGCATGGACCGGGTAAACCGGATTAGCACCGGATTGCATGCAATTTAAAAGATCCGGCATACGGGCGGCATAATGTTATGATGACGACGATGACCTTGCAGCCATTCGGCTACGGCTGGGTCGGCTTGTTGAGCCATATTTGCGCCGGTTCCTGTTCAATTTAAGAAAACAAGAAAGCCCCTCCTTCGCCGGGGGAGCGTCACCAATGTGGGTGTACCAGTTCACTAAATCGAACCCACTCAATATAATAGGGACGGGATGCTGGTGTGGTCACTTTTCATAGAAAAACCGCAGAGGAGCTCCACCAATCACAGAGTACGTTGGTAAGAAAAAAGCTGAACAACGCTGATGGTGATTGGTGGCCATGAAGGGACTATAGCCAGAAGGTACCCACCAATTACCATTGGCTTCATTCTATTTACTTTTGCTAACTTATGTGAGGCTCCTAGCGGCTTTGTGGCTTCTACGTGAAAGTATACAACATCCTTGTTCTTAATGCGTTGTTCCTGAATCGCATCTGGCTCCCATAGTGGGGGCGTGGCTACTCTTCTCATGGTTCTGATCCAAATATTCGTATCCCGCTTCACCTCTTCCTCCTTCTTGAGAGTCACTGTCGGCTCCCGGCTCCTCCCCTTACATATTGGCTCCTCCCCTTACCACCCAGCTCCTCCCCTCACATTCTGGCTCCTCCCATCACGTCCAGCAGGCAGAGGCCGTGGTCTTGACAAAACGCAGGGTCTTTACCTTTGCGGATAAGTGGGGCCGAAGTTCCCCTCATTCGAGCAGCAACACGTGGGGGTTAGATCACTGTTTTGGCTGCCACTCCTGGTACTAGGGGACCCTGGGAAACTTTAAAACGTGCTCCACAAATTCAATCCTCGCTCCATCATTCGTTAACATGTAAACAGTTAAGTAATACGGCTCGTTCATTACGACAGCAAGTAAAATTTAGGCCATGGAACAAGAGAAAGTAAATAAATACACATTTTTACCTTTTCTCTTTTTGGGCAGTACTGGGTTCCCCTCTCCCTATGTAAAGCAAACCTGTTCCTGTTCGTGGTAGATCATCTATCAAGTTTACCAAAGCTGAGAAAACAGGAGGATGTTGACCTTGGAGGAGCAGAGCAGCAGTGAAACTGCAGGTGTAATATTACGCGAAGTCCACCCACCCCGAGCTGCAGTGCTGTAGGCCTACTGGTCAGTGTGTAGGAGTCTGACACACACACGCACGCACATACACACACACAAACACACACACAATCTCTCCTTACAGGACCTATAGCAGGATTGAAGGTGTAACATTTATTGAGTGCAACACAGAGCCTACGTTATTTATGTATAAGCAGGCACCTTCAGCAAAAGAAGCTTACAGTGGTTTCAGTTTATACAATACAATTACTACTGCAATTTCACTGGAGCATGTCAAGCGAAGTTCAAAAACACTGCTACTGTAGAGAACAAGAGCAGTGTCACACTAACAATTCAAAACCCACGACCCTTCTGGTCAGAGGTCCAGTGTCGTATGTCCTACACCATGCTGCAGCGCCCCCTGGTGGTGAGTGCACCCGAACCCATCTGAGAGCCACCTGACCCACTGGCCCTGTGAATGACAGCCGTGTGAGAGAACCAGGCCCGAACCGCTCGCTTGCCCCCCCCCCCCCCCCCGGAACGCTCTCTCCCTCCTTCAAACACTCCCTCGCTCGCTCTCTCTCTCCCTCCCTCAACCACTCTTTCGCTGACGATGAGTGCTCATTTTCCCCCCAAGAGTTGTTTCAGGAAAAGGAGGGGGAGGGGGGAGGGGGGAGGGGGGAGACAAAAAAAAAAAAAAAAGTTCAAAGCGGTTTGGCGGTTTAGTTGTTACAGATGTAGGAGGTGGCAACCCGCCCTCCCTACAGCAGGGGTGATTATGACAGTGTTTCAAATGAGCTCTTCAGCTTACAGGGACCGGCGGAAAAGAGAGGGGGAAAAAAAAAGAGCGGAAAGTACAATTCACGGCCTTTCCAGTGCTCATGGTGCCAAAGCAGACAAGGGAAAGATATGTAAACACTCAACGTGCACATTAAAGAAAGGCAGAAAGGGGTGGCTCTTAAGGTTCATTAAATCAGGTCCCTATTGGGGATATTACTCATTTATGTATTTATTTGCTTAATGTTTTTTGTGTGTTTTAGCATTCAATGAATTACAGTTGAACATTACAGACTGGCTCTCACTGTCTCCCATCTCTCTGCATGGTCCACAGACCAACATCGCCAAAATGTCCAGAGTGAACACAAAGGTCAAAGTGCTAATGCTGAAAATGGCTACCACACTTTGTCTTGGACCCACTTCTCAAAGCTAATTGTTTGGTTTGGGAGAGTTAGCAGTGGGGAAGGGGGTACACTTGCTTGGGGGGGGGCGTACCTTGTCCCCATTATCCATTTTTGGCCAGAATTTCGAATCATGAGAACCACTGAAGAACAATCAGTCAGTGCCAGGAACGCGCCCGTCGCCAAGCTGTTTACACACCCCTGAAAATAGCCGTGGAGTGGGTAATGACGTCTAATAGACGGGGAGAGGTTAGCGGAACGCTCCTGATGTATAGCAGACCGCGGCGTCGCTAACACTATGATTGATTAGCCGGCTCTAACAATTACGGCCTGTAATTGTGCTCCGTGGCGTGCTGCGCTAGCCCACGAGCCTCGCTCCCTTCTCTTCCCATCCCAGCTGAGCGCAGAGCCGACGTTCTGGTAATGCCACGAAGAGGCCTAGCGCAGAGCGGCTTGTGTCTTCTGTCACTGAACCCCCCCCCCCCCCCCCCCCCCCCCAACCCAGGTTTCGCTAAGATTTTTGGACTGCTGTTCGCACACCTGCGAGCTCGTTTTCGCGCGAACCGGGGCTTATACAACGGGCGGAACTTTCTAGAACGTTTCTGTCTGCAGGGACTCAGGAGATATTTTTGTGGGCGAGTCATGGGGTGGCTGGAATGTTAGCTGTTGCTGGGGCAATGTATGTTTCTGTCACATAACATTTTGCTGCTCTTGACCATGCCCTTCCAAGAGGCAACAGACTATTTAAAATGGAAATTCACACTAATTTGGTATTTGTATTTTGTTAATTTGTTCTAAATTGTATTGTATTGAACCCTCTAAAAAAATCTACGTTGTGGTTGTCCAGCCATTTTGCTTGTCATCTTTCTGCATTTGAAACGCAGGTAAGCATCACTATTACACTGAGAATGTGTGTCTGGTTATGGGAAATGTCATTCGGGCCAGTTTTACAGGACAGGAGATATACATATCTTGAAAAACTTGTTTGTTTTAACTGGAGCATTTTTTTTTTTGTACCAAATTATCAGTAGAAAGATCAAAATGTAGTTGCTTGGTGACACTTCCTGAATCTGTTCTGTTTGACTCTGTACACATCTTGTGTTTTACCACCATTTCCTCCTAACAGACCGTTTCCCGACACTGCCCCGTAAATCCACAGGCCGAGAGCAAAGACGACGTCCGAAAAAAGAACTGCGAAGAGAGAGTGCTTTTCAGCATACCGTTGTCCCACGTTTCACAGATTATTACAGAAACCAAGCAGGTCAAGATCAGGCCCAAACCCGCTCATTTTATTCTTCTTCTTTTTTTTTAGCCGACATAGGCCGTGACCGAATATGATCCCTTC
Source organism: Synaphobranchus kaupii (assembly GCA_029718625.1). Lineage (NCBI taxonomy): Eukaryota > Metazoa > Chordata > Actinopteri > Anguilliformes > Synaphobranchidae > Synaphobranchus > Synaphobranchus kaupii. Next base: position 43,976,931 of record CM056386.1, on the reverse strand, counting down.
ACCCCTTTGAGGGCGCATATTTGAGTCAACTTTGTCAAAAAGCTTTTGTGACCGACATTTTCTCACAAATGGGGGCATTTAAAATCCCCGGACGACACCCTTATTTCTGGGGTTTTGTTTTGGGTATTTGGGAGCAAACCCATCCGACAATTTTAGGAAGTAAACCGGAAGTAATAACTACAACATGTAGTACAAGAAAGAGAGCGTATATGCATGTCTATGGTACAAGAGCAGGACATATTACAAACTACTTCCTCATTGGTTTGGAAAGAGTTTTGCAGGATTTCTTTTGCACACTGCTATAGACTGAGCCAAAGTGCCTCCCCCCCTCCCTCTCCCTCTCCCTCTCCCAAGAACTGCCCTGCCTCCGTTCTCCAACAGCGGAATTCGAGACCCGTTTTCATTCAATGGCCGTTCGTGAGCGGGAAGCCAATTAGCTACCACCATTGTCTATTGTCTGAGGGCTGAGGCAGGAGCCGGCGGTGCCGCGGCCAAACTGTCGGAGCTGAAGAAGAAAGCCGCTGTGGGGTGGGCGGGGGGGCTCCGACCGCGGTGGGTCCGGAGGATTCCAGCAGCGGCTCTGGCGGGTTCCGCTGCGTGTCAGCTCTAAGCCTGAGGAGGAGAGCTGGTAATCCCCCTCACTGTGAGATATATCAGTGGCTTTACTGCAACACGGGCAGGCGGGCTCCCTTAGCTCCCCAGGACAGACGCTTCTGTTCTTTAACCTCTTGTGGTGCCTTCATGTTACGTATGCCAGTGGTAGGTTTTTCCTGTAGGTTTTCACTCCAACCCTAACAAAGCACACCTCATTCAACAGCTAGAGATCTACCGTCCTGTAGGTTTTCACTCCAACCCTAACAAAGCACTCCTCATTCAACAGCTAGAGATCTACCGTCCTGTAGGTTTTCACTCCAACCCTAACAAAGCACTCCTCATTCAACAGCTAGAGATCTACCGTCCTGTAGGTTTTCACTCCAACCCTAGCAAAGCACACCTCATTCAACCACTAGAGATCTACCGTCCTGTAGGTTTTCACTCCAACCCTAACAAAGCACACCTCATTCAACAGCTAGAGATCTACCGTCCTGTAGGTTTTCACTCCAACCCTAACAAAGCACACCTCATTCAACAGCTAGAGATCTACCGTCCTGTAGGTTTTCACTCCAACCCTAACAAAGCACACCTCATTCAACAGCTAGAGATCTACCGTCCTGTAGGTTTTCACTCCAACCCTAACAAAGCACACCTCATTCAACAGCTAGAGCTCTACCGTCCTGTAGGTTTTCACTCCAACCCTAACAAAGCACACCTCATTCAACAGCTAGAGATCTACCGTCCTGTAGGTTTTCACTCCAACCCTAACAAAGCACACCTCATTCAACAGCTAGAGATCTACCGTCCTGTAGGTTTTCACTCCAACCCTAACAAAGCACACCTCATTCAACAGCCAGAGATCTACCATCCTGTAGGTTTTCACTCCAACTCTAACAAAGCGCTCCTCATTCAACAGCTAGAGATCTACCGTCCTGTAGGTTTTAATTTCAACCCTAATTTGGCACACCTGATTCTACTAATAACCAGCACAATGAGGTCTTTCACTGCTGGATAAGGTGTGCTTTGCTAGGGTTGGAGTGAAAACCTACAGGACGGTAGATCTCTAGTGGTTGAATGAGGTGTGCTTTGCTAGGGTTGGAGTGAAAACCTGCAGGATGGTAGATCTCTAGTGGTTGAATGAGGTGTGCTTTGTTAGGGTTGGAGTGAAAACCTACAGGACGGTAGATCTCTAGCTGTTGAATGAGGTGTGCTTTGTTAGGGTTGGAGTGAAAACCTACAGGACGGTAGATCTCTAGCTGTTGAATGAGGTGTGCTTTGTTAGGGTTGGAGTGAAAACCTACAGGACGGTAGATCTCTAGCTGTTGAATGAGGTGTGCTTTGTTAGGGTTGGAGTGAAAACCTACAGGACGGTAGATCGCTAGCTGTTGAACGAGGAGTGCTTTGTTAGAGTTGAAGTGAAAACCTACAGGACGGTAGATCTCTAGTGGTTGAATGAGGTGTGCTTTGCTAGGGTTGGAGTGAAAACCTACAGGACGGTAGATCTCTAGTGGTTGAATGAGGTGTGCTTTGCTAGGGTTGGAGTGAAAACCTGCAGGATGGTAGATCTCTAGTGGTTGAATGAGGTGTGCTTTGTTAGGGTTGGAGTGAAAACCTGCAGGATGGTAGATCTCCAGCTGTTGAATGAGGAGTGCTTTGTTAGGGTTGGAGTGAAAACCTACAGGACGGTAGATCTCTAGCTGTTGAATGAGGTGTGCTTTGTTAGGGTTGGAGTGAAAACCTACAGGACGGTAGATCTCTAGCTGTTGAATGAGGTGTGCTTTGTTAGGGTTGGAGTGAAAACCTACAGGACGGTAGATCGCTAGCTGTTGAACGAGGAGTGCTTTGTTAGAGTTGAAGTGAAAACCTACAGGACGGTAGATCTCTAGATGTTGAATGAGGTGTGCTTTGTTAGGGTTGGAGTGAAAACCTACAGGACGGTAGATCTCTAGCTGTTGAATGAGGTGTGCTTTGTTAGGGTTGGAGTGAAAACCTACAGGACGGTAGAGCTCCAGGAACAGGGTTGGGGACCGCTGATGTATGCACCCTGTGTCCACAGGGTCAGAAATGATCCACACTCACCCGACCGAATTTCTAACCCTAAATCTATTTTTCTCATGTAGAAACAACCTGTCATTCATCAATAAACTGGTGAATAGCTGTGACTTCCTACTTCTCGATAGGACTGTATTTGGTTTGATAGACTGTAACTGTTTTTTACAGCAATAAATGTATGTAATGTAGTGCATGAGAGAGCACATGCAGTGACTGAGGGGGTTTTGAATCCCTTGAGGGACAAAGCTGATGCATCCCCAATGACGGAGGTTTCTTTGGAAGGCTCGATTAAATGATAATAAAAGTAAAAATAAAATAAATTATAATAATTATCCCCCCTTCACCTTTATCCAGAGAACAATCACAACCCCTGGTCACCGACTCACCCCACCCCACCCCCCTCCTCAGCTTCAGACAGGCCCGCTGTAAGTCCTCCAGTTGCTAGTGACGATCTGCATTCCGGAACCTGCACGCAGAGCCGAGCCCAGCGGAGCCGTGAGCTGAAGCACATAGGCCCTGTCTCCTCTCTCCTGCGACGCACGCAAATAACTCATAACCCTAATATCACAGGCACTTCTCCGTCAGGGGCCAGGGGTTGATTGTGGAGGTCGGCGGCTCGGCCCCTCAGGAGAGACGAGGATGAGCGATAGCAGGTCGCTGGTCGCAGCCCGTTCTTGTCTTTCAGCCTTGAAGACTGGGGCACGCCCCCCCCCCCCCCCTCCATTCTGTACGTGAGCCGTACACGCTGACTGTTTGTCAGAATAACAGTTTGTCGTTCTGTTTGCAGAGGGGTGTGCGCTCTGTTAGGGCCCTAGCAGGCCCCAATGGGCCTGAATTGGGGGGTGTAACGTGAACCGGTCTGCCCGCTAGCGATGCTCCTGTTGAGGTGACGCGCGGACGGACAGAACCCTGGGGGGGTGGGTACCGCCGTTCTCACAGGCTGTGTCCCGGGGCCTACTCCGCATTCCCCAACTGCCTCATCGCACCTCGCCAGCCATTAATCAAAACCCCGCTTTCGCCGAGCGTCACTGACAGATCGGGACTGCTGTTGTCATCCAGGCCATACATTACGGCCGCACAAAAAATCTGTTTTTTATTAGGAAGATGACAGATGGCTTTTTGATTGTTTTTTTATTTTTTTTTTTTGTTGTGTTAAGTTTTGTTTTCTATGTGGGAAAGAAATTGAAGGGATTGCTAGGCTCATTGTAACTAAGCACTGTTCATTGACTTTGTATTAAAGTGCATTACATATTTCCCCACTTTACCGTTCAAATTACAGCTCATATTCCCCTGAGGCGCAGCAATCAATTTATGTCCCCTGTAGGGGACATGATTCTCTGGTCTCATGAACTAAAGAACCCTGATATTCTATTATGCTGGAACCTACACTACAAAGGATAATCAATAAAAAATAAAATAAATAATATATAATAAATCTACATCACTGCAACATGTTTATGTCATCCAAGACACTTGCATTATGTAAAAAATTTACAATTAAAATACACTGTTTTTCTTCTGGGTCTCAGGAGGATAAGAACTAATTTTCCCAGCATGCAATCTGAAACAGAAACTGTTACCCAGCATCTTAATATAAACAATCAGTGAAAATCCACATGTGTGTGCATGCTGAAGGTTATTTTCATTCAGGGTGGGTCTGCTGAAGATGCCTCAATGATAGTATGTTACTGATTGCCTCTAAGAAGACAGTATTTGCCAGCTCAGAAAATACACAAAAATGTATTCATAAAAGCTGAAAGCACAATTTATTTTTTTTAAAAACCTGGTCAATGTATTCTTTCCTAAAGAGATGGTATACAGCAAAGTGTTCATACCTATGTGTAATATAATTGTTTTGTGTAATATAAACCTATGCCACTCTTAATGCACTTTTAACTTCCTTGTTTAAGTGGTTCAAGCTGCTAGTTTAATACTTAAGGTTACTTATTGGCTTACTGTTGTGCACGCCAATGATCGATATCGTGTGCCCCCCCCCCCCCCCAAAAAAAATAAAAAATAAAAAAAATCATACTGACTGCACCTGGTGTTTGAAATCGTATTTACCTTTTAGGATTGTTTTAAAGCACTTGTTCCTAGTTTGAAAATGCACTAATGTACGTCGCTCTGGATAAGAGCGTCTGCCAAATGACTAAAATGTAATGTAAATGTAACTCTAATGGAGTATATATGTAGAAAATTTAATATTCTCAAGGTTTAGCGTATATTCAGAGGTGGCCACATTTTGTAGTGCATAGGCCCTGTCTCCAGGACCATATAATCTTTCAAAACTTTTCTCTCAAGTTCCATACGCTTGGTCTTTAATTACAGCCACATCTATGGCTGCTCATGTGCCATAACTGTGACATAATATTCAAAATAACTGACATAACTGTCAGTATTTGTGCCTGGGATATCCTGTTTCCCCATCTCCTCTTGTACTGTGCTGTGTGCTCACACTATCTCAGGTGGTAGCTCGTTTTAGACATAGTCTCCTTCTATATGTTTCGTACTGCATGACTGACATGGGACTGACAAAATATTACATCACCACTATTGCGTTTAATGCATTTTATTTCCTTTCTTTTTCCCCTCACTCAATCCTGTTTCCAGAAAGCATTTCCAATTGCGTGCTGCTGAACACCCTACATTTCTGGAAACTCTCATTATGTCTCAGGTCGGGGGGAACGCTGAAATGCAGAAATCCACCTCTCCGTGCTCTCAAATACCTTACAGTTTCACTGTAAGAAAACAAATAGCAGTGCGTCCATTGCAAAAAGGTCAGTGGTAAAAACAGTCATGCCGGTTGGGTCCGATACCATGGCTGATTTTTCATTTGCCGGCTCAGTCACAAGTAAAATAAACTCTCTGCGCCTACTTGTGCATATAAATGGTGTTATACCAGGAAAGCAAATGAGAATGTGCTGAAAGAAAATCTCTGCCTCCATTTTCATGTAAGTGATCCCCAGGTGATTAGAGCCATTACATCACCCTCATGAACTGCTCAGAGAAGAGGAGGATGTGTGTGTGTGTGTGTGTGTGTGTGTGTGTGTGTGTGTGTGTGTGTGTGTGTGTGTGTGTGTGTGTGTGTGTGTGTGTGTGTGTGTGTGTGTGTGTGTGTGTGTGTGTGCGGGTGCGGGTGTGTGCGGGTGTGTGTGTGCGGGTGTGTGTGTGTGTGTGTGTGCGGGTGTTTGTGTGTGTGTGTGTGTGTGTGTGTGTGTGTGTGCGGGTGTGTGTGTGTGTGTGCGGGTGCGGGTGTTTGTGTGTGTGCCCGTTGAGAAACACCTTCTCAAACCTAAAAATGAGATTAGCCAGACGTGTGAGCTTTTAGTCACAATTAGACGACCGATGGTGTAACAATATAACGTACAAATACAAGCGGGTCTCGTGTAATGTGGCCGGGCAGATTTTAAACTGTGCCACATCACAAAAAGCCAATCTTATGGAAGACGACGTGTCAGCAACGCCTAGAGTACCAACCATGGAAATGACCGTGGTACTCGAGACCGGGGAATTATATTGTACTTGGCCACCACAGTCCTTCCTTCAGGTATTGGTTTATTTTTGTAGGAATTTGGAAACTAAGGGCAAAAAAAGAAAGAAGGGAAAAGTTTAATAACAGGAGAGCTACAGCACAGTTGTTTGGAGAAAAAGGAATCGGAGGCTTGGCAGCTAAGGTTACAAATAACGGCCACCAATGGGAACAAGGCAAATAAACACTCCTCAAACTATTAAACACGCTTAACCGGCGTGATGTGCCACTTCATTAAACTGACCAAAGATTTCCTCATTCATAACCTGTGCCACACGCACATGGCAAGAGAAATAAAACGGCGAAGAAAACTTTGGTTTATTTCGTTTTTTCATCCATGAGGTATTCAATGACTGTGTCACCATTAACATGACGGGTGTATGAATAACGACAGAAAATGATCTTTTAATACTTTTGCCCCCTTTTTCCCCCCCCTCCCCAATTAGGAAAGCCCATCCGCAATCATTCCACTGCTGAACGGGGAGAACTCAGACAGGCATGCGTTGTCCTTCGAAGCCAGTGAGTGGGTTCGATTAATGAACCGGTGCGCCATTACGCCCACGCTGCTGACGCTCCCCAGCGAAGACGGGCGAAGGAGGGGCTTTCTTGTTTCAATCGAACAGGAACCGGCGCAAAGACGGCTCAACAAGCCGACCCAGCCGTGATCGCTACGAGGTCGTCGTCGTCATCATAACATTACGCCGCCCGGCGCATCACGGCAAAGGCCCGCGAAAAGCGGTGAAATCGCACGCCGTCGCTCTCGCCTCCCACAATCTTTAATCTGACTGGTTATTGCGCAACGTTCCCCGCCTCGCATCGCAAGCAATCCCAACATGGTTTGCAGACACGAGGAATCGCCTCTCATTGACAATGAATGGAGGCGGTGTAATCGCGCAGGAAATCCGCTGCCCACCGCTTTCTGTGGGGCTTTACCGTCAAGAGTAGGCCGGTTCATTTAGATCGCATGCAATCAGTGCAAATCCGGTTAACCCGGTCCATGCACGGGTGCTTAACCAAACCCACTCACTCCTGTTAGCTGCTGCCTCCTATCACACTGCAGTGTACCGTGGGGCCCGTGCAGCCGCAACAGTGCAGTAAGGTGGGTTCTCACCAAATCCGGCGAGGTGCCATCGGTTGGACGCATTCTATTGATTTTATAATCACGGAATATCATAAACAAACAGCTGGCGTCCAGAGAAGTAAAAATGTATGACTTGTTTGAAATATTTTGAAAAAGCTGGATCATTTTCAATTTTGGATGAAAATACATCTGCAGGTCTCTGTGTCGACAGTTCATCTAATTCCATATTTGATCACATGTAATAATCCTGTATCCCCTGACAAAAGAAAAATCTATGCACTTTTAATTGTCCCATTTTTCATTCAGGTGAATGAAAAATGTTTGTTAGTTTCAATTAATATAACGTGTACCACAATCCAGGTTGCTTGAAAAAATCTAAATATCAATATTTATCCAGATGAAATTACCCTGGTGCAATTGAGGCAAATCAGTTAGGGCTCACAGCCCTATATGGTGACAAACCAAGTACCCTAACTACAGCTCCGAACTGCTGCCTGATATCTACATCAAATAAAGCAACGTTGCTTGAATATTGGAACCATAGCTTTTGGCATGAGAGCAGCAAGTACTTGGCGGCGTTCTCGTACTGAGAGGATGAGATGTCTCAGGAAGCCAACATGCTGTTCAGTAACCGGAGAGCTGTGCTGATGTTGGCCAAACATCCTGAGTGCCTAGCATATCAACTGCCTAGTAGAGTCACGGCCTTGACATGACTGGGATTATTGTACAGAACAATTCAAGCCACTAGGTGGTCTTTCCTCTGAAGCCAGTTTCTAGGCAACCTCTACTCCATCCAAATGTTCTATTTTGTATTGAATTATTCATCTACCTTAACCTAAAACCATGCAGGTCTCCGCATCCAGATGCCTTCCAACAGTAACTAAAGAAAGCTAGTGAATCTGGGAAATACCACATACTTAGGCCTACTTGTCACAAACACAAAAACTATTTCACAGACAATAAAATAAAACATTAATATATCAATTATCATGCAGGTCCACTGAAAATGAAATGCCTTACATTTTATTTAGGCTATTCATTATTTTATAAAATTCCCCACGTTTAATTGTATATTCTATATACTGTAAGTTGTTTTTAATAACACTTGTATTTAAACATTTTTAAAAAAGGCTACATGGTAAGATCCCAGTTCGACTTCGAGTCCCTACTGACAAGCTGCTGCAAAGCGAGTTCCTTCCTTATTGCTGTTTACTGGCTCGAGCATCACGGGAAGGGGAAGGGACGGGACGCCCCTCTCAGCTTTCTAGGTAAGCCCGTTTCCGTACTACTCTCTGTCACAGAAGCAGTAGCTTCGGTAATAATACATTTGTTGTTAACAGTCGCGATCATGAGCGCCATCGAAGTCAAGGATGTCCTTAATGCAAAGGATGAAAACGGAGAAGATACAGATTGGGCAGCGGCTAAGGTTGCTTTTGAAAACTTGAAATCTACGAAAAAACCCAGACCTGTGAGTGCCGAAGCCTATGTTTTGAAACCGTGACATATAAGACGCAATACTTGTCATCCGATATTCCTTTTAACTGTGCCTTTTAAACTGTGCTACCAGGTATATATGTACAATCACGTTAGCTACGAGTCGACTAAACGCATGCTTGCATCGCTTGCAGCCCAAACCTCAGCATGCAGTGACCATCGCAGTATCCTCGCGGACGCTGTTTAATATGGTGAAAGAAAGGAAGATATACGAAGAGGAGGGGCTGGAGAGATACGTCACCTACCAAGAGCAGCACGAGGACGAGCCGCTGATGCCCGGGGTGGCGTTTCCATTCGTAAAGGTATTTAACCCGTTATCTATACAGTTAGGAGATTTAACCCTGTGTGCAAGAGATGTGCAGCGTTTGTTTCTTCAGTGCAAGTGTAGTTGCACAACATGCTGAGGCTTTATGCTGTATTTCATTGTTGGCTATAATTTTGTCGATATCAGTTCTTATTTAAATGCTGAAATAAGAACTTCTCCAATGTTCCATATACTCTAAACATTCGGCACTCACTGTTCTGTAAAGCGAATTTGTGACAGTCGTCTGTGAAAAGCGCTATATAAATAAAATTGAATTGAATGTGTGTGTAGATGTAGTGCGTGCACACACAAAACACAAATAGTTTACAGTATGCACTAACCTTTCAGTAAAATGTGGGTGTGTGTAAGGTGTAAACTTTGGCGTTGTGGACACCGAGGCAATTGGAACTTCTGAGTGGTGCTTAAGACAAGCAGTGCGGTCACTGGGTCATAGGAGCTCATCAAAGGTCAAACACACCTGCATGGTTTGCAGCGGCCATTTATGACTTGTCTGTTGCTATGAGACCATATGTCACGCACACACACACACATTCCTATACAGAGTAGTACTATACCAGCATTGGCATATCACAGAGCATAATATACATGCTTTTATTTTATTACTGCGCTTGGGTTCTTGATCTCTGAGCTTGTGTAAGTCACTTTTGATAAAAGTACCTGCTAAATGGCAGTATAAAGTAATGCTCTCCAGGAGTTTTAGGGCGGCTGTCGAAGCTGAAGCTGGTGTTTGCTTGGAACAGGCCTTGATGACGGTGAACGCCCGTTTGAGGGAGCTTTACCCAGACAGCGAGGAGCTGTTCGACATTGTCCTGATGACCAATAACCACGCCCAAGTCGGGATACGCCTCATAAACAGCATCAATTACTACGGTAGGTGCAGCATGGTGTGTGTATGTGTGTGTATGGGAGAGAGCGAGAGAGAGCCAGTGAGAAGGCGATTATATATCGAGAGCGATGACTCTGCCTCTTTTCGTGAGTCACTGGGGGACTGAATCCAGCCCATTGTCTAATTGCAGCTGACATCCGTTCATTGAGCAGCTTCTCGTGAGGCTGAAGAAAACGCTTGGCAGAAAATGCGTCTGAACCTGTTCTGGTGTCTGTAAGGGGGGGGGGGGGGTGATGATGAAAATCAGATATTGCATGTAAACGTTTTAAAGTGTTTTAATGCAGAGACTAATCAATACTAGCAAACAGGATCATATTGTTAGTAGTCTGACAGGGGCTCAGTGGATAATCTGCACTGTTACCTCACCCTAACACCTGTTCAGGTGGTTCTTCCTTTAATAACATAGTTTAAGGCGCATTAGTGTAGTTTTGCTCTCGTTTCTATAAAGTTAGTCCAGTAGGGTAGTTCACGGGTTGTCAGTCGAGTCCGGATTTCTCGCACTTCCTGTCTCTCGCGGGACCATACTTCCCCCCCTCTAGGGAAGTACCGCACTTTGATCCCTGGTCTTTGCAATTGTGTTTGTATCGTGAGTCACTCCAGATAGGAGCGTCTGCTATAAAGCACAGTAAGTAAAGTATGACCAACAGAACAATTATTTATATATGTGTCATTATGAAAAATAGTGTAGCATATACAGCAAGCATATTGCACACAGAGTGGACACTGTTCAGAACCATCCCAATTCCTATAACGATAAGATATTATTAAAGGTAACCCATTCAGTCAGTAGATTGAAGATTAATCAATCAATAGCAACACATTATCTGTAAGTATAATCAAATAACAGCCACACATATAATAGAGTAACGGCATGAATTGCTTTGTGAATGTAATTTAATTTACATGTTTCATATGTATTTTGATATAGAATATGTATGTTTCTTTTTTCCCACCCATTAGATTTAACAATTGAGAGATTCTGCATGACTGGTGGAGAAAGTCCGATTGGTTATCTGAAAGCCTACATGACCAACCTCTACCTGTCCAAGGACTCTGAAAAAGTGCAGGAGGCCATTGAAGAAGGTAGCCATTTTGTTCCCTTTCAGGAAGACAGGCAATATTCAGACAAGAAAAAAAAAAAAAAAAACATCAAAATAAAATCACCAAAGCTGAGAGAGAGAGAGCATACCTGGAAAATTCCAATAAATTACTGTAACCACATACTTTGCCTACATGACATGCCATACACATAATGTTATTGTCAGTACAGCAGTTGCAGGCAGTTGCCATTGCTTCTAAAACTGATACTTATAAACTGATAATTTGCAACACAAGTAATGGTCAAAAATCGTGAAAACACAGTTGCTTTTTGACACAAAACATTATATTGTTCTCAAAAAGTACCAACTGGAAATAAGAAAATAACATTTTAATCAACCATTTGCCATCCCTTACAAAACTGGATAGTTTGCTGCAAACTTGCAGCTAATATGTAGCTAATTTGCTGCAAACTAAATTCAAAAAACAGTAGGGCAAGCAGTAGGGCAAACAAAAAATTTGCCCGAAGTGAATGGAAGTTCCCACAAAGCTAATTTGCATGTGAAAATACGAGCTTGGCACAAACCTGTGGCAACAGTGCCAAAGGTTTGCCGCAAATTTGCTGGAGGGCCTATATTTTTGTTAGGGATTTATGTGACTTATGTGAGACTCGTGCAGGCGCGTTTTTTATAGCCTGAAACGCACAGATGTCTAATTTCCGCCGTACCGCCACAGGGATCGCAGCTGCCACCATGTTCACCGCTAACAACGAAAACCCGCTGAGCGACACGCAGCTGCGCGTGGCCTTCGACGGAGACGCCGTCCTGTTCTCCGACGAGTCCGAGATCATCGTGAAGAAACACGGGCTGGACACCTTCTTCGAGCACGAGAAGGAGTTTGAGAACTTGCCCCTAGCGCAGGTGATTCATATGTGCGATCAGTTGCTCGGGTGGTTAAATAATAAAATTACACTTGCATGATGCATCAAAGCCCTTTCTCCTCACAATAGTTCTTGTGTTATAGGTGACAGTGTGCTATAACGGTTATGGAACTGTGCTCATAACTTAGAGGTTGCAGGTTTGATTCCAAGGTGGAACACTGCTGTTGTAGGTACTTGAACAGCTGACTGTTACCGCTTCAGTAAATATCCCGCTGTACTAATGGATTGTACGTAAAATATAAGCTTTGTAAGCCGCTCTGGATATGAGCATGTGCTAAATGCCTGAGATGTATGTCTGTATTCTGCTTGCAGAGAGGCAAGCAACCAAAAACACCGCATTAATACCATGGTGGTACAAATAGTCGCAAGCTATTCCATTGAGGCTGGAGTCTGTATTTTGCTTGGATTTCACACGTTTTACTGCGATTTCGACAGCTTCATTGTTTTTAGTTCATTCAGATACAATTTGTGACAGAATTAACTTTATTTCTACTTTTAGAATTGAGTTTCACGCCTTATGTTTAGCAAGGTGTTTTCCAAATTAAATAATAAAGCAACAAATTGGAAAATGAATTTTCTAAAAAATAGTTATTATAATCTTATTCCTACTGTGTTAAAAGTTCTGAAGACAGTTAAAATGAATGCACTTGGCGCAGCGGTAAAAGCATAGACTTTCAGTTGTAGCGGCAAATTCTCAAGCGGTTGCAACACGGGGAATTGAATTACATAGGGTGCAATTGGCTACCAAATTGGGAGAAAATGGGGGGGGGGGGGGGGGAATGTATGCTCTTGTAAAAAGAGCTCATACACATGAACTTTGACCTTCTCACTCAGGGCCCTCTGAAGTGCTTCCTCGAGTCCCTCGGAAAGCTCCAGCGGAAGTTCTACACCAAGAACGAGCGAATCGACTGCCCCGTGCGGACTTACCTGGTGACGGCGCGAAGCGCGGCCAGTTCCGGGGCCCGGGTCCTCAAGACCCTGAGGAGCTGGGGCCTGGAGGTGGACGAGGCCCTCTTCCTGGCTGGGGCCCCCAAGGGGCCGCTCCTGGAGAAGATCCGCCCCCACATCTTCTTCGATGACCAGATGTTCCACATCACAGGGGCCCAGGAACTGGGGACGATTGCTGCCCACGTGCCTTATGGGATAGGACAAAAGGGTAAACTCATCCAGCAGAACCCAAAGGGGCAGTAATACAGTGTGGGGGCATTAAAGGGTATTAAAACGTAAAAACACATAATGTTAGCATTTAAACAACAGTAATGTTAGCATTTAAACAACCGTAATGTTAGCATTTAAACAACCGTAATGTTAGCATTTAAACAACAGTAATGTTAGCATTTAAATAACAGTAATGTTAGCATGTAAAACACATAATGTTAGCATTTAAACAACCGTAATGTTAGCATTTAAACAACAGTAATGTTAGCATTTAAACAACAGTAATGTTAGCATGTAAAACGCATAATGTTAGCATTTAAAACGCATAATGTTAGCATGTAAAACCCATAATGTTAGCATGGCAGCATTAACTGCCCTTGGAGGAGGCATCCATTTCTTACTCTTTTCTCTCTCCTACTTCTATGAAACATGTACTGTATGGTAAAAAAAAAAGAAAAGAAAAAAAAAGCGGGCTAATTTTCGTATCACACATGCAACATTTAACGTGGGACAGCACCAAAATTAGCCTGGGTTACATCAGCCCTGCTCCGGAGCAGAGTTAACAGCAACTCCCAAAACAATTAAGCCAACATTCAAATTTGCTGGTTTTCTCTGTGTTGAAGATGGCTGGCGTGAGGACTAAGGGTTTCCAAGAGTTAATGTGTCTTATGTGTCTTTATACATGTACTCTTGGAGCTACAAGTGTCCTTCATCGTCAAACTTAGCTTGTTTAAACTCTCCAAGTCAGTGTGACATTATCTTGTGCAGTAGGATTGTGCCGTTGTGTTTACGGTTAAAAAACAGAGGTTACAACTGGAGCTTCCAATGAAGACATTACAATACAGTCATTACATACAGCATTTTAATTTTTACATAGTATCCAGTTATACAGCTGGATATACAGTATAGGGTGAGGTACCTTGCTCAAGGGTACAACGGCAGTGTCCTACCTGCAACCTTTCGGTTACGAGCCCAGTTCCTTGACCACTATAGTACACTGCCACCCCTCCCTCCTGAGGGACAGTAGGCTACTTAGTAGAGACTGTGGCACAAACTAGCACAGACTATTTTATTTATCTGACCACTTGTACAGCACTTTGGTTCGACCGCAGTCGTTTTTAAATGTGCTCTATAAATACATTTTGACTTGACTTGACAGGGAAAGTTGAAACATGGATATTTTACGTAGCTGCACCGGAGTAAGAATGATGTATTTGTTTTCACTTACGTATTATAGCAACACAATTCTCCTGTGTGAGCCGTGGGATGATTTGAAAACTTCATCAAGTGTTATTTTCAAAAGTGTTTTTTTAGCACCATTCAAGTACCTTTTTTTCGCCAAAGTGTTTTTTCGATTAATTAACCACGTGTGCACGTAACAGACTCCAAACATGCACTACGTTAAGACACCAAGTTCAGCCCATTTGCGCCTTACTCTGCACTCAAAGTATCCGCTGTTTAACTAGAAAAAAAGTGGATTTGGACACTTAAGATCATTAAAATAGTAACACGTAGTGTAATGTTCCAAGGAGCGTGACAATTGGCGGCATGGAATGTAATGTAATGCATGGAATGGGAACGTTGCGTGGGAGGTTCTAGATCGCCTTTTATTTCTTCCAGAAGAGTAATTATTGCGTGACTGCTTAATCTGTACCGTTTGATGATTTCTTGCTCGGGGAGTAGAAATTGTGTGATTCTGGTTGCAAAGATTATCTCAGCATGTCTCCGATGCCTAAACCTGTGTCTCTGTCTTGCTACAATTACTACAGCCATTGTTTGAGGAAGTCTTCCCCACAACAACACTCCTTTTATCGACATCCGCTAATTTATGGCTGTTCTTTAGAGGCGTATAAATTGCACGCAAACGAGTGAACGGAATATATAATCAGCCACACGTATATCTCCAGCCGTTTATTTAGCCGTTTTTAGTAAGTATTTATTCACACAGTCGCCGTGTGGAATAGCATCCAGGCAGCCAGGTCATCTTGTGGAGGTAGAAACTGGGGGCTTGATACGGTGCTAGCTACTAGCTTTGTAGGTAAAGTGGTAGGAAAATGGTGACCATTGTTGGGCTGAATGGCCTGTTCTCGTCGTTATGTTATGTTAATGTTATGTTAAATACATGTGCATTAAGGAGAGACGCACACCTTGCAATGACTCGCACATTACTGCTTCTGGGGCAGAATGCGTCATATTTGGATCTGAAACCCGCTGCTTTGAAACGAGTTGAGTCTTCTATTAGAAGATTGAATCCTGTCTATATGTGTTTTTATGGGAACTTTTGAATCACTGGAAAATTTGCTCTAAGTAGCACAAATTATATCTATGTGCCAGAGCTGATTTAATTCTAAGAGTTTACAAAATAAATGCTAAGATAGTATGATATAGTAGAAAATTATTAGCCTTACATTTTAAAAAAATATGGCTGTAATATGTGTCATATTGAGTGGTGTTACAATTTCCCTCTTTCATTGGTATCCAGTCCTATCTACGCCAATTCCCTGTCTGCCATTCTATAGAATCATGTGTGTTCTTTACTATAGGTTTCTGCTTCCTCTGAGAATAATGGTATGCATGTCAGTGTTCTCTTCATCTGGTTAAGAACAGCAGTGTTGAGTAGATGTTCTGCACTCTAGCCACTATGTGTACAACTATAAATAGTAGATAGTATACTGGAACTTTAGCAGGTATTTATTTTAGTCACTTTCAAAAATGTTTCAATTTTTTTTTTGTAAGGACCACTTGTTTATTGTACAAGCAATGACTGCTAAAGTTTTATTCTGTGTAAGCTATTAATCTTAGCCCAGTGACTTGTATAAAATAACTGGTATTTTATTCATGTGTGTATTTTCCTTTACATGGGCTCATTATTTACAATAAATTTTTTTTTTATTATTCAGTGTGCGACACAAAGAATGTTACTGGAAAACGTGTATTTGTATTAACACTCCTGTTATGTTTCGGACAAAATTGTCCCGTTTCAGACTTTTGCATTGTTGAAACACCCATAACTTACATTTTTTAAAGCATCAAACTTAATGACACCCTCAACAGTGCATATAGTAGTTGGAAACCTTTGTGGGCCTGTGTGGAAATTGCCTTAATCTCTTTGCAAAATTGACCTTGGACTGTCCGGAGAACCTTGTTGTTGGATTGTGGACTTTTTGTGGACCTGTTTTCTGGGCTCTGAGTTAGCCTTGCTCAGGATTTAACCAGTGTTGTGTTTCTTTTGTTTTGTTGTTTTCCGGTCTTTTTTTTAAGCTGCAGCCTGGCAGGTAGTCTCTTTTTTAAAATTTTCTGGCTTTCTGTTTACAATAAAAGTGCTGGAATTCCTGGCTAATCAACCAAGCCATGTGCGACAGTCTGTTCTGCAGTGGCACACCACACCCACCTCCCGACATGTTGCTACATGCACACACACACACACCCACCCGCATGCGCACACACTCAAAAATACTGCTTGAATTGGGTAAACAGGTGAGGCTACATTCTTATGATAATTCTTATGCTGTCAGCTGCTCAGAAAACAGCTGACTGTCAGACTGAAGCAGGACCCTCTCCAAAAGCATCCCGGGTGTCCACAAAAAGCTCTCTGCACTATGCATTTTGCCAGTTTTTTTCCAAATACAGAAGGAGCCCAAGCCTTACATCTTATCCCCACATACCGGGGCCACACAGAATTCCAGCTATTGCACAGAATTCCAGCATCACCACTGGAGAATGCTGGAATTCTGTCGCTGGAATTCCGTGTTAAAGACGACTTAACCCTGTCCTATAACTGGCACTTCTGCTCTCAGTTGCCAGTAGAAGGGTTAAACAATCTCCTAATTACGCGCCATTCAGTGTCTTAGTTCCTCATTGGTTAGGAATGAGGAACCAAGATAGTCATGGGAAGGGATGTTCTCTCGAGCTGTAAGGTTCAGCTAGTGTCCACACTGTCACAGAAGCGTCAGTTGATCAGCAGATATTAGCAGATTGACGCGTGATAACAACATATTTAAGATCTACTGTAAATAGCAATTGTAAGCGCCATGGAAACAAACACAAATGCACAGGAAGATGATGTCAACGATGGGGCAGTGCCCAAAAGTGTAAGTGCCCTAGCCTATGATTTATGTCAATTTGATGTATGAATCACAATATCTGGTCATCATCCCTATTGCGTGAACTATACTTTTTGCTTGCTTTGCCTGGTTTAAAACACTGCTTGCATTTCTTGCTGTCTACAACTAAGGAGCCAATGACTATCGCAGTGTCCACAAACATACTGTTCAAGATGAAGGAGCAAAAAGAATGCGACACAAACCAGAGGGAGATTCTGAAGCCGGGAGTGGCCTTTCCCTTCGCAAAGGTATTTCAGGTTTCTTTTTCCTTTTAAGGTGCATGATGTGTGGTTTCATAACATAGGATCTCATTTAATTTGGACAGTTAATATGGTCTTATATGAATATCAAACACCTGTTGAGATAGATACATATAAAAATGTTTCAATGCTTCTAGATATTCCAGCAATTTGTGTACTTTTTTTTATTTATTTATTTATTTCGGCACGCATATAGTCACAGATTAATTACTGTAAGCACAAGTGCTCACATGAAAACCGTGTGTGTGTACGTACGTACGGTGTGTGTACTGTATGAGTGAGTGTGTGTGTGAGTGAGTGTACGGTGTGTCTGTGTGTGTACGGTGTGAGTGAGTCAGTGAGTGTGTGTGTGTGAGTGAGATTGATTGATTGATTTTCTGCCACGGAGGCTGTCAAGCTGTTACTATAGAGCTCCGTAGTCCCGCCCCCTCCTATCCCTAGCTGGTCCCGGAAGACTGCCGGAAGCCATTACTTTTCCCCACTTCAGGAACAACCCCTCACCCTAATGATGATATATGGCATTGTATGGACCAATATTTTTACATATATGTGATACATAGTCCATTACATACTCATCACTGCATTTAAATCAAATTTTAATCGTATAATTAATGGAGTTTGATAAAATATAACTACACTACCCAGAATCCCCGGTCGTACATAGCTGGCTCACGTTCTTGCGAGCTAATGAAGTCGCTACCGGGCGGCCGCTCTGCTAGCGAAAATGGCTAACACTCGGTCTGCTCTTGTAACTTATTATGGAAGCTACCGGGCAAAGAAGTAGCTACCGGTCACTCTGCTAGAAAATGGCTATCACTTTGTCTTATTATGGGAGTGAAACTAACAGTATCACCAAGGGCGAGAATCACTATCAGTCTGGCCATGTCGAAAGTGTCAGCTTTCACTTCAGCAGTGTGAGCAAGTATGGAGTAGACCCACTAGACCGGATGTTGTAGTCGTTTAGGTTGTTTTTTTGAAAACGCTCTTGTTGTTTATTTGTTGGACATAATTTAAAATTACCAATTTTATAAATTATTTAAAAATATGACAACCCCTCTCTTGGGTGTTTTGAACGTCTAGCTGCCTGAATATAGAAAAAAAAACTTTTTCAGTCCATTGACTCCTACTATATAGTTCTGTGATTGACTCCCATTATATTTTTTCCGAAAAGTGGCACCAGAAGTTCGTCACCAAAGTGGGCGGGACTACAGAGCTCAATGTCCTCAGGATGGTAAAAGTTAATCTTAGGATCTGTCCTATTGTAATACAAGCTGGCCTCAAACAGGAAAAAACACTTTCAAACCTATACATGTTTTTTTTAGGCAAATGTTAAAAGTTTTACACAAAAATCTACCAAATTATCATCACTGCAATACAAACAAGAAGTACAATGTTCTAACTTTTGATAACTTTATGCACGTTGCAATTACAAACCCCAGTTCCAAAAAAGTTGGGACAGTATGCAAAATGCACATAAAAGCAGAAAGCAGTGATTAGTAAATTCTCTTTAACATAATATTTAATTGAAAACAGTACAAAGAAAAGATATTTAATGTTTTACCTTTATTGAATTTAGTAAATGTATGCTAATTCCGAATTCGATGCCTGTAACATGTTCCAAAAAAGTTGGGACAGGTGCAAAAAAAAAAAAAAAGACTGGGAAATTCAAAAACACCTGTTTGGAACATTCCACAGGTAAACAGGTGATGCTATCATGACTGGGTATAAAAGGATATCAAAAGACTCTTGATATCTTATTTTCATGTACTCTTACAAGCGATGTCCCTGTCCCAACTCTTTTTGAACGTGTTGCAGGCGTCAAATTCTGAATTAGCGTATATTTACAAAAATCAATGAAGTTGATATGGTAAAACATTAAATATATTTTCTTTGTACTGTTTTCAATTAAATATATGCAAATGAGAATTTACTAATCACCGCTTTCTGCTTTTATGTGCATTTTACAAACTCCCAAATTCATTGGGAATTGGGGTTTGTATATGTCATATGCATTCATATGAAGTACCTGGCAGTGTTGGGGTCAATTACATTTGAATTCAGTTAAGTTAGGAAATGAATAAAACATAAATTCACTGAAAATATACCATGGTACGTATGGGCCTATTTCAATTCATGAAACCCTGATACCCACATTGACAAATCACAAAGCATAATGTATGCATTTGGTATTTATTTAACCAAGTTTAGTATGGTTTTGAATTTTCAATTAGTTTTTATTACTATGCTATTTTCAAAATTAATTTCCAATTCAGTTTAGTTTTGAGTCTGATGTGTTAGTTTTTATTTGATTGTTATTTTTGGAGATCCATGTCTATTTCCTTCTTATATTATTAAGTTTAGTTTAATTTTGCTTTAAAAGAAAGAGTGGAAACATCAACAGCAAATGTATAACTGCATATGAATTTACTCATACAAATAAAAAACATTTTAATGACTCGTGCGTTTGACATTTTTAAATGTATCTTAATTTAAAACAGTTAGGGATCAAGTATAAGTTATATTTTCAGCCACTAAAGGAACAGTTAAAAGCTTATAACAATCAAGTGATATTACCATGTACCTAACAAAAAATAACTTGTGGTGACGTTTAGAAACAGGTACTCAAATTAAAAGATATTCAAAGTAGGTTAATCCCAAGCTGTGTTTTCTATTTTCACCCACACCAGAGCTGCCGTCAGCAGGTTGTATGTTACTTAAAATATTCTGACATTCAAGTTTGAGAGCTACATGGCAATTGACTCCTTTCACAGTCAAATCATAAGAAAATTATGTTGTTTCTCATTTAATTTGAATTATTTTCAGAGGTAAAGATTCTAGTTTCAGTTTAGTTTCTTAGATAGGCATGTTTCTTATTTTTATTTTAGTGCACAAATGTTTCTTCATGACTAGTTTTTATTTCACATTCAGTATTCATTTGCAATAATAACCTTGGTTTCAACAGTCAATGTACTGTACCTGTGAGTTTTATGACAGCTGTTTGAACTGTTAAATGGCTGAAGGTGGTGTTTGCTTGGAACAGGCCTTGGTGACAGTGAATGCCCATTTGCGGGAGCTTTACCCTGAAAGCGAGGAGCTATTCGACATTGTCCTGATGACTAATAACCACGCTCAGGTGGAATACCTCAGAGACTGCCTCAACAAGTTAGGTAGATACAGCATTCTGAGTGAATGCCTCTTAATATATACCCCTGTTAGCAATATGTTTTTAGCATATCATGGCACAGTATTAAATGTATGCTAATGTACTACATAAAATAAACTATGTCATTATAATCAATTTCAAAGTGTGATATTGAAAGCACATGATGGTTTAAAATGAAAGTTTGTTTATAAGATGTTTGATTCAAACATAAAACTAATGAGCGTCACAAATGATTAGTGCGCCGAGCAAGTTCTGTCTGGAAACGACTCGCTGTAGCCAACCATGTAGTCGGCTAGCAATCACGCGTCCCATACTCAACCAATCACATGCACATGCATCCCATACTCAACCAATCACATGCACACGCATCCCATACTCAACCAATCACATGCACACGCATCCCATACTCAACCAATCACACGCACACCTCTAATGGAGCGCCCTTTTTAAGCCAAGAATCAGTTCTCTCTGTACTGCTTGAATCCTGATGCGCTGCTCTTTGTTTGCTTGGCTTGTGTTAAGAGAAATTTGCTGTCACCCTCCGCCACCCCAGCTTCCACCTGTTGTTTGGATCTGCTTTAGTATGGGGGGTTTCTGGTCATCTCCTGTTTAGCGGGGGGAGATGCCTGTGCTCCAGAGCAGTACTAAAGCAGATCCATTCACCGCCAAACTAAAATAATTATGCAGCACATTCATTCATTAAACATGTAATTTAATACGTGAGTTGTCCTGACAGAACTGAAATTAGGCATGGATAAGCAATAAACTGAATAAAAGTACTGGAATTCAATTTTTTAAAAGTTTTTTAAATTCACCTATACCTGTGTAGTTAAATCATAACTAATTTGGTAACGAGAGGTTATTACTGAGTAACTCCAACATAGGTCACATGGAACAGCAGTTAGCGGTTTTCTGAATTACACATGTGAATATTTTGAAATATTTTTACACTCAAAGGCCACATCTTCATGAAACACAACAAATAAACCTTGCCTATTAATTTCACAATGTGTCTTTATGATATGGAAATATTTCATTTCAACAGGGCTGGCCTTGCTTCACATGTGTAATTAAGAATACCACTAACTGCTGTTCCATGTTACCTACATTGGAGTTATTCAGTAATAACCTCTTGTTTACAAATTATTTACAATTTAACTGCACAGGTATAGGTGCAACTTAATGTAAAGTGTTACCAAAGTTTGTGTTTGTTTCTCCATTAGGTTTAAGTCAAATATCTATCCATGAGGAGGAGTACATCAGCAAACTCCACACTAAAATTCTCTACCTCACCGAGGACCCTGAAAAAGCAGAGAACGCCATTAATAACGGTAAAGTTAAAGTTATTAGAAACTAGAACTATTAGAGACCAAATAATATTTCTCTGTATTTCTTTACCCAAATTAAAACTGAAAGTCACAACCACACAATTTACTGCCAAATTCTTTAAGTACAGCAGTTGCTAACATGTAACTTCCTAAATAATCTGCTGAATTATGGTCCCGTATTTAAACAACATTTGTCCGCAACGTTGACTTACAATTAAACATTAGCATTAGGCTAAACTTTTTCTCCGCAAAACTCAGGTTGGCAAGTGAGTTTTAGTGATTGGTGAACTCACCAAACTGTTTAAAATAAAATAAAACTTAAGCACAAATGTTGATTGAATCCTAACTATTTGCAAACAACATTTTGGACTCCCAAAGTAGCAGAGTAAAATATAAATTAAAATATAAATAGAAAGTTTACACACCCATTTCATGGCAACCTTCTATCATGCTGTAACAAAGAGGCTTATATCCAGCCTAAGCCTAAGGGCTCTATTTCCGGTGCACGGTGAATGGCGTGAAGTCAATGGCGACTGAATTTAGTTATTTTCATAACCAGAGGCGAGGAGCGCACAGCTCACAGCGTGCTGCACAGCTGGGTTATGCTGAATATCAGTGGGTGTGTTTCAGCTGGAATCAATCATAGCCAATCAAATGACCTCTTTTCAGTCCCTTTAAGAGCCCGGTGTACTGCCAATTTCCCTTTTCAGTCCCTTTAAGAGCCCGGTGTACTGCCAATTTCCGACTACCACTGCAGTGTAAGACAATATCTATTTTGTCTATCTATTTTATCTATTTTGCATTGATATCTCTAAAACAAGTATACTATTGATGCAATAATGCATTTGTTTCACATGGGAATGTCTAAAATCACAAACTAAGTAGGCCTATGCTTAATCATTCATGTTTTAGTCCTATTGTTTTTATAGGATATTTAAGTGCAGTGATGGCCATCAGATTCTTTAAGTCAATATATTCTACAAGTTGTCACTCAATTGTTAGGCTTTATAGAAAAATATGTGCCTTTGTCTAGTAGCCTATATCAGATCAAAAACGTCTACGACGTTAAAAAAAAAAGCCAAGTTACTCACGCATAGCCTACATAGCGCTGTCTATAAGTCCTTAATTCCAACTTGCAAAAACTAGGCCTGCCTTTAGAAGTCTTGATATCAAAATGTGGCAAAGTTACAACTAACAATATTGCCTATCGTAGCTCACACTAAATAAACTACCTCTATTCCAAAGCAATGCTATCCAAAATTTCCTAAATTATTTAATGCAACTTGGCCCTGTGTAAAAAATTAAGAAATAAATGAACAAGACATGCAACATATGCAGTTATCCTGCTTGTAGTATTTATATAAAAGTCAAATTGGGCAGCATATGATCCACAAAAACAGTTTACTGGCTTTTGAATAGGTTATGATCATGCTTGGAAAAGCCATATGCTGTGCTGCAATTTGCGCCATAAGTCTGAGCAGGCGGGCAGTGCAGACGCAAATCACAGACTAAGCTGACCCCAGGTTTGCACTTTCGCTGCTTGATCTCTGCTGACACACCCCGACGGTGACTGACTCTCCTCCCACTTTGGCTCATGGCGAGTCACACAAATTAACAAACGGGCTCAGGCGCGTGAAAATCCACGAGGAAAATGCCACTTGGCCAGTGCGACGGCTCGCGACCGGACGGAAAATAGAGCCCTAAAACTGAGAGATGCCTCACTCTACCATCACAGGACATGCAGCTGCCATCATGTTCCCCAACGACAAGGAAGACCAATGGAGTGACGAGGGAGAGGTATTGTGGGTGCGAGAGCACCAACTTGGTGGATTTTGTGTCCACAAGAACAACATAATTATGCAGAGGCAGACTGAAGAATGCTGTCACATTTCTGTACATGACTGACAAATAGACTGGCTAGCTATATTTTGAGCCAACTCTCATTGAAATCATTGTTTTGCTTGGTGCTTCATGAATATTCATTTAAATATTCATATATTAGGAATTGTCAAACTCAATGCACGTCCCAGAATTAGGTCCCCTGATCGACACCATTTTTCTTTATAACATGTATATCTTGTCCTTTTCTCCACCATCTTTGGTAAAAATCTGCTTTGTGTGGCCTTCGATGGCGATGGCGTCCTGTTCTCTGATGAGTCTGATGTTCTTTTTAAGAAGAAAGGGCTGGAAGCCTTCACACAAAATGAGAAGGATAAAGAGGCCACCCCCCTCGGAGAGGTATCTCTGTCTGTCCGCTACTTGCAGGCAATCTACTAAAAGGTCCTGTAATGTTATGATGGTATAGTTGGCAAAAATGTCTTGATTCTATACTATACTTTGACTTTTTTTTAAACTTTTTACAGCTTTGGTGGTTTTATGACATTTGAATACAGCCTCTGACACACCCTGTGACCTTTGACCTCAGGGCCCTCTGAAGTGCTTTCTGGAGGCTCTTGGTAACGTGGAGAGAAAATTCCATGCCAAAGGTAAAAACTGCCCTGTGTTGACCTACCTGATGACATCACGCAACCCGGTCATTCCTGGGACCCGGGCGCTGAAGACCCTGGAAACCTGGGGCCTGGAGATCACTCAGGCCTTCTTCTTATCCGGTAGGCCCAAGGGGCCGCCCTTGAAGATGATCCGCCCGCACATCTTCTTTGATGACCAGAAGCCCCACATCGATGGGGCCCGTGAGCTGGGGATGATCTCTGCCCACGTGCCTTATGGGATAGGATATCATAAATTGAAGGGTGCCTCAGGAGCAGTAATAGACCACTGACATCTTATTCATGTTTTTCTTTTAAATTCAATTGACTCATTATTTATATGTAATAAATGCTTTTAAAGAGATCAAAACATGTTTAATGCAATAATTATACTGTATATTAAAAATACACTTATATCATATCTTGTACATTGCAACGCAGACCAAAAATTGCCAGAATCTGTAATATATAGGAATGGGCGTTTTCAGTTTCTATCATTAGTAGTGTCAAGAATTTCTAAGACGAGTCAACTCGTGGCACGTCATCTGCCAGTTCTAGTTTTAGAGCACCAACTAACAGCACATACATGCCAAAGATAGAAATAATGCTCATAATTAATTTGTCGTGTCAGTTATCAATAAAAAAAAAAAAAACTACAACAGGTGACATTTTAGAATGATTTAAATATCGACCCACAGATATCTCAAACAGTGTGACTGTGTGTTCAAAGGCACAGGAATCAAAGAGGAAAATGTATTTCCTTAGTGGATTATGGTACTTGTTTTTTAAACTGTATCCTGCCACAATACAATTAGCATTTTATAAGAAACTGACATTTTTGAAGAATATTTTTTTTGTAATGTTTTTTTTATTTTTTTATTCAAAAAGTCAGTGCTCTAGAACTCCTGTAAAATTCCAGTAGTGATTGTTACATCCGCATTAGAAATTTCAGATAAGAACATTATAATCACATATTTGTGATCTTAACGGGTTAAAAGCTATTCAATCCTATTACTGGCTGCTCTCCGCTTAGTTGAGCTGCCAGTTAAAGGGTTAAACAATGCACTACTTGCACGCTGTTCCGTTTTTTTAGTTCCTTCTTGTTTGCTTAATCGAGCATTATGGGATGGGGCGCTTATCTCGAGTTGTAAGGTTCAGCTGCTATCTGCACTGTCACAGAAGCGTCAGTTGACCAGCAGCCATTAGCAGGTTGACACAAGTTAACAACATATTTAAGATTCTCTGTTAATTGCAATTATGAGCGCCATGGAAACCAACAAAGTCATTAATGCGCAGGATGAAAACGGAGATGGCAAAGATGGGGCAGTGGCCAAAAGTGTGAGTGCTGTAACCAATGTATTAATGGCAACTTGATGCATGAGCCACAATATTTATAAACCGGTCATCTTCCCTATTGTGTGAACTATACTTTTCGCTTGTTTTGTGTTTCACTGTTTCAAAACTGTGCTTGCATATCTGCCTGTTCAAAACTAAGGAACCAATGACCATTGCAGTGTCTGCAAGCATACTGTTTAACACTAAGGAACAAAAAGAAAGTAAAACCAACAAGAAAAAGGTTCTGAAGCCGGGAGTAGTGTTTCCCTTTGTGAAGGTATTTCACTCTCCGGATGTGTTTATTTTTCTTCTTCTAAAGTGCATAATGTATAGTGTCATAACATATAGTTTAATTTATTTTGGACAGTTAATATGGTATTAATCACAAACATTTGTTGAGAGAGATGCATAATAAAAATGCATAAATGTTTCTAGATATTCTGGTAATCTGTGCGCATAATTATTGTATGCACAAGTTCTCATACAAAAAATGCTTTGTGTGTACAAACCTGCGTGTGTGTGTGTGTGTGTGTGTGTGTGTGTGTGTGTGTGTGTGTGTGTGTGTGTTTGTGTGTGTGTGTGTGTGTGTGTGTGTGTGTGTGTGTGTGTGTGTGTGTGTGTGTGTGTGTGTGTGTGTGTGTGTGTGTGTGTGTGTGTGTGTGTGTGTGTGAAAGAGAGAGAATGTGCAAACATTCTGTTAACCTGTCCCCATATGTCACGTACATTCATATGAAGGGTGGTACCTGACAGTGCTCGGGTCAATAATTTTAATTCAGTTAATTTAGGAAATTAATAGAACATAAATTCACTGAACGTCTTCCAAGGTACATGGACCTATAGGCCTATATCGGTTCATGAATTGAATTTCAATTAATTCCCGGAACTGAAATGGAATTGACCCTTGATATCCACATTGGCAAATCACAAAGCATAGTACATGTATTTGGTATTTCCTTTGATAATGGTTTAACGAAGGATGTATGTAATAAAATGTTGTAAGAATCTACAAGCTTTGCCTAAACAGAAAGAGTGGAAACATCAACATTAAATAGGCTCAATTGGACATTACAGCATATAGGTAAAAATATGACACTGGAGAGATTTTTTAAAGTGATTTTCATTTGTTTACCAAAGTGACTTGTGTTTACTTTATGGGAAAGTTTTACTTGTATGTGGTACTTCATATAGCCATGTAATACGTAACATAAACTCATGGGCCAGACTTTCTTGAACTGTTGTAAATTTTCGATTTTTACCCATTAATAGGACACGAAATAGGACACGAAAATGTATACATTTTTGTGTCCTATTAATGGGTAAAAATCGAAAATTTACAACAGTTCAAGAAAGTCTGGCCCATGAGTTTATGTTACGTATTACATGGCTATATGAAGTACCACATACAAGTAAAACTTTCCCATAAAGTAAACACAAGACACTTTGGTAAACAAATGAAAATCACTTTAAAAAATCTCTCCAGTGTCATATTTTTACCTATATATAATATTGAAATGTACTCAGATGAATAACATTTTTTGACTATTGCATTTCACATGTTAAATGAACGACAGCCTCAACGGTTAACAGTGAAGGTGGTGTCTGCTTGGAACAGGCCTTGGTGACAGTGAATTGCCATTTCCAGAAGCTTTACCCCGACAATGAAGCTCTATTCAACATTGTCCTGATGACTAATAGCCACGCTCAAGTGAAATACCTCAGAGAAAGCCTCGACGAGTTTAGTAGGTACAGCCTATTAGCAATACGTTTTTAGCGTAAGCCTATGGGACAGTATTGAATGTAAGCTAATGCAATAGATAATAGAGACTACTGTATGTTATTAAAATCCATTTCAAAGTACAACACTGAAAGCACACGAAGGTTTAAATTGGAAAAATAATTCTTATAATAATTAGTTATATGGTTGGTTGTTTTATTCAAAAATAAAACCACTGAAAAGTATGCATTTCTACCCAGGGATTAGCAATGAACTGAGTAAAAATAATGAGATTCTGGTTGCGCAGTGGTAAAAGCATTTGGCCTTTGAGTCTTGGCAGGGTGATTCGTTACTGTGTAGTGCTGGACTTACGGTCAGGGGCACGAGGAGTCATGTCTTGGAGAAGACGTGGTGACCTCCTCCCTGCCTACAGGTTGTGTAGTGGCAAATTCTCAACAGCATTCTCATAGGGAATTGAATCGCAACAGGGTACAATTGGCTACCAAATTTGGATAAAATGGGGGAAAATCTGAAACAAACAATAAATAAATAATGAGATTCATTAAAAAAAGTTTGTGTTTGTTTCTCCATTAGGTTTAAGTCACATATCCATCCATGAGGAGGAGTACATCAGCAACCTCCACACTAAAATATCTATCCATGAGGAGGACTACACCAGCAAACTCCACACTAAAATTCTCTACCTCACCGAGGACCCTGAAAAAGCAGAGAACGCCATTAATAACGGTAAAGTTTAAAACTATCACAGAACCACACAAACTGCTTGTATACTTGTTTCCAAATTGTGTACATACAGTAGCTACAAGCATGTAACTTCCTAAATGATACACTGGCCTGTATTTAAACAACATTTGTCCTCAAATTTGACTTACAAGCAAACGCTAGCATTACACTTTTTCTCCTCACACTCAGTTTGGCAGGTTAGTTTTAGTTTTAGTGTTTGCTGAACTCGCCAAACTGGAAAGAAATAATTATTGCTTTTAATTGCTAGTCAAAGTTGACGACAAGTGTTGATTGAATCCTAGCCTCTTGCAAAAAAACAGTTTGGTCTCCAAAAGTACAGATTGAATAATGTGGAATGTCCAAAGGTACCCATGTAAGGCTAAGATTATATAATGCTGTAACAAAGAGGATTATATCTAATGTATTAAAACATAAAACTAAGAGATGTCTCACTCTACCACCAGGACATGCAGCTGCTATCATGTTCCCCAATGACAAGGAAGACCAATGGAGTGACGAGGGAGAGGTATTGTGGGTGCGAGAGCACCAACTTGGTGGATTTTGTGTCCACAAGAACAACATAGTTATGCAGAGGCAGACTGAAAAATGCTGTCACATTTATGTACATGACCGCAAAATAGACTGGCCAGATATATTTTGAGCTAGCTCTCAAAATCATTGTTTTGTTTAATGCCCATATGCTGCTTGAATATAAATTTAAATATTCATATATTAGGAATGGTCAAACTTAATGCACGTCCCTGAATGAAGTCCCCTGACAGACTAAAATCTGACTAGTAACGGACACCATGGGGGCTGCTGGGTGGCTCATTCGCTTATGGCCCGCGTTCATCAGGCAACCCCGCTGAGCATGGACAAGCCCACGGCCTGCATGCAGCTGCATAGGGTGGTCTTCCTTAGATTTCGCTCTGTGCGAGTTTGGAGATGGTGCGTAGGGAGAGGCAGGTGGTTGAGCCACGTGTTTGGAAGGAAAGCCATGGGTTTGCACTGAGGTAAGATCCCCGTGTGTCCAGTGCAATGGGGTTGTTTCATGAACACGGTTTGGGGAGACAATTAGACGTTCCATATTGGGCGCCAAATTATTATTCAAAAAATTTATTCAAAAAAGTAACAAACACAATTTTGCTTTATAACGTCTGTCTTGTCCTTTCCTCCACCATCTTTGGTAAAATTCAGCTTCGTGTGGCCTTCGATGGAGACGGCGTCCTGTTCTCTGATGAGTCAGAGATCGTTTTTAAGAAGAAAGGGCTGGAAGCCTTCATGAACAATGAGAATGATTCTGAGGATATCCCCCTCAGCGAGGTATCTTGTGTGCTGCTTGCAGTCAGGCAAGCAACTAAAGAGTCCTGTAATTATATGATGGTATTCACTGCATGAAAAGCAGTGTTTACAGGGTGGCCATTACAGTGCATAAATCCGAAAATGAACTGTAGCCTAGGGCTGTGCAAAAAAAATTGATACAGCTGAGTATTGCGATATTTTTTTCCACAATACTGTATCGATGTTCCAGCCCCTTGTATCGATACATTATTCATTAAACTGATTTAAAATGTCCTTAAATTTCCCTCAAATCTCTGTGATCAAATAGCCTATGACCTCTGCTCCTGTAGATGTCGCTGTAGGGCTAGTAGGCTAGTTGCCTTCCAGCACCGGCACCCAATTGCAATTTGTCAGAAGCGAGCATGGCGGAAAATATTAGAGTAGCGCCTTCATTTTTCAAAGCCGACGTCTGGGTGCACTTTGGTTTTAAAAACAAAACGGGGAGTAAAGATTTAGATGAAACAAGTGCCATTTGCAAGCTTTGTCATACTTCAATAAAATATTCAGGAAACACAACCGACTTGCGAACTCACTTAACAAGACACCACGCAGTTAAAATAGCATAGCAACCTCATCCGAAACCTGTGGATCCAAGGCAAACTACACTGGATACTACCACCTCCAAGCTTCCATCTACCTCAGCTCGTGCGCAGATCAAATTATGTTCCTGAACAAAAAATCTGAAGACAAAGTAGGCCTGCTATTGTATCCATGTGTTGGAGACTCTGTTCACTTCAGGCCTAAAGTTACTCAACTAAAGATAGTCCAGACGGTCAGATAGGCCTAAAACTACAGTAAACGTGTTACATGCAGGCCCGCATTATGTATTACGTTTATTTACAACATACTGACTATTTCAGTTTTATGAATTTTGTTTATAAGAATACTTAAAATACACTTTATTTTCATATGATGTTATGGCATCTACATTTCAGTTCAGTGTGCATTGTGCAAATACCGTTCTAATAAATTGGAATGGAAATTTTGAATTAAATAGTTTTGACTCAATTTGTCCGCTGAGTTATCAATATAATGTGATGTACATATTAGACTACCCACGTGGTACACAGCAAGTTGTATTTTCAGCTCTATTTCTAAATTTTCAGTAAATTATGTAGAGCATTGCAATGTATGGTGATACGTATCGTATCGTGAGGTTCTTGCTAATACCCAGCCCTACTATAGCCCTACTATCTGACCGTTTGTGGATGCTTGTCTGCCATTGGACACAAACATAATCTCGTGCACGGAGGTGTTCTTGTCTGAGTCTACAAATCCCAGATCGCAAATGTGGCCCAGGAGTGTGCAGAAGTTTCTGGAAATATACTTGTCGACACGGGAAACGCTCACGAACGACACACGGCAAATTTCAGCGAAGGTCGGATATCTTCCAGAAACACGTCTTTTCATGCAGTGAAAAGTGTCTTGGATCGATACATTGTTTGACTTTTGTGTTTTTGATTCAGACAACTCTGGTGGTTTTATGTCATTTCAATACAGCCACTGACTTACCCTGTGACCTTTGAACTTCGTCCTCAGGGTCCCTTGAAGTGCTTTCTGGAGGCTCTTGCTAATATGGAGAAAAAATTTAATGCCAAGGACCTGTATAAAAATTGCCCTGTGCAGACTTACCTGGTGACGTCACGCGACCCAGTTATTACTGGGACCCGGGCGCTGAAGACCCTGAAAAGCTGGGGCCTGGAGATCACTCAGGCCTTCTTCTTATCCGGTAGGCCCAAGGGGCCGCTCTTGAAGATGATCCGCCCGCACATCTTCTTTGATGACCAGAAGCCCCACATTGATGGGGCGCGTGAGCTGGGAATCACCTCTGCCCACGTACCTTATGGGATAGGATATGAGACCTATAAGGGTGCCACCGAGAAGCCAAAGAAAGAGTAATAAACCATGGGGGACCATCAAGGCTGTAAAAAAGCACAACAACGTCAGCATTAGCTGGAACTGGGCTGCCTCGTGAGGATGTATCATTGCCTTTCCTCATTTACAATAACTACATGAAAAACATAACTAAGACAGAAACTGATATTATGTTTCCCATAAACGTTCCCCGTGACCAGCACTGTAAAAAGCATTATTACATTATATGTAAATAAATAAATTTGACTCATTGTTAACATATAATACATAGTTCTATGGACAATACACACAGACAGCGCACAGAATCATGGGAATCGCAGTTAATTACAGAAGTTAACGGGGAGACGCGGTTGTTTCCATTACAGATATGCTCGGTTTTCTCATGTTATACGTCTCAAAAGAACCGAAAACGACACGCTCTGATGCCTAGTTCACAAGCTAAATCCATTAATAATCATATTGCAGCCTATGCAGTATGTACTGATCTGAACAGACCTAGCTAACTTCAGCTAGTTTAATACAAGCAATAGCCTACAAGACTAGCCTATAAATAGCAACCCACACAGATAAAGCAGAGATGAAGAAGCTCGAGAATTATACATCATATTGCATTAAAATGCAATTACAAAATAAGAAAGGTATTCTATGAATGTACTATAACTATAAGTATAAACTATAAGTACAATACCGGCAGCTTACCCATTCGCTTTATTTGACCGTGAAATAAAAATGGTGGATCTCCGTTTTGTCTCGTAATTCATCGGAGAAAATCGTAAAGTCACGTGGTGTGCAATCGCTAATTCGTAAAATAAGTACGAATTTTCGGGACTGGAATTTCGTAGAATAGATACGAATGGGCTGTGAGACCAGGTTGCTCTGCTGGGCTGTTCCTGAAATTGTTAAAAAAGCACAACAACGTCAGCATTAGCTGGAGCTGGGCTGCCTCGTGAGGAAACATCTTTGTCTTTCCTCTTTTACAATAATTACATGAAAAACAGAATTAAGACAGAAACTGACATAATGTTTCCTAGAAACATTCCCCGTGTCCAGCACTTAAAAAAGCAGTATATGTAAATAAATTAAATTGACACATTGTTAACATTTAATAAAATGTTTGTGTAATAAAGTGCTGGAGACGGGGAACATTTATGGGTGGAAAAGTATTAATTTATTCAAGCCTATAATGCTAATTTAAAATTAAAGGCATTTAAAAACATAATTCTGGTTTTAGCTAACCTTTTAGAATTAGTAATTTTTTTTCAGAATGGACAATGTTGGTTATGTTATTAATACTCCACTATGCACTCTGTTCAGAAAATCATATATTGCACTGTACAACATGCGTGTACACACACAGGTGTAAACGCTAACAGAAGCTCCGCAAACTCAGCAGGGCGGAGCAAGCATCTACCAAAAGGGCAGCGCCCTCGCGTGGCCACTGAGGAAAACGACCGCATAGGGAAACAGGGTTAAAAACCATGACACTCTGTTCAGAAAATAATATATTGCACTGTACAACACATGCAAAATATTTGCTATAATCTTTAATAAATGTTTGTGTTCTTATTCACTAACCGCATTGAAATGAATCACACTCCTTTTGAACTCTTCCCTTTCAAAATAATTCATATAGGGACATTACCAGCAATTTAGCTAAATATGCAGATGATCCAAAACTATAACAAACAGTTTTTATAAATCAAAGGATATTATATGTTGTACAAGGCTTTTGTCAGACCACACGTAGAGTATTATGTGCAGTTCTAGGCACCACTCTGAAATAAATAGGAACTTTTCAAGTACAAGGAAGGGCAACTTCTTGGTAAGAAATTAAAAAGTTACAAGGAGAGACTTAAGATCTTCTAAGAAGACACAAGGGGTGGATTTCACTGAGGTGTTTAACTTAATTAAACAACTATTTTTTTCTTTTCTGGTTGAGTTCTGTCAGTAGACCAAAGCATTACTAGAGAATATACTAGTTATGGTCTCTAGTCTAATTTGTCTCAAACTACTCAACCTTTATATTATTTTTAAGGAGCAAACAAGTCCACAGTTTTGTAGTTTCATGTGATCTTTCAGTCTAAACCCAATTAATTAATTAAACCCAATTTTACAAACCAGTGAGTGTTTGGTTTCTATAAATTCAATATTTCATTAGTACAATATTCTAAGGTGTCCTGCTGTCTCCTCAAGATCAGGAAGACCATATTAATATCCCTCCAGTAGCTGAAGGGGTATTAAAAATGTCAAAACAATAAATAGGACAAGTTAATTGCTTGAATTTGATAAACAGGTGAGGTTAAATGATGATAATGGTGATGGTGATAATGGTGATAATTATTTTACTGCCAGCCACAGAGAAAACAGCTGACTGTTAGACTAAAGCAATTCCCTCCCTGGTTGTCCCAAAACCTCTTTGCTTCTTTTTGCACCATTAATTTTGCCAGTTTTCCCAAATAGAGAAGGGGCCCAAGCCATAAATCTCATCCCCTCACAGCGGGGCCAGACAGAATTCCAGGTATGGCACAGAATTCCAGCATGACCACTAATGCCCTCTGATGAGCTGCCAGTTAAAGGGTTAAACAATCTTTTAATTATGGGCTGTTCCTTTTCTTAATTCCTCATTGTTTAGGAATGAGGAACTATTCATCTGAAGGGATGATTGTCTCGAACTATAAGATTCAGCTAGTTTCTACACTGGCACAGAAACATCTACACTGACAAGCTAGCAACATATTTAAGATCTACTGTGATAGGATTCTGTTTGGTCTGTTTGTATTTGTTATTTCTGTTCCTTGTTCTTTATTATTAGGGGTCCAAGCACGTAGTGCTGGAACCCTATTGTTTTCGCTGGTTTTATTATTATTATTGTTATTATTATTCCCACATTTGTTACAATTGCAGCAAAACCACATGATAACTTTTGCTGAAACTTTGCACACATGTAGACACTGCGACACGACACATGTACAGCAAATTCCAACCCAATTTACCTGATGGTGGCGCTATAGAGACAAAGTGAAATTCTATAATCTTTTTGGCTATAACTTTTGAACCGTTTAGCCTATCTTCAAAATGATTTTTGCCTCAAATTCCTTGGTTCGTGGCAAATAACTTTGCCATTAGGACAAATGAGGTCCGCCATCTTGTATCTTTTGCAAATTTGCATTTTGTGAAAAACCTATAAAAACTCCTCTGAGGCCTTTTGACAGATCAACATGCAATTCACAACCTTTTATTCAGGGGACGATTCTCTAAAGAATCACGAAGCGATTTTCCTGATTTTCTAAATATCCTGATTGCAGTAAGCCAATAAAAACTGTTGTGGGCGTGGCTAGTCACAAAAACGCTAATAACTCTTCAATTCTTCAATGGATATTAATAAACTTTGGTATCTATACTTGGACTGACATTCGTAGCCAAACCCTAAAGTATTGGCTCAATAGAATCAAATTGTGGCGCTATAGAGCATAATATATATTTTTTAATTCATAAAAAATCACCATTATTTTTTAGACATTTAAAACTTGCTGTAGTGATCAATTTCCTCATCTGGACCATATGTATGTCCCATATATGTCGCTGCCATCTTGGATTGGCCGCCATTTTGGAAATGCTATTACCATTTCCCTCTGTCCCCGGTATTGGCCTAACCACAAAACTGACAACTATGAAACTTAGCATACATATAGACACTGCGACATCACACATGTACAGCGAATTCCAACCCAATTGACCTGATGGTGGCGCTATAGAGACAAAGTGAAATTCTATAATCTTTTGGGCTATAACTTTTGAACCGTTTAGCCTATCTTCAAAATTATTTTTGCCTCAAGTTCCTTGCTTCGTGGCAAATAACTTTGCCATTAGGAACAATGAGGTCTGCCATATTGGATCTTTTTCAAATTTGCATTTTGTGAAAAACCTATAAAATCAAACTCCTCTGAGACCATTTGACATATCAACATGCAATTCACAGACTTTTGTTCAGGGAACGACTCTCTAAAGAATCACAAAGCGATTTTCCTGATTTTCTAAATATCCTGATCGCAGTAAGCCAATAAAAACTGTTGTGGGTGTGGCTAGTCACTAAAACGCTAATAACTCTTCAATTCTTCAATGGATATTAATAACATTTGGTTGCTGTACTTGCTCTGACCTTCTGAGCCAAACTCTAAAGTATTGGCTCAATAGAATCAAATGGTGGCGCTATAGAGCATAATATATTTTGCTCGGTCTAATAAACCGGTCTCCGGTTTCTGATCTATTGTGGCCGTCCGGGCCATCGTGTGGCCTCCTGTCCCATTTGGCCAAGAAGAGATGGTTCGCCGGTAAGACGGGGCGTACTGGCGAGTCCTATCTCCACTGCTCATCCAGCCCAGTTCCGTGTCCAATTGAAGGCTACCCTGCTGTGGGACACCCAATCTACTTCGTTGTCTGCCTTAGTCGACTCTGGAACCGACGCCAACTTCATCAATTCAAGTCTAGTCAAGAAATCAGGAATTCCGGTCGAGCCGGTCTACCCCGCTCAACGCCTTTGCCTTGGATGGAAAAGTTCTGGCTCGAGTTACTCACTCTACCATTCCTCTCCAACTCGTTTTGTCAGAGAACCACCGTGAGACTATTCGATATCATCCACTCAGCTCAATCTCCACTGGTGCTCGGCCAACCCTGGCTTCGCATTCACAATCCTCACATTAACTGGCGTACATCTCAAGTCCAGGACTGGAGCTCTCAATGCCATGCTGATTGCCTTCGCTCTGCCTTACCTCCATCTGGGGCCGCCAGGGCTTCCAGTATAGCTCCGAAGCCTGACTCATCTTGTGTACCTCAGCAGTATCATGATTTATCGCAAGTTTTTTGTAAATCCCGTGCTGTGTCTTTGCCTCCCCATAGACCCTACGACTGCTGTATTGATCTACTGGCCGGTGTGCGAAACTCCCATCAGGTTGCCTCTACAGCCTGTCTGGTCCTGAGGAAGCCTCTATGGAAGCCTACATCCATGATTCCCTAGCCTCAGGTATTATTCGACCCTCGTCGTCACTAGTGGGAGCGGGGTTTTTCTTTGTGGCAAAGAAAGACGGATCGCTCTGGCCGTGCATCGATTACCGGGGTCTGAATGACATAACTGTATGTAACAAATATCCTCTGCCCCTAATCAATTCTGCCTTTGAACCCCTGCATGATTCCACCATCTTTACAAAACTGGACCTCCGCAACGCCTACCCCCTCGTCCGTATCCGAGAGGGAGATGAGTGAAAGACGGCGTTTAACACCCCCCTCGGACACTTCGAGTACCTGGTGGTCCCGTTCGGCCTTACTTACGCTCCAGCGGTGTTCCAGTCCCTGGTTAATGATGTCCTGCGGGATCTCCTTGGTCGGTCTGTATTTGTTTATATAGACGACATACTAATATTTTCAAAAAATCCCCAAAAGCTTGGTATATGTCCGCCAGGTTCTCCAGAGGCTGCTGGAGAACAAATTATTCGTCAAGGCTGAAAAGTGCAGTTTTCATGCCTCATCTGTTCCATTCCTGGGTTTCATCGTTGAGGAGGGGAGGATCCGGGCTGACCCCGCGAAGATCCAAGCCATAGCTGACTGGCCCCAACCGGCCACATGTAAGCACCTGCAACAGTTCCTGGGCTTTTCCGTTCCCTTCCTCTGGAACCCCGAGGCTAACCATGCCTTTGTTACACTCAAAACCAAGTTCTCCACAGCTCCTATCCTCTGTCACCTGGACCCCAATCGTCAGTTTGTCGTTGAGGTGGATGCTTCCGACACTGGCGTTGGGGCTGTTCTATCTCAACACTCAGCCCAGGACAGTAAGTTGCACCCCTGTGCCTTTTTCTCCCGGAGACTCACCCCGGCGCAGCACAATTACGACGTCGGGGACCGGGAGCTACTGGCAATTAAATTTGCGTTGGAGGAGTGGCGGCACTGGCTGGAGGGGGCAGGTAAACCATTTCTTGTCCTGACTGACCACCGCAACTTACAGTATATCAAGTCTGCCAAACGACTGAATGCTCGTCAAACCCGCTGGTAATTTTTTGCCCGTTTAGATTTTTCTTTAACCTACAGACCCGGTTCCCGTAACACAAAACCTGACGCACTTTCACGCATGTTTTCCCCTCATGCTAGATCTGCTGTTCCGGACTCCATTATTCCCCCGTCCTGCGTCGTAGCTGCAGTCTCCTGGGAGATTGAAGGGATCGTGAAGGCCGCCCAGGCTACCCACCCGAACCCCCGCAATAACCCTAACTCCTGTCTTTTTGTTCCCGACTCCGTCCGCTCTCAGGTCCTCCAGTGGGCCCACGCCACCCGTCTGGCCTGCCATCCGGGTATCCTGAGGACCACCGCCCTGGTCAGGAGGAGTTTCTGGTGGCCCACACTGAAGGGGGATACCCGTGCGTTTGTCCTCGCCTGCCCTGGGTGCGCCAGGAGTAAGGCCTCCCACCATCCCCCCGCTGGCCTCCTTCACCCCCTCCCCATCCCGGGCCGTCCTTGGAGCCATGTCGGGGTAGACTTCGTAACCGGTCTGCCCCCGTCGGATGGCAACACCGACCATTGTGGACAGGTTCTCCAAGGTGGCCTACTTCGTCCCTCTACCCAAGCTTCCTTCGGCACTGGAGACAGTGGAACTCCTGGTGCTGCATTTGGTGAGGCTGCACGGGATCCCCAGCGACATCGTCTCTGACCGTGGGCCCCAGTTCTCCTACCAGCTGTGGAGGGCCTTCTGCGCCGCCCTGGGCGCATCCGCCAGCCTGTCCTCAGGATACCACCCTCTGTCCAACGGCCAGATGGAGCGGACTAACCAGGACCTGGGAGCTGCCTTGCGGTGCGTGTCAGCTCGCAACCCCTCCTCCTGGAGTAAGTTCCTGCCATGGGTGGAGTACTCCCACAACTCCCTGAGGAGCACCGCCACCGGGATGTCCCTCTTTGAGTGCTCCTTGGGGTACCAGCCGCCCCTGTTCCTGGCCCAGGAGGAGGAGGTTGCTGTCCCATCTGTCCAGTCCCACCTCCTCAGATGCAAGAGAGTTTGGAGGCTGACTCGCACCGCACTGCTCCGCAGCACCTCCCGTACCCGACGCCTGGTGGACCTTCACAGGACCGCAGCCCCACAGTACACCCCCGGGCAGCAGGTCTGGCTGTCCACCTCCACCATTCCACTCCAGTCCATTTCCAAGAAGCTATAGCCCCGGTTCATCGGTCCCTACCCCATCCTCACCGTCCACAACCCTGTCACCGTCAAGCTCCAGCTCCCCGCCTCACTTAAAATCCATCCCACCTTCCACGTCAATTAGGTCAAGCCTGTCACCTCCAGCCCCCTCAGTGCCCCCCCCCCCCCCACGTCCCCGGATTATTGATAACGCTCCTGCCTACACGGTGAGACGTGTAATTGACATCCGCCGCAGAGGTCGTGGATACCAGTACCTGGTGGACTGGGAGGGCTACGGTCCGGAAGAGCGGTCCTGGCTTAATAAGAAGCTTATCCTGGATCCCTCCCTCATCTGCCAGTTTCACAGACACCACCCTCAGAAGATCAGACCAGGGTGAACACCAGGAGGCGTTCCTTAGGGGGGGGGGGGGGGGGGGGTACTGTGACGCTCTCCATTCCCGTTCCCGCTGTGTCCCTTGTTTTACCTGTTTCCTCACGTGCCGTGTTTGTTTTTGTGTTTCTGTTTGTTTTCCCTCATGCTGCAGGCTTGGGCGTGGGTTTCCCCTTTGTGTGAGTCATGCGTTTGAGTCCAGTCCCTTCTTGGAATCATAACAATTGTTCCCCTCATTGTATCATCGACTGCACCTGTGAGTCTTCCCTGTTACTCCTCCCACTCGCACCTGATTTCCCTTGAATTGAGTGTTCCCTACCTATATATACCCTTCAGTTTCACTTGTTATTTGTCTCAGTGCCTACGCCTTTCTAAGCCTGTGTTTATTTGAGATTTCCGAGACACCCTTCTGTTTGATTTCGAGTTATGCCTGCCGATTTTGTTTTGTTTGCCTTTCTGCTTTTCTGGTTTATTTGACCTTTGTTTTTGTTTTTTTACTACGCCTCTGCCTACTCCCTTTGTTCTGTCGCCTATCTGATTTCCTGGTTTTGATATTTTGGACTGTTTTTTGATTATTCTTTTGGATTTTGATTTTGTCTCATCTGGAATCTGATTACCTGGCTTTTTGACCTTGGACTGAAATAAACAAAGTTATTTTGCCTAATCCTGGTCTGCGCTTGGGTCTCTGAGTATGGGGCGTTACATACTATTAATAGCAATTATGAGCGCCATGGAAACCAACATAGTCAATAATGCACAGGATGACAAAGATGGAACAGTGGCCAAAAGTGTGAGTGCTGTAGCCTATGTTTTGATGTACATTTAATGTATGAATTTGATGTTTGTCAACTGGTCATCTTATTGTGTGAACTATACTTCTTGCTTGTATTGCCTAGTTTGTATTTGGTTAAAATTCTGTTTGCATTTCATGCTGTCTAACACTAAGGTGCCAATGACCATCGCAGTGTCCGCAAATGTATTGTTCAACATGATGGAACAAAAAAACTCTGTTATAAAGCCGGGAGTGGCGTTTCCTTTTGTAAAGGTATGTCAGAATTGTTTTTTTTTCCGTCTAAAGTACATAATGTGTAGTTTCATAACATAGGATCTTATTTTGGACAGTTAATATGGTATTATATTAATAACAAATATTTGTTGAGATAGGCACATGTAAAACTGTTTCAATTTTTCTAGATATTCTAGCAATTGTTGTGCTCACACAAAAAGGTTTTGTGTGTACAAACCTTTAATTAAACCTTGTGTGTGTGCATGTGTGCTCGCGTATGTGTGATGTGTGTGTGTGTGTGTGTGTGTGTGTGTGTGTGTGTGTGTGTGTGTGTGTGTGTCTGTGTGTCTGTGACTGTGTGAATGGTGTAAGAACATTTCACTTTTTCGGACACAGAGGCTGTTAAGCTGTTATGTCCCCAAAATGTCACAGTTAATATGGTATTATATTAATAACAAATATTTGTTGAGATAGGCACATGTAAAACTGTTTCAATTTTTCTAGATATTCTAGCAATTGTTGTGCTCACACAAAAAGGTTTTGTGTGTACAAACC
The DNA here is from genome assembly GCA_029718625.1 of Synaphobranchus kaupii. Lineage (NCBI taxonomy): Eukaryota > Metazoa > Chordata > Actinopteri > Anguilliformes > Synaphobranchidae > Synaphobranchus > Synaphobranchus kaupii. Next base: position 43,936,377 of record CM056386.1, on the reverse strand, counting down.
TTTAATTAAACCTTGTGTGTGCATGTGTGCTCGCGTATGTGTGATGTGTGTGTGTGTGTGTGTGTGTGTGTGTGTGTGTGTGTGTGTGTGTGTGTGTGTGTGTCTGTGTGTCTGTGTCTGTGTGAATGGTGTAAGAACATTTCACTTTTTCGGACACAGAGGCTGTTAAGCTGTTATGTCCCCAAAATGTCACCAATACAGTCAAAGTTAATCTTAGGATATGTCCTACTCTATCACAAACTGGTCCCAAACAAGAAAAACCAGTCTCAAACATATACATGTTTTGTTTAGTAACGTAATAGAACATAAATTCACTGAAAATATTCCATGGACCCATGGGCCTACTTCAATTTATGAAACCCTGATATCCACATTGACAAATCACAAAGCATAATACTGTGCACGTATTTTGTATTTGTTTAACCAAGGTTAGTATGGTTTTGACTTTTCAATTAGTTTTTATTTCTATACTATTATCAAAGTTAATTTCCAATTTAGTTTTAAGTCCTCTGTGTTAGTTTTTATTTGCTTTTATTTTAGAGATACATGTCTATTTTCTTTGTATATTTGTATATTATCAATAGTTTTGCTTTTAATTTTATCGGAATAAAGTATGCTTCAATAAAGTGTTTTGAGACTCTATCATCTTTGCCTTAACAGAACGAATGGAAACATAAACAGCCAATTTACTCTATTGGACATTACAGCATATACAGTACAGTGCAGCTTGAAAGTTTGTGAACCCTTTAAAATTGTATGGGTTTCTTCTCCTGACTTTTTTCCCCATAGAGTTCAATAGGAAAATGAGTCAGGAGAAATAACCCTTGCAGTGATCCATCCACATCTACTCCATATCTGGCCGCAGAGTGATGGTTTGGGCCTCGTTTGATACCTTAGACCAGGGGTAGGGAACCCTGGTCCTGGAGAGCCGCAGGGTCTGCTGGTTTTAGTTGTTACTCCCCACTTAATTGATCAATTAAAGCAGTTGATTACGCAGTTAACTCACCTCACCTGGTTTCTTTGGTTTAAGTAGTTGCTGTATTTAAGGTAAAAACAAAAACCAGCAGACCCTGCGGCTCTCCAGGACCAGGGTTCCCTACCCCTGCCTTAGACCCTGGATGACTGGGTTCACTTTATCAAGTTTTAGGACTTAGATGAAGATGTGATCACATTTTAGATCGAATTTCTGCAGATATACAGAAAATTCTAAAGGGTTCGCAAACTTTCAAGCTGCACTGTATAACTGTATATTAACTTACTCATATGCATAGCATTGTTCTAAGTGACAGGTTCGTTTCACATTTTAAAATGAATCTCAATTGAAAACAGTTATGGATCAAGTAAGTGATAAGTTAAAAGTTTATAACAATCAAGTAATATCATCATGTACCCAACAAATCTGGTACTAACATTAAAATGTACAGTGCACTGTTGATAATCTATTCCGAGTAGGTTGATCCGAAACTGTAAAACACAGCTGCTTTCTACAGGGCGTATACTACTTAAAATATTCTGACATTCAAGTTTGACAGCTACACGCCGATCAACTTGTTTTCCCTGGCTATATACGTATGTGCAGAGGCAGCTCCTTTCACCACTAAACAATAAGAAATTTCTAATTTTTCAATTAATTAGAATTACTTTTAGAGGAAAAGATTCAAGTTTCCAGTTAGCTTTACTTTTGTGGACGGGCATGTTTGTTATTTTTATTTTAGCGCACAAATGTTTCTTCATGACTAGTTCTCATTTTGCATTAAGTATTCATGTGCGATAATACCCTTGGTTTCGACAGTCAATGTATTGTACCTGTGAGTTTTATGATAGCTGTTTGAACTGTTAAATGGCTGAAGGTGGTGTTTGCTTGGAACAGGCCTTGGTGACAGTGAATGCCCATTTGCGGGAGCTTTACCCTGAAAGCGAGGAGCTATTCGACATTGTCCTGATGACTAATAACACTCAAGAGGAATACCTCAGAGACTGCCTCAACAAGTTAGGTAGATACAGCATTCTGAGTGAATGCCTCTTATCATATACCCCCTGTTAGCAATACATTTTAAGTATATGATGGCACAGTATTAAATGTATGCTAATGTACTAGATAAAATAAACTATGTTATTATAATCAATTTCAAAGTATTATATTGAACGCACATGGAGGGTTAAAATGAAAAATTCTTGTAAAATTTGTCTGTTTATATGATTAGATAAACGTAAAACCACTGAAATTAGGCATTTCTATTCAGGGATAAGCAATGAACTGAATAAAAGTAATCAAATTCAAGTTTCAAAAAGTTTGTGTTTGTATCCCCATTAGATTTAAGTCAAATATCCATCCATGAGGAGGAGTACATCAGCAACCTCCACACTAACATATATATCCATGAGGAGGAGTACATCAGAAACCTCCACACTACAATATTCATCCATGAGGAGGAGTACACCAGCAACCACACTAAAATTCTCTACCTCACCGAGAACCCTGAAAAAGCAGAGAACGCCATTAATAACGGTAACGTTTAAAACTATTAGAGACCAAATAATATTTCTCAGCATTTCTTTACCACCCTAACTGACAAAATTCTTTGAGTACAGCAGTTTCTAGCATGTTATTAAATAATGCACTGGCCTGTATTTAAACACTTGTCCTCGACATTGACTTACAAGTAAACACAAGCATTAGGCTACACTTTTGTCTCGCAAACCCAGGTGAGTGAGTTTTAGTGATTTATTAATTTACCACTGTTTAAAATGAAAATAAAAAGAATGACACTTGCTTTTAATTGCTAATCAAACGTAAGGACACATGTTGATTGAATCCTAGCCATTTGCAAACAACCTTTTCGTCTCCAAAAGTAACAGACTGAAATATAAATATAGAATGTCCAAAGTTTATACACCCATTTCATGGTACCCTTGTGAGGCTAAGAAAATTCTATAATTCTGTAACAAAGTGTATTAAAGCCTACAACTGAGAGATGCCTCACTCTACCACCACAGGACATGCAGCTGCCATCATGTTCCCCAATGACAAGGAAGACCAGTGGAGTGACGAGGGAGAGGTATTGTGGGTGCGAGAGCACCAACTTGGTGGATTTTGTGTCCACAACAACATAGTTATGCAGAGGCAGTATTATCCTGGCTTGAATGGGAATGAAAGGGATTGTATCTAACCTTGTCATATGTGAGCTATTTTGCTCAGAAACTTAATGAGTGATATTATCTTGAATGCATAGGCATTCAAGATAATATTCTAAATGAAAATGTGAATGTGACATCCAATGTTGTGAAAAATCTATTTATTTTACAAAGAATGACTCTTTGTTCATGCAGTTTGTTTTGCTTTGTGCCCAAGTGCTTCTTGAATATTGATTTAAATATTCATATAGTAGGATTGTTCATTCTGAATGCAAGTCCCTGAATTAAGTTCCCTGACAGATTACAATCATGTAATTTAATGTACAGAAATGTGCTTTATAACATGGCTATATCCTCCTTTCCTCCACCATCTTTGGTAAAATTCAGCTTCGCGTGGCCTTCGATGGAGATGGCGTCCTGTTCTCTGATGAGTCAGAGATTGTTTTTAAGAAGGAAGGGTTTGAAGCCTTCATGAAAAACGAGAAGGATAAAGAGGACACCCCCCTAAGAGAGGTATTTTGTCTGTGTGCTACTTGCAGTCAGGCAAGCAACTAAACGGTCCTGTAATGATGATATAGTTGGCAAAGCAAAAGTGTCTCTATACTTTGTTTGACTTTTGTGTTTTTGACTCCGATTCACTTTGGTGGTTTTATTTAATTTGAATACAGCCTCTGACATACCCTGTGACCTTTGACCTCAGGGCCCTCTGAAGTCCTTTCTGGAGGCTCTTGGTAACGTGGAGAGAAAATTCCGTGCCAAGGGTAAAAAGTGCCCTGTGTTGACCTACCTGGTGACATCACGCAACCCGGTTATTACTGGGAACCGGGCGCTGAAGACCCTGGAAACCTGGGGCCTGGAGATCACTCAGGCCTTCTTCTTATCCGGTAGGCCCAAGGGGCCGCCCTTGAAGATGATCCGCCCACACATCTTCTTTGATGACCAGAAGCCCCACATTGATGGGGCGTGTGAGCTGGGTATCATCTCTGCCCACGTGCCTTATGGGATAGGATATGAGACCTACAAGGGTGCTGCCAAGGAGCCAAAGAAGCAGTACTAAACCATGGGGACAAACCAGGCTGTAAAAACACAATTACATGAAAAACAGAATTAGGACAGAAGCTAACATTATTTTTCCCATAAACGTTCCCCGTGTCCAGCACTTAAAAAAAGCATTATGTAAATTAATTCAATTGACACATTGTTAACATATAGTACATTTTTTAAAGTCCTGGACACTGGAGCATTTCTGTGGAAAAAAACTATTTATTTATACAGTGAGCACCATAAATCATTGGACAGTGGCACATTTTTTGTTTTTTTGGTTGGATCACTTTAAGGGTTGTTTCTCCTGACAAATTTTCCTATTGAACTCTATGGAAAAATAAGAAACCCATCAAGTTATCCATCCATATCTACTGCATATCTGGCAGCAGAGTGATTGTTTAAGGCTGGTTTGATACGTCAGACCCTTGATGACTTAGAGCCATTTAGCCAACCATATGTTCCATACTGTTCTAGTGTAATTTAGAGCAAAAACTAGTCCCACCACCCAATTCCCATTTAGATCCATTCAGATGCAGAGAGGTTACAGTATCCCTTGTAGGAGTATCAGAAAGTAAGATATCAAGAGTTGCTAGAGTACAGAACCAAGATAACAAAAAATGTGTCACTGTCCAATGAATTATGGTGCTCACTGTATAAGCCTATAATAATGCTAGGTTAAAAAATAAACAAATTTAAAAACATAATGCCTGTTTTATGTTGTCAAAGTTAAACTTTTAGAATGAGTCTTCTCATTGACTTCTTCAGAATGGATAATGCTGGATTTGTTATTAATTATCCACTTCTCACTCTGTTCAGGAAATCATACAGTATCTTGCACAATACAACACAAACCAAAAATTGCCAGAATATTTAATATATTTAGGGATGGGCATTTTCAGTTTCTATCAATAGTAGTAATGAGAATATTCCAGACGAGTCAACTAGTGGAACGTCATCTGCAGTTCTTCATTTTTAAAGCACCAATAGGTCGCTAAGTACTAACTGTCCAATTGCCATTAACGCCTTTGCACAGGTGCCTAGTGACCATGCTACCGCCGGCATGATTTTTCTCAACTGAGACATTCGTTGCTCCTGCAGCCAAACTATTAGTGGAAATCAGAAACTCAATGTTTTAATTTTATTGGTAGACTATTCGTGACAACTGCTGAAAACAGAGTTTCTAAGTGTCACTATTATCCCGTGGCAAGTCCATTTAACAAGCAACCTGCCACCCAGTCTATCCATGCGTGACATAGTGGACAATAGCATCTATGTGTGAGTTCATAAATATATTTATTCATCATATAAAATTAGAATTCCATCATAGCAACAAGATAAACCCAACAATAGTCTGATCGTATGCCAAAAAAGCTGTGAAAAGCCCTGCTCACTCAAATGCAAAATAAACAGGTGAAATTATTCACTATATTCTACTATAAATATCTGCTACTAAATATGAAATAAATATACAATCCTACCATTGGTTTTACACATAGAGATGTTCCTTTCAGAATTCAGTGGTCATGTATTGTCTGGTACAATCCGTTTGAGAAATATACAACACTTTATACCCCTATTACACTATCTGAAACGTCGACTCGTAATACCCCCCATGCCCTGCAAGCCTGTCTCATTCATTACAGTTCATTCTGGTTTAATTGTCAGCTCTTTTATCCAGTAGAGTACATTATAACCTTAGTAGTGGTATATGCAATATCTTATTGGGTGCTTTGAAAAATGTATTACAGCCCAGCGTAATGGCAGTTTTCATTTTAATGGTCTAGTATTACACAAGCTCTACAGAAAATGCATTAGGGAGGGGAGTATTCCCTTTCCCGATATGTAAGTAGTTATTTTTGCATCTAAAATGCTGATGGTCTCGCTGGTACAAACAGGTATGTATGTTAGTTTTTCCACTTGAACACTGTCTTGTCCAATATGATTGATAGGCCTATTGTTATTTTCACATTTTGAGTGCATTTCACATACTGTAGTGCAATCGTTCTTTTTATGATTGATGTAGGCTACTGATTTTCATTGAAGATAGAACATTTGGCAGCATTTTGCAGATGGTGGAATACTATTTTATTTTCATGTTATCGTACATAATATAGGCTATGGCATATGCTTGTCAATTAGGGCATGGAAAATGCTCATTCCACTTTACTGTGCACTGATATGTGGTAGATTAATGTAAAATTTCCCTTGGAGACATTATGAATGGGAACATTTAAAAAAATAAACTACAAAATGCAATCCCGGGGCAAAAGTATACATACTGTAGAGTACAGGTAAAAGTGATGTTTTATTGAGGTACAAGAGTGAATGATAAGGCTACATATTTAGGTGTATGTAACACTGTGATATCAATGCTTTTATCTTAAACATCAGAAGGGGCAAATGTACATGCTTTATAATGGACAAAACAAATTTTATTCATTTTATGACATGTTTTGGATAGGGTTTTGGACGCATATATATCTAGCCCCCAATGCTGATGAGAAGACAGTAATTCCCACTTGAGAATTATGAGTTTTATGAGCCAAAACTATTGATTTGTAGTTAAATATATCATTATTTCCTTTATTTAGAGCAGTGCACAATTTTGCCATTTGGATAGATTTGGAGACATGCATATCATCCTCAGATTTTGCACACTTGTGGAAATGGAGTTTATGATCCAGGAAATGTATAGATTTACCTGTTTCACTTATGTAGCTCTCAGTATTCTGTTGAAAACTAAAGAAAACAAAAATGTTTCCCCATTTTTCGAAAGTGTCTTTGCATTTGTGGCACTTTATTTTGACTTAAATTATAAAAATAAACAAATCTACGTTTGTATTGTAAATGGTACACCTGTCTTGTTTCATTTAAGCCATTTACCAATTTTCTGTGATGCTCACACCTGGAGTTATAAAAGCTTAAACAGAGCATCTGCACAAAGGGGTTAAAAGATATTATTGTCAGGACAACTAGCTTATTCAAATGACATTTTTTAATGAATGTGCTGCATAATTATTTTGGTTTGGCGCTGAATAGATCTGCTTTAGGTACTAAAGTATGGTTATCTCCCTCCGCTAAACAGGAGATGACCAGAAACCCCGAAAACAGCAAATCATCAAGTGCCCAGCCCCACTATGTGTACAGCAGAGCACCTGCTGTCTCCTGAAGTTCAGGAAGACTATATCAATATCCCTCCAGTAGCTCGAGAGATATTGAAAATGTAAAAACAGTAAATAGGACAAGAGTTAATTGCTTGAATTTGATAAACAGGTAAGGTGATTGGTGATAATTATTTTGCTGCCAGCCACAGACAAAACAGCTGACTGTTAGACTAAAGCAATTCCCTCCCTGGTTGTCCCAAAACCTCTTTGCTTCTTTTTGCACCATTAATTTTGCCAGTTTTTCCAAATAGAGAAGGGGCCCAAGCCATAAATCTCATCCCCTCACAGCGGGGCCAGACAGAATTCCAGCTATGGCACAGAATTCCAGCATGAACACTAATGCCCTCTGATGAGCTGCCAGTTAAAGGGTTAAACAATCTTCTAATTATGCGCTGTTCATTGTCTTAATTCCTCATTGTTTAGGAACGAGGAACTATTGTCATCTCAAGGGAGGATTGTCTCGAACTATAAGATTCAGCTAGTGTCTACACTGTCACGCAATTGTGACCAGACCGGCTAAGGTAAAGAAATGAAGTAGCTTGACTACGCCACCTTGGGAGTTTCACCCAACGAAATAATTATGAACACTTATTGGCGCATACACAAGGTTAACCCCACTCAGATAAGTTTGTAAAGAAGGTAACAGAGACGTGGTTTCAAGTTCAAAACTGAATACAATTTATTGCTGTAGGGAAAGGAGAACAAAGTATGCTAGGAGGAGAAATGTTACATTCAACAGGCAGGGTTTATTCTGGCAGGCTGACTGCAGGGAAGGGGGGGGGCTTACTACGGGAGCAAGGGAGTGCCTGCTTACCACACCGGCACACATGCTCATGCTCTTCCACACACACTGCACAGAAAATAGTGAAATTAAGGTGGTAGTGCAATACTCAGCCACATGCATGTGAGGAGGTTGGAAAATCCACACAGTACAGCCGCCTACTACTCCAAAGGTGGGAGGGGGGCGAAATCTAGAAAATAAGAATCTGATGAGTAGAGGTATGAGGCAGGTACACAGTTAGGTTTGTCAAGATTATAAGATGACTAACCACACTGGGCCTGTCTAAAACCAAAAAGAAGCCATGAAAGCCAAAAAACCAACAAAAGTAATGAAAACAGTAATCACTTCAAATAAAACAACCAAAAAATAGAACAGGCTCCAGGCGGTGGTAGTTGACAGAACTACAACTCAGTAGCTGACACTGCCCCACTTACCCTACTCCGCACAGTCCTTGGTAGATGGTGTGGGTTAGGATGGAGGCCAGCTGTGGTACGAGTAGTTCGCCTTAGTAGTTCGATCCTCCGCTGGTACCAGGGCCATCCTCTGTGGAATCTGCTGAGGGCAGGACTGCAGGGGATACAGACAAGGTGGCTATGGGGTTAGCAGATGTTAAACAGTTTGCCGGAGGGCTTGAAGGGGCCACTGACGAAGGAACCTCTTCCCTAGAGGGTGGGACAACCACCCAAAGGTCTCCATCGAACTCATTATCCTTTTCAGCACCAGCAGTGCCAAGCTCTTGTGTGGCAGGTTCAACCCCAAGAGGGACGGCAGAGTAGAGATTTGGTGGGACAGGTTTCAGCATAGTCCTATGTACATGTTTTACCTTCTGGGGGTTTTCAAGTGGTGCAATCGAGTACACAGGACCCCCATCGTTGGGTGCCTTCACCAACATGTAAACCATAGGGCTCCAAGCATCTTTAATTTTGCTTCACCCTCTCCTGCTATGGTCCCGCAAGTAGACCAGCTGGTGCTCCTGCAGGTCAACATTGGTTATGGTCTAATCATGTCGCTCCTTCTGACAACTTGCGGCTGCCCTCACCCGTTTACGTGCTCCATCAAAGGCTGTCTGCAGCTGATGCCGGTGCTCTTGCACCCAGACGATGACTCTACCATCGGTGGGCTCACAGACTTTGTCCAACAGGAAATCGACAGGGAGCTGAGGCTCTTGCCTGAACATTAATAAATATGGGGACTCACCCGTGGACTGATGCATTGTTGTATTGTAGGAGAAGGTGACTTGAGGCAGGTACTTTAGCCAGTCCCTCTTCTTCTCCATGGGCATAGTACACAGGAGGTCATGCAGCGTTCGATTGAACCATTCACACTGCCCCTGGGGGCGGTACGGTGTAGTGTGAGTTTTCTGGGCGCTGTACATGTCACATAGCTGCTGAATCTGAAAAAGGGAGCTTTCGAAACACCGCCCTTGATCGGAATTAAGGCATTTTGGGACCCCAAACTTATTGAACCAATCCTTCACCAGGACATTGGCCACCGTGGATGCTCATTGATCCCTGGTGGGGACAGCCTGTGTGAACTTGGAGAAGATGTCAGTCATAATTAAAACATTCTCTCTACCATCCTGGGCAGGCTCCATAAGAGTAAAATTGATCGCCAATACCTGGTTAAGTTTAGAAGCCAGTGGGGTTGGGTTGCTTTTGCCAGGGTGAAACGCTCACACTGCTGGCACCACTCCTTGATGTCATTATACATTCTAGGCCAATAGCACCTCTGCCTCACCAACTCGGTGGTTCGCTCAATTCCTTGGTGGCCTTGGCCTTGGTGCAGCTGCTGCAATAATTCTGCCTTCAGCAACGCCGGTAGGAGCAGCTGATGTACTTCCTCCCCTCCATCTGGATGGAGGACACAACGATACAGTAGTCCCTTCACCTGAACCACTTTATCTCATTGCCGCAGTAGTTCCAGGACTGGTCTTGGGAGTTCTTCTCGCTCTGCCCACGTTGGGAGCTTCTGGGTCTGCCAGAACCGGAGAAATGCTCCTATGACCGGGTCAGCACCTTGCTGCATTGCTAGATTGGATGAAGAACAACATGGCAGGGCATAAATTGTGGCTTGAAGGACCTGCTGAGCTGCATTTCTACTGTTCACTGGCTGCAAGGCCTCTCGGGGATGGGCATCCCAGGGAGGACCTGACTCTGTCCCAGCAGGTATTCACAGATTGTTTCCGTCATTGCCCATTTCAAAGATAAAAACTCAAGCTTCATAGAGCTATAATTAGACATTTATTTCTGTGTGGCTAAGCCCACGACTAGCATAAGCTATAGGCCGTACCTTGCCATCCTATTCTTGTGACAACATAGCCCCTAGGCCGCTATAAATGGCATCAATCTCTAGAATGAAGGGGAGTGAGAAGTTAGCATAAGCTAAGACAAGGGCAGTAACTAACCTTTTCTTTAGCTCATTACATTCTTCCGTCCAGGAGTTTTACACTGGCTTCCTGTGTACCATGATACTTTGTCTTGTTCAGCTCGGCGACTAAACGGTGAAGTGGGGCAGCCAGCTTGGAGAACCCATTGACAAAGCGTTGGCAGTAACTGGCAAAACCAAAAAGGAGCGCAGCTCAGAAACATGCACTGGGCAAGCCAGTTTTAAACCACAGCAACCTTGCATGGATCTGTGGAGACACCTTCGCTAGAGATTATATGCCCAAGGTATTTGACCTCCTTCTGGAAAAAGGCACACTTCTCAAGCTTTACCTTCAAGCCCTCTCGGTGAAGACGACTCAGCACCGATTCGAGGCGGTCCACCTGCTCCTCCACTTTAGAACAAAAGACCACTACATCATCCAGGTTCAAGAGCAAAGATTGGAAGTGCTGTGCCCCAAACATCCGTTCCATCAGCCTCTGGAAGGTGCTTGGGGCATTGCAGAGCCCAAAAGGCATCCTATTGAACTTGAAGAGCCCAAATGGTGTGCAGAAAGCCGTCTTCACCCGGTCCTTTTCAGACATGGAGACTTAGTTGTAGCCACTTGCCAGGTCCATGGTGGAAAACCAGCGAGTCCCTGACAGCGCATCCAAATATTCCTCAATCCGAGGGAGAGGAAAGGCATCTCGGCGGGTCTTGCTGTTTAACTGCCAGTAGTCGACACACATATGAAGGCTGCCATCCTTCTTCTTAACCAGAATGATGGGAAAGGCATAGGGGCTACTGCTCTCCCGGATAACCTGGCTATCCAACAGCTGATGGATGTGGGCCTTAACTGCATCATAATCAGATGGGGGAATACGCCTGAACCTCTGACGGACTGGCACATTGTCAAGTAAAGGGATCTCGTGAGAGATAAGTTTGGTACACCCTAGATCACCTTCATGGGCAGAGAAAACTAATTTATATTTATAAAGGAGAGCACTGACTTTCTGCTCTTGATCGGTGAGTACTGCCAGGTCTAAGAACTGTATAGTGTCTTGTACCAATCCGTCCTGACCAGTATGGGAGGAGCTAGAGGCTAGATCTCGAGTCTGGGGTGGCTCCACTACCACTGCAGTGACCCCTGTAGGTAAGCTCACTACCTGTGCTTGGCTCAGCAGGCCCATGGGCATGCGGGGAGAGAGTGTAGCATCAGTAATCCATACATTAGCCACTGTAGGCAGTTCCTCAAATTACCTCAACCAAGGCGAGAAAGGCTAGTAGAGAGCGCCCTAAATTAAAAGGTTCAAAGAACCCAGCACTAGGGGGGTCAAAGTAGTTCTGGGAACAGGTGCTGGACACTAATTTGGTGGAGCCTCCAGGGACGTGCACCGGTCTGCTACCATGTACTCGGACCATGCCTGCTCTACCCTGCGCTACCTGAAACTGAGCTTGATGACAGTATTGGAGGGCTTGCTGCCAAGGAGTAGAGGCTTGCCGCACTAAAGGGAGGTCAAGAAAGGCTCTTGCTCGATTGTTTTCTTGGCAACTGTTCTATCGATTGCTTTTTCGATGAATCAATTAATCAATTGGTTCGATTAACTGTTGCAGCCATAATCTTGTCCTTTAATTTTTTTTTGTGTGATATATAAACTCAAAATCAATAAACAGATATTAAAAAAAAAAAGGCTGTTGCATGCTGTCCAAAGAGCTCATCATAGCATTTACGTATGATGTTCATGCCGAGCACACCAGGCATGTCAGGCTTGGACAGGGGACCTGGGGGGTCTTTAACAGCCAGTATGCCCCACTTAGGGATGACCTTACCTAGCACCTCAACATCGAGCTCGAGGTAGCCAACGTAAGGAATATCCAGCCCATTGGCTGCCCGGAGCTGCAGTCAGTGGCAGGAATGTAGGGTCTGCTGGAAATTCTGCGAAAAAAAAGTCTAGGGTCTGAAAAAAAAGGGTCTGTTTGCACCTGATCTGCCTGTTTGTTCTCCTTTAAAATAAGTCTGATATCTCTCCCTTTCTTTTCATGATTGTTTTAATTGACTCTATGCAAAAATAAGACTATGGTTATTTTATCTAAGCATCCAATTACACAAATTTTAGTTCAATTTTAATTACAAATCCACATTATCATAACTGTACCTTAAAATCAACTACCAGCCTAAGTTACTAGTTAGATCATGGCTAGCCCTACTCTGCAGTAAGTAGCTATAATTTCTTACACCTTAAAGATAGCAAACAGGTCATCTGCAAATTGTGGTAATCTTTTGAGTAATGTTAACAGATTGATAATAACAATTGTTCGTTTTCAGTTCAAGTACGAAAATCTAACTGAGTTAATGGATTTCAGTTTGCTAAATGTTAACTTTCTGAACACTGACAGCTGTACTAGTTACCCCCACATTAGCTAAACACTCATATACTGTAACTTACGACAGGGCACTGTATATGCGTGGCGTGCATTACTAGCACAGATGTAAACATAATGTTAGGCTAAATTGGGAACCGATCTCTCTTATCTGATTAACTGTCTGTTACGGAGCCAAATTGCCAATATGCATCTACACAGCGACTCAACTTTCGTAAAAGTTCAGGAAACCTAAAGCCGATGCTAAACCTCAATGTGGTGCTTTCGCCACAGGTCTGCCATAGTTGTGTCAGTCGCTCGTGAGCTGTGGAAATATTCTCTCTTCCTCGTCCTTGATTTTAAAAAGGCACCGCCGGATGTCAAAATAAACGCTTCTTTCGACAAGAGGTGAAATGAGATGTCAATCAGCATCAAACTGCCAGCGATAACAAATTAAATTTTAGGGTGGCACCCGGGGTGGCCAATCATATATCAGGGGTGCCACCCCGTGCCACCCCGGACACCCCTCTGGCTCCACCACTGGATATAGAAGAGTCGTCTGTCATGGAAACATGCGTCGAGGGAGCACCTGTAACTAGGGGGAACAATAGGAGTGGTATGTTTACCAGCCAGAGCGTAGTGATCACTTGGTTAGACAGACATTAGCAGTTTGGTGCAAGTAGAGAACATATTTAAGATCTACTCTATAGTAATTATGAGTGCCATGGAAATCAAAAATGTATTTAATGCACAGGATGACAAAGATGGAACAGTGGCCAAAAGTGTGAGTGCTGTAGCCTATGTTTTGATGTACATTTGATGTATGAATTTGATGTTTCTCAACTGGTCTTGCCTATTGTGTGAACTACACTTTTTGCTTGTATTGCCCAGTTTATATTTCTCTTATATTTCTTCACACACACATTAGCTGTGGTTAAAATTCCGCTTGCATTTCATGCTGTCTAACGCTAAGGAGCCAATGACCATCGCAGTGTCCGCAAATGTATTATTCAACATGATGGAACAAAAAGAATGTGACACCAACAAGAAAAATGCTCTGAAGCAGGGAGTGGCGTTTCCTTTTGTAAAGGTATGTCAGAATTGTTTTTTTTTCCAGTCTAAAGTACATAATGTGTAGTTTCAGGATCTTATTTTGGTTACCAGTTAATATGGTATTATATTAATAACAAATATTTGAGATAGGCACATGTCTTTCTAGATATTCTAGCAATTGGTGTGCTCACACAAAAAGGTTTTGTGTAACCTTGTGTGTGCATGTGTGTGTGCATAATCATGTGATCATTAATCAATTGTGAAACTTATTTAGAGAGTACTGCGTTTCGTTTTTTTTACTAATAATGATACGTTTGTCTTTTAACATTGACATATGCTGAATGTATAACTAGGCTATTGCCTATCGCACAAAAGATACACATACTCTATCTTTTACTGTTACCAGCCCAGGGACAACAGATGAAATTTAGCTTGATAGATACTTCTGGGACAGCCAAGTGACTGCTCACTGTTCCTGTCAAACAAACAAACAAATTAATGAATGAATAATTGCATTAATCCATATGTCACATACAGTCATATGATGGGTGATGCCTGGGAGTGTTGGGGTCAAGTATTTGAATTCACTCAATTTAGTAACGTAATAGAACATAAATTCACTGAAAATATTATATGGTACATGGACCCATGGGCCTACTTCAATTTATGAAACCCTGATATCCACATTGACAAATCACAAAGCATAATACTGTACACATATTTTGTATTTGTTTAACCAAGGTTAGTATGGTTTTGACTTTTCAGTTTTTATTTCTATACTATTATCAAAGTTCATTTCCAGTTTAAAGTGTTAGTTTTGATTTGCTTTTATTTTGGAGATCCGTGTCTATATTATTTGTATATTTGCATATTATCAATAGTTTTGCTTTTAATTTTAGTGGAATAATGTATTCTTCAATAAAGTATTTTGAGAATCTATCATCTTTGCCTTAACAGAAAGAATGGAAACATGAACAGCAAATTGACTCTATTGGACTTTACAGGATATAATATATATATTAACTTATTCATATGCATAGCATATTTTTAAGTGACAGGTTCGTTTCACGTTTTAAAATGTATCTCAATTGAAAACAGTTATGGATCAAGTAAGTGATGTTAAAAGTTTCTAACAATCAAGTAATATCATAATGTACCCAACAAATTAAGTACTAACATTAAAATGTACAGTGCACTGTTGATAATCTATTCCGAGTAGGTTGATCCCAAGCTGTGTTTTGTATTTCACGCACAACACAGCTGCTTTCTACAGGGCGTATACTACTTAAAATATTCTGACATTCAAGTTTGACAGCTACACACCGATCAACTCATTTTCCCTGGCTATATAGCCTACGTATGTGCAGAGGCAGCTCCTTTCACCACTAAACAATAAGAAATTTGTAATTTTTCAATTCATTAGAATTACTTTTAGAGGAAAAGATTCAAGTTTCCGGTTAGCTTTACTTTTGTGGACAGGCATGTTTGTTATTTTTATTTTAACGCACAAATGTTTCTTCATGACTAGTTCTCATTTTGCATTAAGTATTCATGTGCGATAATAACCTTGGTTTCGACAGCCAATGTACTGTACCTGTGAGTTTTATGACAGCTGTTTGAACTGTTAAATGGCTGAAGGTGGTGTTTGCTTGGAACAGGCCTTGGTGACAGTGGATGCCCATTTGCGGGAGCTTTACCCTGAAAGCGAGGAGCTATTCCACATTGTCCTGATGACTAATAACCACGCTCAGGTGGAATACCTCAGAGACTGCCTCAACAAGTTAGGTAGATACAGCATTCTGAGTGAATGCCTCTTATCATATACCCCCTGTTAGCAATACATTTTAAGTATATGATGGCACAGTATTAAATGTATGCTAATGTACTAGATAAAATAAACTATGTTATTATAATCAATTTCAAAGTATTATATTGAACGCACATGGAGGGTTAAAATGAAAAATTATTGTAAAATTTGTCTGTTTATATGATTAGATGTTTGATTCAAATGTAAAACCACTGAAATTAGGCATTTCTATTCAGGGATAAGCAATGAACTGAATAAAAGTAATCAAATTCAAGTTTCAAAAAGTTTGTTTTTGTATCCCCATTAGGTTTAAGTCACATATCTATCCATGAGGAGGACTACATCAGCAAACTCCACACTAAAATTCTCTACCTCACCGAGAACCCTGAAAAAGCAGAGAACGCCATTAATAACGGTAAAGTTTAAAACTATTAGAGACCAAATAATATTTCTCAGCATTTCTTTACCACCCTAACTGACAAAATTATTTGAGTACAGCAGTTTCTAGCATGTAACTTATTAAATAATGCACTGGCCTGTATTTAAACACTTGTCCTCGACATTGACTTACAAGTAAACGCAAGCATTAGGCTACACTTTTGTCTCGCAAACCCAGGTGAGTGAGTTTTAGTGATTTATAAATTTACCACTGTTTAAAATGAAAATAAAAAGAATGACTCTTGCTTTTAATTGCTAATCAAACGTAAGGACACATGTTGATTGAATCCTAGCCATTTGCTAACAACATTTTCATCTCCAAAAGTAACAGACTGAAATATAAATATAGAATGTCCAAAGTTTACACACCCATTTCATGGTACCCTTGTGAGGCTAAGAAAATTCTATAATTCTGTAACAAAGAGGCTTATATCTAGTGTATTAAAGCCTACAACTAAGAGATGCCTCACTCTACCACCACAGGACATGCAGCTGCCATCATGTTCCCCAATGACAAGGAAGACCAATGGAGTGACGACGGAGAGGTATTGTGGGTGCGAGAGCACCAACTTGGTGGATTTTGTGTCCACAACAACATAGTTATGCAGAGGCAGTATTATCCTGGCTTGAATGGGAATGAAAGGGATTGTATCTAACCTTGTCATATGTGAGCTATTTTGCTCAGAAACTTAATGAGTGATATTATCTTGAATGCATAGGCATTCAAGATAATATTCTAAATGAAAATGCGAATGTGACATCCAATGTTGTGAAAAATCTTTATTTGATAAAGAATGACTCTTTGTTCATGCAGTTTGTTTTGCTTTGTGCCCAAGTGCTTCTTGAATATTGATTTAAATATTCATATAGTAGGATTGTTCATTCTGAATGCAAGTCCCTGAATTAAGTTCCCTGACAGATTACAATCATGTAATTTAATGTACAGAAATGTTCTTTATAACATGGCTATCTCCTCCTTTCCTCCACCATCTTTGGTAAAATTCAGCTTCGCGTGGCCTTCGATGGAGATGGCATCCTGTTCTCTGATGAGTCAGAGATTGTTTTTAAGAAGGAAGGGTTTGAAGCCTTCATGAAAAACGAGAAGGATAAAGAGGACACCCCCCTCAGAGAGGTATTTGTCTGTGTGCTACTTGCAGTCAGGCAAGCAACTAAACGGTCCTGTAATGATGGTATAGTTGGCAAAGCAAAAGTGTCTATACTTTGTTTGACTTTTGTGTTTTTGACTCCGATTCACTTTGGTGGTTTTATTTAATTTGAATACAGCCTCTGACATACCCTGTGACCTTTGACCTCAGGGCCCTCTGAAGTGCTTTCTGGAGGCTCTTGGTAATGTGGAGAGAAAATTCCGTGCCAAGGGTAAAAAGTGCCCTGTGTTGACCTACCTGGTGACATCACGCAACCCGGTCATTCCTGGGACCCGGGCGCTGAAGACCCTGGAAACCTGGGGCCTGGAGATCACTCAGGCCTTCTTCTTATCCGGAAGGCCCAAGGGGCCGCCCTTGAAGATGATCCGCCCCCACATATTCTTTGATGACCAGAAGCCCCACATTGATGGGGCGTGTGAGCTGGGTATCATCTCTGCCCATGTGCCTTATGGGATAGGATATGAGACCTACAAGGGTGCCGCCAAGAAGCCAATGCTTTAATTTTTCCCATAAACGTTCCCTATGTCCAGCACTTAAAAAAATGTCTATGTAAATTAATTCAATTGACTCATTGTTAACATATAATACATTTTTTTAAGTGCTGGACACTGGAGCATTTATGGGTGGAAAAAAGTATTAATTTATATAAACCTATAATGCTAGATTAAAAATAAAGAAATTTTAAAACAGAATGCCTGTTTTATGTTGTCGAAGTTAACCTTTTGGAATGAGTCAAGTTCTTCAGAATGGACAATGTTGGTTATGTTATTATTATACCATGGTATGGGTGAATACTCGATTCTGATTGGTCAATGACTGGTCGTTATTCTGTATAACCGGTCAGTCATCCGGGTCACAAGTTTAATCACAGTTCTAAATTAATGCGCTGCCTGTCTGGCCAGCTAGTAGCCTACTACGCAACCTGGGAATGGCAAACATGACCGGTCAATTCAGAGTCCAAGACGTTCTAGAAAATAAGTGGAATAAATAAAGTGAATTAATAAAGTAAACGAATGTAGCCTACCTACTTTATTTTCCTCAGTGACTAACGTTACTGTAGCCTACGGCAGACGGCTACTTCGCCTCGTAGGTATGCTGCAAATAGTGGGCTAACTTTGGCTAAACTTTTGTCATTGTTTTTAAGATAATGCAAATGCAATACGTGGCGAGGTAACTATATAGCTAGCCAAAGTTACATTATCACGGAGTTAGCAAAGCGCATGGTGTTTATGTGGAATGCGTAGCCTAATCTTTTATTTTTATTTTTTACTGCGAGCCATAAATCCGTCTCTAGGTAGAAGTTAACGTTGCCGTAGCAACAGCATACATCTGATTTATAAAAATCGGTAAACAACATTAATCTACAGATTTAAAAAAGTTTGTATTCGGCAGATATCTTAGTTACAACTACTTCAATCTAGCAAAACATTTTTGTGGTTAGAAGTGCTGTATTTATTCAGTTGGAAATACGAATTTATCATAGTAGGAATTTGCATGTAAATTGACGTCGGCAACACGCTGACTGCTTGTGAATGCAAGCTAGGCTACTTCACAAAGCATGTTAATCTGTAGCCTATAGGCTATATGTAGAAAACTTTTTATCCAGCGAAAATTCTTCGGTAAGTTACATCTAACAAACTCCGTTGTATTTTTTAGATGGTCCCATAGGACATCATGATGCGAATCTGCTACACACTGCGTGACCAAGCCATTTTTAAAAAGCAAGACAGAGAGAGGGAGGTAATGTTGAATCTGATTGAGTTATGGTTTCATACAATTTTCTTAAATAATGTAATGACAAAAATATCCAAAATTGGTGCCAATTGTACGTTATAACCGAGAAGGAACTATTTTTTCCCCCGATAGAATCAATTATTTTCAGAACTAACGACGAGAGGGTTTGCATAGCAACGCACTTAAATAGAACTAGTAACGAGAAATAGAATTAGCAACGAGATGTTTTCTGTTCAATTAGAACTACCAACCAGCTGTTTTGCATGACAACGCAAAAACAACAAGCCCAAAGAGCTGCGGAAGTATATTTAAATTTCAGCTGATTAAATCGATAAAAATCTATAAATATGAAAGTAACTATATAATCATTGTTGGTAACCATGGTATAAGCGCAATAATCAACTCCGCTGAGGCAACCACCCTCCGCTTCGCGTCGGGTGGTTCTTCGCCTCAACGTCGTGCGGTTAAAACCGTGTAATGCACACCTCGTCGTTGATTATTGCTTACATGGCTGAGTGGTTCTTTGCTATATCTCTGAGATAAATTATTTTCATTATGTAATGATACAGAAATTCATTAAATATCTTGTTTTGATCTTTAAAAGTACTTTTCCACAATTTTTTACTAGATGTGAGTGTGGATGCCCATGCTCGAGCATGTGTCCCTGTGTGCGTGTGTGTGTGTGTGTGTGTGTGTGTGTGTGTGTGTGTGTGTGTGTGTGTGTGTGTGTGTGTGTGTGTGTGTGTGTGTGTGTGTGTGTGTGTGTGTGTGTGAAATCATAGAGTAACTTCATGGGCCCTATCTTGGCGATCTTGGCGCTTGGTCTAAGTGCATGGCGCTAAGTCCATTTAGGGCATGTCCAAGTCCACTTTTGCTATTTTAACGGCATGTTTTTTGGGCGCTAAGCACAGCGCAAGGTGCAACTGGGCTGAACCTAGTCTCTTCATTAATTATAGGTGTGTCTTGGGCGTGACATGCAATAAACCAATCGAAATGTTATATCCCATTCCCTTTAAAAGCCTGCTTTTCCACCTTGGCGGATTGATTATGATGGTGAAACATACATGCTCGTGCGTGTTTAGTGCGATCAAGGAATAGGCTATATGGATCAATAGTAGCCTATGATCAATATTATTCGGTTTAACCATTATGAGTTCCTGGTAATTCCTGACAGTGCTGTTTACAAAATATAAAAAAACATAAAAAAATTAAGCAGTTAATGTGTCCCCAAAAGGTCACCAGTACAATAAGAGTTAAACTTTATCACAAACTGGTCCCAAACAGGAAAAAACACTCTCAAGCCTATACATCTTTTGTTTAAGCAAATGTTAAAAGTTTTAGACAGAAAACCATGAAATTATCATTACTGTAATAAAATCAAGAAGTACAATCTCATACCTTTTGAGGACTTTGTGCACCTAGTAGATACAAACCCCAATTCCAAAAAAGTTGGGACAGTACTATGTAAAATGCACCTAAAAGCAGAAAGCAGTGATTTGTAAATTCTCTTTTACATATATTTAATTTAAAACAGTACAAAGTAAATATATTTAATGTTTTACCTCATCAACTTTATTGATTTTTGTAAATATACACTAATTCCGAATTTGATGCCTGCAACACGTTCCAAAAATGTTGGGACAGAGGCAAAAAAAAGACTGGGAAGTTAAAAAAACACCTGTTTGGAACATTCCACAGGTAAACAGGTGATGCTATCATGACTGGGGATAAAAGGATATCAAAAGACTCTTGATATCTTATTTGCACGTACTCTTACAAGCGATAATATAACCATTTGAATGGATCTCTATGGGAATTAGGGGGAGGGACTAGATTAATGGTTGGCTTATCATGGTTGGCTAAATGGCTGTAAGTCATCAAGGGTCTGACGTAACAAACGAGCCTCAAACCATCACTCTGCTGCCAAATATGCAGTAGATGGATGGATCACTTTAAGGGTTGTTTCTCCTGACTCATTTTCCTATTGAACTCCATGGAAAACAATTTCTGCTTTTATGTGCATTTTGTTCCAACTTTTTTGAAATTGGGGTTTGTACTTGCTATTAGATAAGTCATGATCTTGCTGCTCCTCATCCACTGAACAAATTCATTGTACTGTGTTCAACCTGGTTAAACCAGAACGTCCAGCAGAGTTGATTGTGTATTACATCAGAGATCAACTGAATTTAGTCAATCAGCATTTTCAATCAAAGCAACAAATATTTGCAATGCAGTTGCATCTTTTGATAATAATTATATGTTTGTCTCTCTTTTAACATTGACATATGATGACTGTATAACTAGGCTATTGCCTATCATACAACTGTCTTATAGCTACTCGTACTCTATTACTGTTACCAGCCCAGGGACAACAGATTAAATGTAGCTTGATAGCTAATTCTGGGACAGCCAAGTGGCTGCTCACTGTTCCTGTCAAACAAATGAATTAATTAATGAATTCATTAATGAATTAATGAATAATTGGATTAATGTAACTTAATAGAACATAAATTCACTGAAAATATTCCATGGTACATGGACCCATGGGCCTACTTCAATTAATGAAACCCTGATATCCACATTGACAAATCACAAAGCATAATACGTGTACTTTGTATTTGTTTAACCAAGGTTAGTTGTGACGTTCCGTTCCCATCCAGTCCGTTTTCCCGGTTTTGTCATGTCCCTCCGTGTCTTGTTGGATTCCCTTGTCCGTGTTTTCCCCTCTGCTTCAGGCTGGGCGTTTCCCCTCTGTTTGGCTCTCTTTGTTTCCCAGTTTGGTTTCCGCCTATCACCTTCCCCTCTCGTTTCTTGCATTCCTCACCTGTCTAATTAACAAGCACTCCCGGTTACTTTCCGCACCTGTGCCTTGTTAATCCCAATCTCACTCCCTTATTTAACCCACCTGCTGTCTCCCCTGCTTTGTCGGTTCATTACATGTGTAACCCTTCAGACCCTGTTTACTGTTGGCTAACTATCCTCACTCGGTGTAATGCTATTCGCTCCTGGTCTTTGTAAAGTGCTATTCGCTTGGTTGTGGGAAATTATCCCCTTACAGTGTTTAGTTCTCGCGAACTACAGATTAGTAGTTTACCTCCCCTGTCATTTCAGTATTGCATGCAGCTAACCTGTCTTCCTTCAACCTCCAGTTTTCCCGGCTTCCAGTCCCCCGTTGCAGTGTTCGTTTTCCCCGTGTTTGTTTGTGTGTGTTGCGGTACCTCCACCTCCAGCTCGTGTAGGCTCCGTGTTGGCGTTATACCTGGCTACCCTCCAGTTGTTCCTGTCCGGCCGAAGAAGCCACCAAGTTCTTCGCTTACGGTTCCGGGAGCTCTGGAGACCAGTCAGCTCCAACCGGACCTACCGCAGCTACGCCACACCACCCAGCTCTGCCGTGCCTCACCAGCTACCTACCTGTCAAACCCGGCACCCCTGTGAGAACCTCCCGGTCCTTCCCGTGCCTACTCCCAAACTAACCTCCCTCTGCTTTTTGCCCCGTTTCCTGAGTGGACCTCCCGGTCCAGTTCCAGTCCAGTTCCGGTGTGATTCGTGCACCTTCCTTCAAGTCCAGTTCCGGTTTGGAACAATCCGTTCCAGAACCCCATTCCTGAGTGGACCTCCCGGTCCAGTTCCAGTCCAGTCCAGGTGTTGCCTTCACCTACTATTCAGTCCAGTTCCGGCTTGGAACCCGTTCCGGACCCTCAAGTCCAGCTCCGGCTTGGAGCAGTCCGTTCCGGGCTTCCTGACATTACCCAGTGTGTTAATTGTGCTTGCTTTCCTGTACAGTTTTGGGACTACCCCAAAACTAACTTTAATAAAAACCCCTTTTCTTGAATCTGCTTCCCAGTCGTGCATTTAGGTCCTAACCGTCCCCAGGATCATAACATTAGTATGGTTTTGACTTTTCAATTAGTTTTTATTTCTATACTATTTTCACATTTAATTTCCAGTTTAGTCCTCTGTGTTAGTTTTTATTAGCTTTTTATTTTGGAGATCCTTTTTCTTATTATATAATTTTCTTAATCGTTTGCTGTCACTTTTTTGGGAATAATGCATGTTTCAATAACATGTTTTGAGAATCTATCATCTTTACTTTAACAGAAACAATGGA
Organism: Synaphobranchus kaupii; assembly: GCA_029718625.1. Lineage (NCBI taxonomy): Eukaryota > Metazoa > Chordata > Actinopteri > Anguilliformes > Synaphobranchidae > Synaphobranchus > Synaphobranchus kaupii. The sequence continues at coordinate 43,913,225 of CM056386.1, read as the reverse complement.
AACATGAACAGCAAATTGACTCAGTTGGACTTTACAGCATATAAAACTGTATATTAACTTACTCATATGAATTCATTATTTTAAACGATGGGTTCGTTTCACATTTTAAAATGTGTCTCAGTTTAAAACAGTTATGGATCAATAAGTGATATTTTAAGCCACAAAGGCAAAAGGAAAAAGGTTTTTGACAATCAAGTAATATCATCATGTACCCAACAAATCTGGTACTAACATTAAAATGTACAGTGCACTATTGATAATCTATTCCGAGTAGGTTGATCCCAAACTGTACAACACAGCTGCTTTCTACAGGGCGTATACTACTTAAAATATTCTGACATTCAAGTTTGACAGCTACATGCCGATCAACTCGTTTTCCCTGGCTATATAGCCTACGTATGTGCAGAGGCAGCTCCTTTCACCACTAAAATGTATAATTTTTCAATTCATTAGAATTACTTTTAGAGAAAAAGATTCAAGTTTCTGGTTAGCTTTCCTTTCTTGGACAGGCATGTTTCTTATTTTTATTTTACACAAATGTTTCTTCATAACTAGTTCTCATTTTGCATTAAGTATTCATGTGCGATAATAACCTTGGTTTCAACAGTCAATGTAGTGTACCTGTGAGTTTTATGATAGCTGTTTGAACTGTTAAATGGCTGAAGGTGGTTTTTGCTTGGAACAGGCCTTGGTGACAGTGAATGCCCATTTGCGGAAGCTTTACCCTGAAAGCGAGGAGCTATTCGACATTGTCCTGATTACCAACAACCACACTCAAGTGGAATACCTTAGACACTGCCTCAACAAGTTAGGTAGATACAGCATTCTGAGTGAATGCCTCTTATCATATACCCCCTGTTAGCAATACACTTTTAGTATATGATGGCACAGTATTAAATGTATGCTACTGTACTACATAAAATAAACTATGTTATTATAATCACTGTCAAGGTATTATATTGAACACACACGGAGGGTTAAAATGAAAAATGATTGTAAAATGTGTGTTTATATGATTAGATGTTTGATTCAAACGTAAAACCACTGAAATTAGGCATTTCTACTCAGGGATAAGCAATTAACTGAATAAAGGTAATGGAGTCAAGTTTTTTTTTAAGTTTGTGTTTGTTTCCCCATTAGGTTTAAGTCACATATCTATCCATGAGGAGGAGTACATCAGCAAACTCCACACTAAAATATCTATCCATGAGGAGGAGTACATCAGCAAACCTCCACACTAAAATATCTATCCATGAGGAGGAGTACATCAGCAACCTCCACACTAAAATATCTATCCATGAGGAGGAGTACATCAGCAAACTCCACACTAACATATCTATCCATGAAGAGGAGTACATCAGCAAACTCCACACTAAAATATCTATCCATGAGGAGGAGTACATCAGCAAACTCCACACTAAAATATCTATCCATGAGGAGGAGTACATCAGCAACCTCCACACTAAAATATCTATCCATGAGGAGGAGTACATCAGCAAACTCCACACTAACATATCTATCCATGAGGAGGAGTACATCAGCAAACTCCACACTAAAATATCTATCCATGAGGAGGAGTACATCAGCAAACTCACACTAAAATATCTATCCATGAGGAGGAGTACATCAGCAACCTCCACACTAACATATCTATCCATGAGGAGGAGTACATCAGCAAACTCCACACTAAAATATCTATCCATGAGGAGTACATCAGCAAACTCCACACTAAAATATCTATCCATGAGGAGGAGTACATCAGCAAACCTCCACACTAACATATCTATCCATGAGGAGGAGTACATCAGCAACCTCCACACTAACATATCTATCCATGAGGAGGAGTACATCAGCAACCTCCACACTAACATATCTATCCATGAGGAGAAGTACATCAGCAAACCTCCACACTAACATATCTATCCATGAGGAGAAGTACATCAGCAAACCTCCACACTAACATATCTATCCATGAGGAGGAGTACATCAGCAACCTCCACACTAACATATCTATCCATGAGGAGAAGTACATCAGCAAACCTCCACACTAAAATATCTATCCATGAGGAGGAGTACATCAGCAACCTCCACACTAAAATACTTTACCTCACTGAGGACCCTGAAAAAGCAGAGAACGCCATTAAAAACGGTAAAGTTTAAAACTATTACAGACCAAATAATATTTCTCAGCATTTCGTTACTCAAATCTCTCAACCACCCAACTGTCAAATTATTTCAGTACAGCAGTTTCTAGCATGTAACTTATTAAATAATGTACTGGCCTGTATTTAAACAACACTTGTCCTCGACATTGACTTACAAGTAAACACTAGCATTAGGCTACACTTTTTCTTTGTAAACCCAGGTTGGCAAGTGAGTTTTAGTGATTTCTGAATTCACCAAACTGTTTAATATAAAAAAAGGAATGAATCTTGCACTTAATTACTAATCAAACTGAAGGACAAATGTTGATTGAATCGTAGCCAGCGGTGGGGCACTCATTTTGGTAAAAAACTAAATAAAAAAGTAACAAACTGAAATATATGTCCAAAGTTTCATGGTACCCGTGTGAGGCTCTTTCTGTAACAAAGAGGCTTATATCCAGTGTATTTAACCCTAAAACTGAGAGATGTCTCACTCTACCGCCACAGGACATGCAGCTGCCATCATGTTCCCCAATGACAAGGAAGACCAAAGGAGTGACGATGGAGAGGTATTGTGGGTGCGAGAGCACCAACTTGGTGGATTTTGTGTCCACCAGAACAACATAATTATGCAGAGACAGTATTAGTATGGCTTGAATGGGAATACATAGGATTTTATCTAACCTTGTCATATGTGAGCTATTTTGTTCCGACACTTGATGAGTCATGTTTTGTGGAATCATTGACTAGCAATTCTTAGGTATTCAAGATAATATTCTGAATGAAAATGCAAAAGTGACATCCAATGTTGTGAAAAAATATATTTATTTTACATTACCCCGTTTACATGGTGCTTACTCAGGCATATTTAGGAAATGACGATGCCAGACTGAATAGCGTAATGACTCTTTGTTCATGCTGTCATATTTGTGTACATGACCAACAAATAGACTAGCCAGGTAGCATTAGTCTTAAGATCATGTTTTGCTTCATGCCCAAGTGCATCTTGAATATTCATATATTAGGATTGTTTATTCTGAATGCACGTCACTGAATTAAGTTCCCGGACTGATTACATTCTGACTACTTACGGACACCCATTTTCTTTATAACATGTCTATCCCCTCCTTTCCTCCACCGTCTTCTTCACGTTTCAGCTCCACGTGGCCTTCATGGAGATGCCGTCCTGTTCTCTGATGAGTCAGAGGTTGTTTTTAAGACGAAAGGGCTGAAAGCCTTCATCCAAAATGAGGATGAGTCTGAGGACACCCCCCTTGGAGAGGTATTTTTGTCTGTGTGCTACTTGCAGTCAGGCAAGCAACTAAAAGGTCCTGTAATGATGGTATAGTTAGCAAAGCAAAAGTATCTTTGTTACTTTGTTGGGCTTTAGTGTCTTTGACTCTCATTCAGACAACGTTGGTGGTTTTATTTAATTTTAATAAAGCCTCTGACTTACCATGTGACCTTTGACCTTCATCCTCAGGGTCCCCTGAAGTGCTTTCTGGAGGCTCTTGCTAACATGGAGAAAAAATTCCATGCCAAGGGTCTGTATAAAAATTGCGCTTTGCAGACTTACCTGGTGACATCACGCGACCCGGTTATTACTGGGACCCGGGCCCTGAAGACCCTGAAAAGCTGGGGCCTGGAGATCACTCAGGCCTTCTTCTTATCCGGTAGGCCCAAGGGGCCGCTCTTGAAGATGATCCGCCCGCACATCTTCTTTGATGACCAGAAGCCCCACATTGATGGGGCGCGTGAGCTGGGAATCACCTCTGCCCACGTGCCTTATGGGATAGGATATGAGACCTACAAGGGCGCCGCCAAGGAGCCAAAGAAGCCCGTGTCCAGCACTTAAAAAAGCAGTATATGTAAATAAAATCAATTGACTCATTGTTAACATATAATAAAATGTTTTTAAGTGCTGGATACAGGGAACATTTATGGGGGGAAAAGTATTCATTTATATAAGCCTATAATGCTAGATTAAAAATAAAGACATTTAAAAACATAATGCCGGTTTTAGCTAACCTTTTAGAATGAGTAAATTTCTTCAGAATGGACAATGTTGGTTATGTTATTAATACTCCACTATGCACTCTGTTCAGAAAATCATATATTGCAATGTACAACACGTGCAAAAAATTTGCTATAATCTTTAATAAATGGTTCTGTTCTTATTCACTAACCGCATTGAAATGAATCACACTCCTTTTGAACTCTTCCCTTTCAATATAATTCATATAGGGACATTACCAGCAATTTAGCTAAATATGCAGATGATCCAAAACGTTTACAAACAGTTTTTATAAATCAAAGGATATTATATTCCTGTTGTACAAGGCTTTTGTCAGACCACAGGTAGAGTATTATGTGCAGTTCTAGGTAACCACTCTGAAAGAAAGAAATAGGAACTTTTCAAGTACAAGGAAGGGCAACTTCTTGGTAAGAAATTAAAAAGTTACAAGGAGAGACTTCTAAAGATCTTCTAAAAAGACACAAGGGGTGGATTTCACTGAGGTGTTTAACTTAATTAAACTACAATTTTGTTCTTTTCTGGTTGAGTTCTGTCAGTAGACCAAAGCATTACTAGAGAATATACTAGTTATGGTATCTAGTCTAATTTGTCTCAATTAAAATGAACTACTCAACCTTTATATTTTTTTTAAGGAGCAAACAAGTCCACAGTTTTGTAGTTTCATGTGATCTTTCTAAACCCAATTAAGTAATTAAACCCAATTTTACAAACCAGTGAGTTTCAATCTGGTTTGATTAGTACACTATTCTAAGGTGTCCTGCTGTCTCCTCAAGATCAGGAAGACCATATTAATATCCCTCCAGTAGCTGAAGGGGTATTAAAAATGTCAAAACAATAAATAGGACAAGTTAATTGCTTGAATTTGATAAACAGGTGAGGTTAAATGATGATAATGGTGATGGTGATAATGGTGATAATTATTTTGCTGCCAGCCACAGAGAAAACAGCTGACTGTTAGACTAAAGCAATTCCCTCCCTGGTTGTCCCAAAACCTCTTTGCTTCTTTTTGCACCATTAATTTTGCCAGTTTTTCCAAATAGAGAAGGGGCCCAAGCCATAAATCTCATCCCCTCACAGCGGGGCCAGACAGAATTCCAGCTATGGCACAGAATTCCAGCATGAACACTAATGCCCTCTGATGAGCTGCCAGTTAAAGGGTTAAACAATCTTCTAAATATGGGCTGTTCCTTTTCTTAATTCCTCATTGTTTAGGAATGAGGAACTATTGTTATCTGAAGGGATGATTGTCTCGAACTATAAGATTCAGCCAGTTTCTACACTGGTACACACTAACAAGCTAGCAACATATTTAGCTACAGGGCGCCCTTTATCGGGCACGTCCTCGTTCGACCATATTTTAACTTCCTCGAGAGCTGATTTGCCAACGGAAAAAAAGAAAACCAGTATTTCCCACCCACTTCAAACCAAACAAGGTATGTATCCGCTCATTTTCATGAATATTTAACGATAATTACACATTTTATGAGCCTTTTTATCACGCCCCCTATGTGAAAAAAATGTCCGAAATCTGATTCTACTTCTGCGCTGGTGTACTACACTGCATAGTCTTGTTTACTGCCAGGTAAACTATCCAGTTAGCCAGCTATTTAGCCAATATATTGGTTATTCAAACGGTATCTTTCTTGATGAAATAAACTATTAATTGATTATTAAAACAACAATAATCGTGAGCTTGTTTATGGATTACAACAGCCGCCCCATAATGGGCGCTCTTTCTTTGGCAGTCTCGTCTCATCTTAAAGACGTTAAAACAAAACAAAACAAAAAACACGTTATTGGCTTAAAAGTTAACATCGTTTTTGTAAAGAAATAAATCCAATGCGATTGAGCCTATCTCTTTTAAGCCAATAAACGATAGTTGTCTCCCCTTTTTTGACATTACTGTCTCAACTAAAAGACGTTAAAACAAAAAAAACTACCGGTCACGTCTACATGTTTAATATTGGCTTAAAACTTAGTTTATCGTTTTGTGAAGAAATAAACCCAATATTGACATCTTTCGGACTGTCAGGTAAACTATCCAGTTAGCCAGCTATTTTGCCAACATATTGGTTATTCAAACGGTATCTTTCTTGATGAAATAAACTATTAATTGTTTATTAAAACAACAATATTCGTGAGCTTGTTTATGCACTACAAGAGCCGCCCGATAAAGGGCGCCCCTTTTTTGACAGTACTTTCTCATCTAAAAGACGTTAAAACAAAAAAACTACCGGTCACAACTACATGGTTATTGGCTTAAAAGTTAGCTTATCGTTTTGTGAACCTAATAAATATAATATGTTCAATGGTATGTGCCCGAATAATATCAGTATCGTATGTTGATCACAAAAATGTCTGGTTTCCGCCCGATAACCGGGTTCGGTACGTTAAGATTCTACTGTGATAGGATTCTGTTTGTTCTGTTTGTATTTGTTATTTCTGTTCCTTGTTCTTTATTATTAGGGGTCCAAGCACGTAGTGCTGGAACCCTACTGTTATTGCTCGTTTTATTATTATTATTCCCACATTTGGTACAATTGCAGCAAAACCACATGATAATTTTTGCTGAAACTTTGCACACATGTAGACACTATGACACATGTACAGCGAATTCCAACACAATTGACCTGGATGGTGGCGCTATAGAGACAAAGTGAAATTTTATAAACTTTTTTGGCTATAACTTTTGAACCGTTTAGCGTATCTTCAAAATTATTTTTGCCTCAAATTCGTTGGTTCGTGGCAAATAACTTTGCCATTAGGACCAATGAGGTCCGCCATATTGGATCTTTTGCAAATTTGCATTTTGTGAAAAACCTATAAAATCAAACTCCTCCTAGACCATTTGACATATCAACATGCAATTCACACCATTTTGTTCAGGGGACGATTCTCTAAAGAATCACAAAGCGATTTTTCCTGATTTTCTAAATATCCTGATTGCAGTAAGCCAATAAAAAACTGTTGTGGGCGTGGCTAGTCACAAAAACGCTAATAACTCTTCAATTCTTCAATGGATATTAATAAAATTTGGTTTCTATACTTGTACTGACCTTCTGAGCCAAATTCTAAAGTATTGGCTCAATAGAATCAAATGGTGGCGCTATAGAGCATAATATATTTTTTTAATTCATAAATTCATAAAAAATCACCATTATTTTTTAGACATTTAAAACTTGCTGTAGTGATCAATTTCTTCATCTGGAACATATGTATGTCCCATATATATTGCTGCCGTCTTGGATTGGCCGCAATTTTGGAAATGCTATTACCATTTCCCTCTGTCCCCGGTATTGGCCTAACCACAAAACTGACAACTATGAAACTTAGCACACATGTAGACACTACGACCGGACACATGTACAGTGAATTCCAACCCAATTGACCTGATGATGGTGCTATAGAGACAAAGTGAAATTCTATAATCTTTTTGGGCTATAACTTTTGAACCGTTTAGCCTATCCTCAAAATTATTTTTGCCTCAAATTCCTTGGTTCGTGGCAAATAACTTTGCCATTAGGACCAATGAGGTCCGCCATATTGGATCTTTTGCAAATTTGCATTTTGTGAAAAACCTATAAAATCAAACTCCTCCGAGACCATTTGACATCTCAACATGCAACTAACACACTTTTGTTCAGGGGACGATTCTCTAAAGAATCACAAAGCGATTTTCCAGATTTTCTAAATATTCTGATCGGAGTAAGCCAATAAAAACTGTTGTGGGCGTGGCTAGTCACAAAAACGCTAATAACTCTTCAATTCTTCAATGGATATTAATACAATTTGGTTTCCATACTTGCACTGACCTTATGAGCCAAACTCTAAAGTATTGCCTCAATGGAATCAAATAGTGGCGCTATAGAGCATAATATATTTTTTTTATTCATAAATTCATAAAAAATCACCATTATTTTTTAGACATTTAACACTTGCTGTAGTGATCAATTTCCTCATCTGGAACATATGCATGTCCCATACATGTCACTGCCATCTTGGATTGGCCACCATTTTGGAAATGCTATTACCATTTCCCTTCATGAAAAATCACTGTTGTGTTTTAAACATTGAAAATTATGTGTCGTGATCAATCACTGGGCCACCACAGGTTATCTGTTATGGTTTAGTGGTAAGAACAATGGCTTGGTATGTGGGAGACCCGGTTTCAATCCCAACCCGGCAGGACCACCATAGGTTACTTTTCTTTTCGATGAAAACAATGCACAGTTTGTTATGGTTTTCACACTTAATAATGTTCTTTTCACATTATTGCAAAGGCGAAGATATTTTACTATATAAACTATTTACTATAACTATTCACTGTTTCACTAGTACTTAAATGAGTGAAACAAATAAAGTTTTAATAAAGTTATTCTTTTTCCTGCCAAATTCTTCATCAAAAATGCTCCATACCCTCCAATAATTATTCCCATACAATACAACATCTGCGATGGCTTTGTGGTTAGAGCGATTGCTTTCAATGTGGGAGACCCGGGTTCAAATCCCACCGGGTAAAGGTTGCGTTTCTTTTTCGACAAGACAACATGCGCTTTCTTATGCTTTTCACATCTACAAATCTTATTTTCACATTATTGGGGTAGGAAACACTAAAACACATTTTTTCAGTTAATATCTAGGCATTGCCTCAGATTGAAGGTCTCTTCTCAAATTATTCAGTTTACCCAGAATTAACTGAAGGTGGTGGTCTGAAAACAGTTTGACCTTTTTATACATATTCATGTTTAGACACTCACGTCATGCAGCTACATGTGTCTCACGTATACCTTCCGAGACTCGATTGTAAAAGGAAACCAATGTAACATGATTACAACAAAATTACAACCTTTTGCTTGGACCCCGTGCAGTCGCTGCTTTGCAGCTATATTTTTTCATTATTATTGTTAATTATTGTATTTATGTATTATTCTGTATCGTGTTTATTATTATTAGTGTAGTTCTCTCGTGTTTATTTACATTATTTTTACATTCCATATTCCAGTTTATGTTCACGTATTTGCATTTATGTCACTCCCCGGTCTTCGTCTCACTTTTCGGGAGCCTTCGGGTGTTTTCGGTCCTCTCTGTATTTCCACAGACTAAACTAGTTGTCCAACTTATTGTTTATATTACTAATTAACACTAACAACTACTAACACCTTAGTTTAGGTCTTTCACTAACCCACTAATTATTAACACTTCCTTGCTTTAGCTGTCACTCGTTTCCTGCAAATTCTATCTTTCAATTATCTACTTTACGCTTCCTCTTTACTAACTGATATCTTACTTCCGCTATCCACTGACTCTCTTAACGTGTGCACGTGTCTTCAACACTCCCGGTCATGTCTTGTCTATTCGTTTGCATGCTTAGTCCAGTCCGAGTCTTCCATGTTTCCTCATCATTCTATCATTGTTGTGACGCTCTCCATTCCCATCCCCGCTGTGTCCCTTGTTTTACCCGTTTGCTCACATGTTTGTTTTTGTGTTCCTGTTTGTTTTCCCTCGTGCTGCAGGCTGGGCGTGGATTTCCCCCTTCATGTTACTCATTTCCCTTGCATTGTTCCCGCCTATCTCTTTCCCTTTCTCCGCCTGCATTCCTCACGCTCTCTGCTAATCACTCACGCATACATTCTCACGCTGCACATTATTGATACCAATTAACTCTTGTATATATTCTCCCGGGGTTCTTTGTCTTGTGCCATTTCATTAAGTCTCGTTGTAGAATTAACTCTTGTCTTGTCTCGCTTCGTGCCTAGTATCTAGCTTTGTCTTGCCTCGCTTGCTGTGTAAAAGTCTTGCTTAGCTCTACGTTAACTCGCCGCATATCTAGTCGTGCCTTGCTGTCATTAACTCCTTTCTGCTTTTCATGTCCACCAGCCTGCAGCTGTTCGTGCCCACTCCATGCTGCTCCGTCTCTCGCATCCCGCTCCTCATCTGCTGCACCAGCCCAGGATCCTGCCACTAACCAGCCCCTGGCCTCTCCCATTCCCACTATCTCCCTGCTAACTCCATTCCAGGATCCAGTCCCAGTATAACTAATCTCTCCCTATACTTCAGGAGTTCTTGTTGAAGTAATAAATTATTGTATTCTTGGAAATTCCTGTGTGAGAGTCGTGCGTTTGACTCCAGTCCCTTCTCGGAATCATAACAGAACGAACTGGCCATAACTATGGACTCAACCGACTCAGAACAGATTCATCATGAACTCGCCTGCCAGAACGCTGTCATCGATCAACATGGCCTTTGTCTGGAAGACGTCCAGGAGACTCTGAAGAATCTTACGGACCAAATGAGTCAGATGGGTTCGATGATTAGCCAGCTGACGGTTCATCTACCTCTCCCGAGAGTTCTTGCCAGTGCTGCACCGCCAACCTCGGAACCACAGCCCTCAGTTTCACCACCTCTCTCTGGCAGAGAACCACGTGTGCCGCATCCAGAGCGCTACCTGGGGTCCCCCAGGAAGGTGCCGAAGTTTCCTCCTCCAGTGTGACATAGTGTTCCGCCTGAAACCTGCCTCCTACGCCTCAGATGCAAGCAAGATTGCCTTTGTGATGGCCTGTTTGGGAGGGAGTGCACGGGAGTAGGCTACAGCTCTGTGGGACAGCCAATTACCCGCCTGTTTCCATTTCGCCTCCTTCACTGCTGAGATACGTTGGGTGTTCGACCATCCGGTCTGTGGGCGTGATGCTACCCAGCGCTTACTCCAACTGCGCCAGGGCAACCGCAGCGTGGCAGAAATGGCGGTCCAATTCCGTACCTTGGCAACTGAAGTGGGGTGGAATGACTCCTCCGCCCTCCAAGGATCCTTCATTCAAGCCCTTAGTGAGGAACTTAAAGATGAGCTGGCGACCCATGAAGAGTCCAGTTCGCTGAACAGCCTCATCACCCTTGCTATTTCCATTGACTTCCAGTATAGCTCCGAAGCCTGACTTATCTTGTGTACCTCAGCAGTATCATGATTTATCACAAGTTTTTTGTAAATCCCGTGCTGTGTCTTTGCCTCCCCATAGACCCTACGACTGCTGTATTGATCTACTGGCCTGTGCGAAACTCCCATCAGGTCGCGTCTACAGCCTGTCTGGTCCTAAGAAAGCCTCTATGGAAGCCTACATCCATGATTCCCTGGCGTCAGGTATTATTCGACCCTCGTCGTCACTAGTGGGAGCGGGGTTTTTCTTTGTGGCAAAGAAAAACGGATTGCTCTGGCCGTGCATCAATTACCGGTGTCTGAATGCCATAACTGTACGCAACAAATATCCTCTGCCCCTAGTCAATTCTGCCTTTGAACCCCTGCATGATTCCACCATCTTTACGAAACTGGACCTCCGCAACGCCTACCCCCTCGTCCGTATCCGAGAGGGAGATGAGTGGAAGACGTTGTTTAACACCCCCCTCGGACACTTCGAGTACCTGGTGGTCCCATTCGGCCTTACTAACGCTCCAGCGGCGTTCCAGTCCCTAGTTAATGATGTCCTGCGGGATCTCCTTGGTCGGTCTGTATTTGTTTATATAGACTACATAATAATATTTTCAAAAAATCCCCAAGAGCATGTTATATGTCCACCAGGTTCTCCAGAGGCTGCTGGAGAACAAATTATTCGTCAAGGCTGAAAAGTGCAGTTTTCATGCCTCCTCTGTTCCGTTCCTGGGTTTCATCGTTGAGGAGGGGAGGATCCGGGCTGACCCCGCGAAGATCCAAGCCGTAGCTGACTGGCCCCAACCGGCCACACGTAAGCACCTGCAACAGTTCCTGCGCATTGCAAATTTTTACTGATGGTTTATCTGTAACTACAGTTCCATTGCTGCACCCCTCACTAACCTAACCTCCACTTCCGTTCCCTTCCTCTAGAACCCCGAGGCAAACCATGCCTTTGTTACACTCAAAACCAAGTTCTCCACAGCTCCTATCCTCTGTCACCCGGACCCCAATCGTCAGTTTGTCGTTGAGGTGGATGCTTCCGACACTGGCGTTGGGGCCGTTCTATCTCAACGCTCAGCCCAGGACAGTAAGTTGCACCCCTGTGCCTTTTTCTCACTGAGACTCACCCCGGCGCAGCACAATTATGACGTCGCGGACCGGGAGCTACTGGCAATTAAACTCGCATTGGAGGAGTGGCGGCACTGGCTGGAGGGGGCAGGTAATAATAATAATAATAATAATAATAATAATAATAATAATACCTTGCATTTATATAGCGCCTTTCTATACTCAAATACTCAAAGCGCTTACAGTGATGAGGGGAAACTCGCCTCTAACACCACCAATGTGTAGCACCCACCTGGGTGATGCAGCGGCAGCCATTTTGCGCCAGAATGCTCACCACACATCAGCTGAGGTGCAGAGGGAGAGAGAATGATTATTAGCCAATTTAAACTGGGGTATGATTAGGTGGCAGGTTGGGAATTTAGCCAGGACACCGGGGAAACCCCTACTCTTTGCGATAAGTGTCATGGGATCTTTAATGACCACAGTGAGTCAGGACCTCGGTTTAACGTCTCATCCGAAAGACGGCATCTCCTACAGCACAGTGTCCCCATCACTGCACTGGGGCATTGGGATTTATTTGACCAGAGGGAAGACCTACTGGTCCACCAGTAAACCATTTCTTGTCCTGACTGACCACCGCAACTTACAGTATATCAAGTCTGCCAAATGACTGAAGGCTCGTCAAACCCGCTGGTCATTATTTTTTGTTATGTATTATATTATTTATCCCCCCCCCCGCCTTGCAAAATGCTCCCTGTTATAACTACAAGTATGTGCTTTCTAGGGTACCATCCAGTGACCTAAATATGTAACCACAATAAATGTGAAGTGTCTCAGACTTTGCAAACAAGAGATGGCTGTGGGGGGGGGGGGGATAAATAATATAATACATAAATGTATTACCTGTAAACTATTATGTATTCCAAGTGCTCCCATAGTTTAATATTGTGGATGTTAAAGCGTAGCCTACATTATGGGTCGCCTATCACTAGTGCCATTCTGCGGTTTGCATTGCGATGTGTTCATCTTAAAACCTAAAATATACGATCGTTTTTTTTTTGTGATGTTCTGGTCTTTGCTGAGTGGTAGAAACTATAAACACTAATTTTCTCGGAAGAAGAGCGCAGATAGAACTAAATTAAAATATAAGCGGCACTGAGAACAAGCGAATGCACGTTCACGCGAGGGGGGACGAATTCTGGCAGGGGGGCACTTTTCGGCACAACACCTGTTCGTGGCGTTGCACCAAGGAACGATACATCTCCTTGGCATAATGCAGGCAAGTTAGCTAAAGACACCAAATAGTAAGACGTAGATGAATAACTCTCTATGTAGCTAGATATAAGTAATATTAATATTAATATCGTAATATTAACGTTAGCAGTAATACAAAGCAATTCGCACTTGAACTTGAACTACCTAGTTAGCAGTACAAGGGTCTCAGAGGAAAAAAAAAAAAAAAAGTCGTTCTCTGCTTTTATACCACGTGCCCAGCCGAGACCACCCCTAAGACCACCTGAACTCCACCCATTTTTATGTTAAGGATCTTGTGACATCACGAATCCCCGGAAACCAGCGTATTGGTAAGCCTACACAAAAACTCAGATAAAACCATTTTGACTAAACATGAGATTTTTGGACATAAACAGTTGGGACTCCACTCCACTCAACTGTGGAGGCTGTATGCTGCTCCTACCCATGGGCAAATGAAAATCAAAACGTAGAAAGAGGCCAGTAGGGCACTCAACTCAACTTAAAAGTTTGACTAGGGACCGACGGGTTCGTCGCTCTGCGGAGTGATTCAAACTGTGGAGGCTGTATGCTGCTCCCACCCATGGGCAAATATACCTCGAAGGAGGGACAAAAGTCCTGCAGCAGATCTGGCAGGCACCTGCAGTGGAGCTGACAGGTATATTATCACCCAGAGAGAGAGGCTGTACGGTGCGTAGCAGATGGCAGGTAGCAGGCTGCTTGTGGTAGGAGTGTTTGTTGGGGTATTTGTTGTCCCAACCAGCATTGTGTTTTATTATAACTGTTTTAACTCTTTATTAACATTGTTCAATTTTAATTTACTTGTTATATAATGTCTATGTCTTATGTAAAGCACTTTGAGTTGCCTCGTGTATGAAAATGTGCTATTCAAATAAATTTGACTTGACTTGACTATATATACCCTTCAGTTTCACTTGTTCTTTGTCAGAACGTTGATCGATATTCCCAGTGCCTGCGCCTTTCTAAGCCTGTGTTTATTTGAGATTTCCGAGACACCCTTCTGTTTGATTCCGAGTTTTGCCTGCCGATTTAGTTTTGTTTACCTTTCTGCTTTTCTGGTTAATTTGATCTTTGTTTTTGTTTTTTTACTACGCCTCTGCCTACTCCCTTTGTTCTGTCACCTATCTGATTTCTGGTTTTGATCTTTTGGACTGTTTTTTGATTATTCTTTTGGATTTAGATTCTGTCTCGTCTGGAATCTGATTACCTGGCTTTTTGACCTTGGACTGAAATAAACAACGTTCTTTTGCCTAATCCTGGTCTGCGCTTGGGTCTCTGAGTCTGGGGCGTTACATACTATTAATAGCAATTATGAGCGCCATGGAAACCAACAAAGTCAATAATGCACAGGATGACAAAGATGGAACAGTGGCCAAAAGTGTGAGTGCTGTAGCCTATGTTTTGATGTACATTTGATGTATGAATTTGATGTTTGTCAGCTGGTCATCTTATTGTGTGAACAAAAATTCTTGCTTGTATTGCTTAGTTTATATTTGGTTAAAATTTTGTTTGCATTTCATGCTTTCTAACACTAAGGTGCCAATGACCATCGCAGTGTCCGCAAATGTATTGTTCAACATGATGGAACAAAAAGACTCCGTTATAAAGCCGGGAGTGGCGTTTCCTTTTGTAAAGGTATGTCAGAATTGTTTTTTTTTCCGTCTAAAGTACATAATGTGTAGTTTCATAACATAGGATCTTATTTTGGACAGTTAATATGGTATTATATTAATGACAAATATTTGTTGAGATGCACATGTAAAACTGTTTCAATGTTTCTAGATATTCTAGCAATTGTTGTGCTCACACAAAAAGGTTTTGTGTATACAAACCTTTAATTAAACCTTGTGTGTGTGCATGTGTGCATGTGTGCTCGCGTATGTGTGTGTGTGTGTGTGTGTGTGTGTGTGTGTGTGTGTGTGTGTGTGTGTGTGTGGTGTAAGAACATTTCACTTTTTCGGACACAGAGGCTGTTAAGCTGTTATATCCCCAAAAGGTCACCAATACAGTCAAAGTCAATCTTAGGATATGTCCTACTCTATCACGAGCTGGTCCCAAACAGGAAAAACCAGTCTGAAACATATACATGTTTTGTTTAGGCAAATGTATTGTAGGATATCTAATATTTCCCCCCTTCTCTCTATCTCTGTCTCTCTCTCTCATTCTCAACCCCCCATCAAAGATAAGCCAGTCTTTGTCATAAATGAGCCCTCTCCCCCCCCCCCCCCCCCTCCCCCACACCTTAACCCAATCAGGACAGGGATGGTCTTCCTGTGGAGGTATTTTATGAGTGTACCGCAGAAAAAGAAGTTAGTCAATTGTGGAGTTTGTTTGGAGAAGTCATTCTTTTTGGTTCCTCATGCATTTCCTTTTGTTCCTGTTCAGCTGGAGGGTAAATAATTTGGCAATTTTTGGCTTATCTCTCTCTTTACTGGTATTTCCTAATTAATGTCTGGTTTAATGTATTCCATTTTGTAAATTATAAGTAGTCAGCCTACATTCCTTAGTGAATGTATGATTTCAACTCATTATTCCAATTGAATGTTTTTCATTTAATAAAATTATTTAATCTCAAGACCTGATTTAGACTTTGTTTTGGCTTGTTGGTTGATCCACCAGGTTACTGTTCGACTTACCTATTAACGAATTTGGCGATTTAATTGATGATTGTCATTTTTAATAATTATTATTAAACTAAATCACGTAAAGCTTATTTTGAATGTAGGTTAAGTGAGGGGTTCTAGCACGCAATATCGCTTGTGTTCAGTATTCAGAGTGCTGAACGTTTTAACAAGGGCATTGACTGTTAGAACCGCTGGATTCAGATTATACACATTTTACCTAGTCCTCACTTACCCGACATAATTGGAGGTTCCACCGAGATAGGTTGTCCTATAGCATACTAAATTTTGCTATTGAGTAAACTGCGGTAAACTCTGAGACAAGTTCAAATCTTTTTCTAATCGACTGGTCTTAGATTTATTGATTTTATTTTTTTTTAATTTTTTTTAAATATTATTATGGCATACCAGACAAAGAGAGAGATGCCTCATTTACCCTCCACTGCTAACCTACCAGCATTCCCTGGCCAGTCAAGGCTGGATCAGCAGTGGTATCTCATGTTATCAGAACGGCAATATTTGATAGCCCAGTGCCCAAAATTTTCAGAACAGCTCAAGGCAATGGACCAGCTGAAGGAGGAGGCCCTTTACAACCTGCGGACTGAGTATTTGGACTATCTGATTTCTCCAGATAGTGATGAAACCAAGCGCAAGATTGTCCAAGGGATAAGGTCGTACCTAGAGAAAAGACAACATTTTCTCTACCTCTGGCGGTCAAAGCAGGCATGGGAGGAGGTAAACCAGATGTGGAAACTGGCTTGGGAAAAGCACCACTCTAAGTCAGGAGTTACTGCCAAACCAGTTTCTTCTGTGGCAGTCCAGCATGCGCTGGAAGGAGCAGTGCATGGCACCATTCCAGCCATAACCCAGGCACCACCCCCCACCGAGGACAATACAGCACTCTCCATTGACTCATCCCCACCCCCTTCAGGCTTGGACAATTCTGTGGATTTTGTCACCTCCACAGACAATGTAGCCGCCCCCCTGGTGAGCCCCCCTTCCCTGGAGGAATTTGGGGGAAACAGCTCTGTGTCTTGTATCACACCAGCCACCACAGAGGATGTGACCCCACAGGACGTGGAATCCGCTGCTGCAGTCCTCTCAGCTGAGCCAGGTGAGGAGACCGTCGAACCCCTGGAGGCAGAACCTGCTACTGCAGACACAGCAGCCCAGCCTGGTGAGGAGACCGTCAAACCCCTGGAGGCAGAACCTGCTACTGCAGACACAGCAGCCCAGCCTGGTGAGGAGACCGTCAAACCCCTGGAGGCAGAACCTGCTACTGCAGACACAGCAGCCCAGCCTGGTGAGGAGACCGTCAAACCCCTGGAGGCAGAACCTGCTACTGCAGACACAGCAGCCCAGCCTGGTGAGGAGACCGTCGAACCCCTGGGGGCAGAACCTGCTACTGCAGACGCAGCAGCCCAGCCTGGTGAGGAGACCGTTGAACCGCAGGACGCGGAACCGGCTTCTACAGGCCCATCAGCCCTGCCAGGTGGAGAGGTCTACGCACCCCAACAGGTGGAGTCAGCCCCCACAGAAAAGTCCACCCAGGCCGAGGACCCCACCCCACCCCTTGTGGACTTTTCTTCCCCTCCTGCTGCTTCCCCTCCTGCTGAATCCGGGGAACCTCTGCCTCTGTCTGCTGCACAGACAGAAGGGGTGTGCTCTGTGGACTCTCCCACTTCCACAGTTCCTGTGATGGAGGAGATAGGGGGACTTCTGCGAAAGTCTCGCTCCCCTATCAGAGCTGTAAAGAGACCCCGGGAGAAACAGAGCAGGAAGCCAACCCCCGGCCGTTTTACGACTCCTCTGACCCTCAAAGTCTCCGCCAGAGTGTTGTCTTGCAATCCAAAGCAAGATGAAAGCAGCCAATTTAGCACAACAGTTTCCCCCACCCTCGTCTCTCCACCCCCGAGCCACACCTGCAAACTTCGCACACACACGTCATCCAGGGAGAGTGCAAGAGCCCCTTTCCGACGTCAGAAGTGTTCGGAGAGCAGTGATGGACTGCATGCCTACGAGCAACGATCAGCCCAGCTGCCCAGAGAGGGAACCAAAGCCAAAACTGGCATAGACCCCTGGACAGAGATGAGACGGGCGTGGTTAAGGGGCATCCACGTGCGGAAGAAGCAAGATGACAGGATGCCTCCTGTCATCCCGGTTTGCTGAACGCTGTGGCCCTCCGCAGCCAAAGGACTGCCAGTAACCACACTGGGGTTCTAGGAGGTAAAACTGGCACTCTGCCTGCCCCTGCCCCCCCCCCCCCCCCCTCACCACCCCCCCACATCCCTACCACCACCTTTTAACATAAGACAATGCCCATGTTTTTTAAGTCCCTTTTCGAAAGTGTAGGTGCCCCCTCCAATGCTGTTCCTGGGCACTTGTGGACAAGTCTGCCCTATTCAGGTGATTATTTGGACTGGCAATCTTGTGGATGGTAAATCCTGTCTGTAAGGTTCCCCTGAATGGACTAAGTGCTTATAACATGCAGTGTTCCCCTCTTCACATGTTGCTGTGGCATAAGGCCTAAACCCTCAAGTCCCACAGTCTTCTCCTGCCACTCCCCGAAGGACCCCCAGAGGCACAAGTGCAACCGGACCCATACCCTGCCGCGGGAAGCTAGCCTAAGCGACTGCCGTCAGCAGTCCACCCAACTGGACCCGAGCTCAAGGAGCCAAAACGGATTCCGACAGGGAAAGAGGTGCTTCCCCGCCCGTCAGTAGAGAGGTCTTGACCGCACTTTTCCGCCTGTGGATCGTCCAGCTGCCTGTCACAGGAGACAGAGCCCCCCCGCACGCTGTGCAGAATTGGTAGAGACACTGTGGAATTAGGCCGCCTTTCACTCACACAGTTACAACATTAAGGGGAATAAGCACTGCATGTTATCCAAGGAAGTCCAGGGAGCCTCTTCCCTTGCCAGTCCAGATACCCTGACACCGGAGAAGGAATTGACTGAACCAAGGTGCCATGACAGCAGTGACAAAAAAAAAAAAAAATGTCTGCACCACACCGGATCATCACAATGGGACTAGTAAACTGGACATGGACTAATTGTTTTAAAGATGGTTAATGAACCATTAGGACAGTTGTTTTCATGCAGCTATCATTGTACAATGATATTTATAATGTCCAAATGTGTGGTTGTTCTGATGATGGAACGATAGGCTCTTAGCAGCTGCATGCACCTATCGTTCCAAGAGAGGGAATGACGGGATGTTGCCTAATGTCTTGTGCTCTTTCTCTCTCCCTCTCTCTGTCTCTCTCTCTCTCTCGGCCTCTCTCTGCCGCCCCCCCCCCCCCCCCCCCCCCCCATCCCTACCACCACCTTTTAACCTAATACCATGCCCATGTTGTGTTTATGTCCCTTTTATAGAGTGTAGGTGTCCCGCCAAATACTGTTCATAGACACTTCTGGACAAGTCAGCCCTATTCATGTGATTATTTAGACTGGCAATCCCGTGGAAGGTAAACCCTGTCCGTAAGGTTCCCCGGCATGGACTGACAGCGGTCATAACATGCAGTGCTATCATTAATTGTTCCGGTCTTCACATGTTGCTATGAGTGTTAATGCCTAAGCCCTCAACTCCCACAGTCTTCTCCTGCCATTCCCTAAAGGAGACCCACAGACACAAGTGCAAACAAGTGCAACCGGTCCCACACCCTGCCGCGGGAAGCTAGCCTAAGCAACTGCCGTCAGCAGTCCACCCAATTGGATCCAGGCTAAAGGAGCCAAAATGGATTCCGACAGGGAAAGAGGAGCTTCCCCGCCCGTCAGAAGAGAGGCCCTGACTGCACTTTGCCACCTGTGGATCGTCCAGCTTCCTGTCACAGGAGACAGAGCCCCCGCACGCCGTGCAGAACTGGTAGAGACACTGTGAAGTAGGTTGCATTTCACTCACGCAATTGCAACACTAATGGAAAAAGCACTGCATGTTACCCAAGTCCAGGGAACTTCTGGTCCCTTGCCAGTCTAGATACCTGGACACTGGAGAAGGAAGAGACTGAACCAGGGTGTCATAACAGCAGCGACACAAAAGAGTGTCTAATAGAGATATGACTCTAGATCACAAAGGGACTATTAAACTGGGCATGGACTAAATGTTTTAAAAATGGTTGGTGAACCATTTGGACAGTTGTTTTTGTTGTTAGCAGGTAACTGCATCTTCAATGTCCAAATGTGTAATGTGATTCCTATTTGGTGATGTAAGAATAGGTTTTTAGCAGGTGCATGCACCTATTCTTACAAGAGAGGGATGTAGGATATCTAATATTTCCCCCCTTCTCTCTATCTCTGTCTCTCTCTCTCATTCTCAACCCCCCATCAAAGATAAGCCAGTCTTTGTCATAAATTACCCCTCTCCCCCCCCCCTCCCCCACACCTTAACCCAATCAGGACAGGGATGGTCTTCCTGTGGAGGTATTTTATGAGTGTACCGCAGAAAAAGAAGTTAGTCAATTGTGGAGTTTGTTTGGAGAAGTCATTCTTTTTGGTTCCTCGTGCATTTCCTTTTGTTCCTGTTCAGCTGGAGGGTAAATAATTTGGCAATTTTTGTCTTATCTCTCTCTTTACTGGTATTTCCTAATTAATGTCTGGTTTAATGTATTCCATTTTGTAAATTATAAGTAGTCAGCCTACATTCCTTAGTGAATGTATGATTTCAACTCATTATTCCAATTGAATGTTTTTCATTTAATAAAATTATTTAATCTCAAGACCTGATTTAGACTTTGTTTTGGCTTGTTGGTTGATCCACCAGGTTACTGTTCGACTTACCTATTAACGAATTTGGCGATTTAATTGATGATTGTCATTTTTAATAATTATTATTAAACTAAATCACGTAAAGCTTATTTTGAATGTAGGTTAAGTGAGGGGTTCTAGCACGCAATATCGCTTGTGTTCAGTATTCAGAGTGCTGAACGTTTTAACAAGGGCATTGACTGTTAGAACCGCTGGATTCAGATTATACACATTTTACCTAGTCCTCACTTACCCGACAGTATTGTACTACATAGTCATATGATGGGTGATGCCTGGGAGTGTTGGGGTCAAGTATTTGAATTCACTCAATTTAGTAACGTAATAGAACATAAATTCATTGAAAATATTCCATGGTACATGGACCCATGGGCCTACTTCAATTTATGAAACCCTGATATCCACATTGACAAATCACAAAGCATAATACTGTGCACGTATTTTGTATTTGTTTAACCAAGGTGAGTATGGTTTTGACTTTTCAATTAGTTTTTATTTCTATACTATTATCAAAGTTAATTTCCAATTTAGTTTTAAGTCATCTGTGTTAGTTTTTATTTGCTTTTATTTTAGAGATACATGTCTATTTTCTTTGTATATTTGTATATTATGGATATGAATGGAAACATAAACAGCCAATTGACTCTATTGGACATTACAACATATACAGTGCAGCTTGAAAGTTTGTGAACCCTTTAGAATTTTCTGTGTATCTGCATAAATTTGATCTAAAATGTGATCACATCTTCATCTAAGTCCTAAAACTTGATAAAGTGAACCCAGCTCAACAAAAAACACAAATAAACATTATTCTTTTATAATTTATTTATTGAGCAAAATTATCCAACATGAAATGCTTTGTTGGAATAAGTATGTGAACCCTTGGATCATACATATTTTTAAAGTATCATATTTAATATTTGGTCGCATATCCTTTGCATGCGGTTACTTCCTGAAGTCTGTGACCCATCAATATCAAAAGACTCTCAATATCTTATTTTCAGGTACTGTTACAAGCGATACTATAACCTCTCTGCATTTCAATGGATCTCTATGGGAATTGTGGGGTGAGACTAGATTCAGCTGTAAATTACACTGGTACAGTATGGAACACATGACTGGCTAAATGGCGTTAAGTCATCCAGGGTCTAAGGTATCAAACGAGCCCCAAACCATCACTCTGCGGCCAGATATGGAGTAGATGTGGATGGATCACTTTAACTCCTTCGCGACGGCCCTATTAAAAATGGTTCGAATTCGAACCATAGCGTCATTTGTCTCTCTGCTATTGGTTAACCGTGGATTCGCGGTTTTTTTCATTTGAAAATGTTTTGGATAGTCAACCAATGATTGCACAGATATTCTTGGCTGTGTGACGCGGTTCATTTAGCTGCACTGTTGACGCGCAATACGTTTCACTTTCACTTTCTTCTCCACTTTCCATTCCTCCATGTTCAGAATCAAATTATCATCGTTGCGCATAGTGCATATTTCAGCAACTTCGTCTGCAGTAAACCGGCGTTTACCACTGGCCGAAGCCATTTCGGAAAGGCTTGTAAAGACGTATTGCGCGTCAACAGTGCAGCGTAAATGAACCACGTCACACAGCCAAGAATATCTGTGCAATCATTGGCTGACTATCCAAAACATTTTCAAATGAAAAAAAACCGCAAATCCACGGTTAACCAATATCAGAGAGACAAATGACGCTATGGTTCAAATTAGAACCATTTTTAATAGGGCCGTTCTAGTCGCGAAGGAGTTAAGGGTTTCTTCTCCTGACTTTTTTTCCCCATAGAGTTCAATAGGAAAATGAGTCAGGAGAAATAACCCTTGCAAAGCTCGGTAGTCAAATTGGCTCAGTGGCAGAGGAGCATTTCGTCATCCGTCCGCCTGTGCACCGGTATCGGACTCATGACATAACCCCCGCAGGTCCATCTGGCGGTCAGGCTGCCGACACCAGTTGGTGAATTGGAAGGCTCTCACGAGAGAACGGTACTGGATCTGAGAGACCTAAATATATCTAAAACGATACACTTTCCGGATGCTCCGGACGTTTGAACGTTATACACGCCGTACGAACAGGAGATTGGTTTGAAAGATGCAGTATCCAAGAGCTGACTATCCCTATCGGGGTGGAGCATCATTGTGCATTCCGAGGTCTGGCATACGAGTTCAATGCCCTCCCGTTCGGTTGTCTCTCGCCCCACCTGTATTTACTCACTGCATGAGCGTGGTTCTATCGCCGCTCAGGCTGAGGGAGCTGAGAATCATACCATACCTAGACGATTGGCAGATGTGTGTACGACTCTTTTTACACATTGCCGAGACGTTGGACCATGTCGCAGAGTTGGACATCAACGTCAATTACGGCAAGAGCCAGCTTATTCCGATACAGCACTGTGCTCGACACGGTGTCTCAGTTCCGAGTGAATCGGTTTCTCGAAATGAGGACTTTTCAGAGCTTTATGGGCCTAATCTCGGCCACCTCAGCAGTTGTGCCTCTCGGACTCCTGACAGCCAGGCCACTTCAACGCTGGTTGAACGCCAAGTCGCTGCACCCCAGGTGGGACCGTCATACCCAAATCAGGGTAATGGGTCAAATTTTGCCAGCTATTCCGCCTATGGCGAAGAGTGAGCCGCCTGAAAGAAGGGGTCCAGATGGGGGTTATACCCTCACAATGTGTGGTCATTACGACGGATGCTTTACTGAGCGGTTGGGGGGCTGTCTGCCAGCACCTCCCAGCTCAGGTGTTATAGTCCCGACTGCATCAGTCAGGCAATATCAACGTGCTCGAACTCCAAGCAGTATTTCTAGCACTGAGACTTGCCTGTACTATGGGGCAAACATGTGATAGAGAGGGCGGACAACGCCTCAGTAGAATATCACATAAATCAGGGCGGTCTAAATAAGTCCCGCCGATCGTTGGAAGTTATCACAACAGAGCAGCACTGTTTGGCGCCCTCAACCAAACATGATGAGTCTCTGACTATGGCCACTGAGGAGCCCGACCCGTCGATAATGGAGTGCGGCTCCCCCGTACGGCGGACGGACACTACTCAACTCCGGAGCCCTCTCGACAAGGAGGGCCTATAGGTATATGTGGCAGCTATTCAGCACATGGTGCTAGGAGAAGGCTCAGACCCCATACACTGTCCGATCCCTGTACCATTGGACTTTTTACAGTCCTTACTTGATAACGTGAAAGCAGCCAGCACACTGAAAACCTATGTAGCTGCCATATTCAGCAGGCATGTCTGGATACATAACAAGACTGCAGGGAGCCATTGCCTTGTCAGCTGATTCCTGAAAGGAGCTCGGAGGCTGAGACCGGCAATGGCATCAGCAAGACGCATTGGTGAACTCTGCGCTCTCTCCATCAACGCAGAGTGTCTAAGGTGGAGACTGGTCGACTCAGGAGTCACGTTGCGGCCTAATCCATCATGGGTTTCCGCATTTCACATCAACCAGCCGATCAAGCTTGCGGCGCTTCGCCCCCCGCCAGACGAAGACCAGCGGGACGCGCACCTGATATGTCCAGTGTGTACACTGCGATGCTACGTCGAAGCTACTGCTTCCTTCAGACAGGGCAGGGCAAGTCTTTGTCTACTACGGGAAGACTAAAGGGACAGCGCTCTCGGCTCAAAGCCTCTCCCGTGGGTAGTGAAGGCAATAGCAATTTGCATTAAGTATTCATGTGCGATAATAACCTTGGTTTCAACAGTCAATGTACTGTACCTGTGAGTTTTATGATAGCTGTTTGAACTGTTAAATGGCTGATGGTGGTGTTTGCTTGGAACAGGCCTTGGTGACAGTGAATGCCCATTTGCGGGAGCTTTACCCTGAAAGCGAGGAGCTATTCGACATTGTCCTGATTACTGATAACCACACTCAAGAGGAATACCTCAGAGACTGCCTCAACAAGTTAGGTAGGTACAGCATTCTGAGTGCATGCCTCTATCATATACCACCTGTTAGCAATACATTTTTAGTATATGATGGCACAGTATTAAATGTATACTAATGTACTAGATAGAATAAACTATTTTATTATAATCAATTTGAAAGTATTATATTGAATGCACATGGAGGGTTAAAATGAAAAATGAAAAAATGTGTCTGTTTATATGATTAGATGTTTGATTCAAATGTAAAACCACTGAAATTGTAATGTTCCGCTCCCTTCCTGTCCGTTTTCCGTGTTTTCCTGTTTTCCCTCCGTGTCATGTTGGATCCCTTTGTCCGTGTTTTCCCCGCTGCTGCGGACTAGGCGTGTCCTTCCCTGTCTTGTTCGTCTGGTTGTGTTGTCTTACTTCCGCCTTTCACTCCCTCCCCCTCGTTGCATGCATTTCCTCACCTGGTGTTTCGCAATCACTCCCGGTTTATTTTCACACCTGTGCCTTATTTAGTCCTGTCATTAACCTCACTATATAGTCTTTCGGCTGGCTGCCAGTCGGCGCCAGTTCGTTAACTATCGTCACTTGGTGTTAGTGCTCGTCTTGTTATCTGGTCTTCTAGTGTGAACGATTCGCTTGGTTGTGGGATGTTATTCCCGTACAGCATTAGTTCTACGCGAAACTACGGATTGGTAGTTTACCTCCCGCACAATTTCCTGTCGTTTGATGTAGCTAACCTGTTTCCCTTCTCCTCCATCTAACCCAGCACCCATTCTCCCGTGGCAGTGTTCGTATCCCCCCGTTTTCGTTGTGTGTGTTGCGGTACCTCCACCTCCAGCTCGTGTAGGCTCCGGGTTGGCTTGTTACCTGGCTACCCTCCAGTTGTTCCTGTCCGACCGAAGAAGCCAACTAGTTCTTCGGCGCCGGCTCCTGGAGCTCTGGAGACCAGTCAGCTCCTTCCGGACCTACCGCAGCTACGCCACACCACCCTGTCCTGCTGTGCTACATCAGTCACCTGTCTACCAAGCCCTGCACCTCCGTGAGAACCTCCCGGTCTTTCCTGTGCCTTCCCTTGCACTAACCCCCCTCTGTTTTGTTGTTCTGTACCGGTGCAGTCAGTCCGGTCCAGTTCCTGCCCTGCCGTAGTGAGTCGCTCCCCTGCCAGTTCCAGTCCAGTCCAGGCGTGAGTCGTACGAACTACCTGTCCAAAGTCCAGTTCCGGTTTGGAACATTCCGTTCCTGACACGGATCCCTGTGTGGACCTCCCGGTCCAGTTCCAGTCCAGTCCAGTTCCGGTTTGGAACATTCCGTTCCCGAACCTGATTCCCGTGTGGACCTCCCGGTCCAGTTCCAGTCCAGTCCAGTTCCGGTTTGGAACATTCCGTTCCAGAACCTGATTCCCGTGTGGACCACCCGGTCCAGTTCCTGTCCAGTCCAGTTCCGGGTTGGAACGAACAGTTCCAGATCCTCCAGTCCAGCTCCGGCTTGGAGCAGCCCGCCCCGGGCTTCCAGGCGAAAAACCTGTGTAATACTTGTGTTGCCTTTCCTGTACAGTGTTGGGACTACCCCAACACTTAATTTATTAAAAATACCCTTTTGTGAAATCTGTCTCCTGGTCGTTGCACTTGGGTTCGTCCCGTAACAGATACGTAACAGAACGAACTGGCCAAAAACATGGACCCAGCCGACCTGGAGCAGATTCGGCACGCCTTCTCCTGCCAAACTGCGGTCAGCGACCAACAGGGCCGTCGTTTGGATGACGTGTTGGAAGTACTGAGGGGCATCACGGAACAAGTGACGCAGCTGTCTCTTCACCAGCCGCTTCCGCGCATTCCATTGGGCTCTACTCCGCCCGCACCGGATCCTCCGGCGGACCCTCCTGTGTCCACTTCATTTCGTGAGCCTCGCGTACAACATCCTGAGTTATACCGCGGGGAATTGGGGAAATGTCGCGAATTTCTCATGAAATGCGACATTGTCTTCCGGATGCAGCCCTCCTCCTTCGCCTCCGACCCATGTAAGATCGCTTTCATTATGAGCAGCCTGGGAGGAGGTGCTCTGGAGTGGGCTACATCCATCTGGGATAGCCAAGTCGCGCTCTGCAACAACTTCGCTGCCTTCACCGCCGAGATGCGGCGAGTGTTTGACCACCCTACCTGTGGGCGAGATGCAACTCAGCGCCTACTTCAGGTCCGTCAAGGGAGTCGTAGCGTCGCTGAAATGGCCATCCAATTCCGTACCCTCGCAGCGGAGTCCGGATGGAACGACACCGCCCTTCAGGGGGCTTTCCGCCAGGCACTCAGCGAGGAGCTTAAAGACCAACTTGCCACCCGTGAAGAATCCACCTCACTCAATAGCCTGATTAGCCTGGCCATAGCAATCGACAACCGTCTCCGTATCCGGGCCCGTGAGCGTGGGGGGAACCCCGGTCATCTTCCTCACATACGCTCTCACCCTTCTGCTTCTGGATCCAGGGCGGCGTCTGGGGTCTCCGAAGAGGAGCCCATGCAACTGGGCAGAGTTGCGGTCAACTCTGCGGAGCGCCAACGTCGCCTGCGATCCAGATCCTGCTTCTATTGTGGCAAACCTGGCCACCAGATCGCCTCATGCCCCATCCGCCCAAAAGAATAGGCTCGCCAGTAAAACTGGGCGTACTGACGAGCCCTATCATACCCTGCCATGCAGCCCAGAATCGCCTGGTTTTCAAGGCCACTCTCCTGTGGAGGGACAAGTCCGAGGTCTCGTCGGCCCTCATCGACTCTGGGGCCGACGCCAACTTTATGGACACCACCTTCGCCCAGAGGGCCGGCATCCCCACGGAGCTTCTACCCTCTCCCATTACTGCCTTTGCTTTAGACGGTAGGAGTCTGGGGTTAGTGACCCACTCCATCGTTCCCTTACAGCTCGTCCTTTCCGGCAATCATCGGGAGAGCATTCAACTCCTCCTCATCAACTCAAAACAATCGTCCATAGTTTTAGGTCAGACCTGGCTCCGCCTCCATAACCCGCACATCGACTGGCAGGCCGGACGCATCCTGGCGTGGAGTGGCCACTGCCTGGCTAGCTGTCTCCGTTCCGCTCTTCCCCCTCCGGGGTCCAAGAATCCCAGCACCAACCTACCCGAACCCGATATTTCCAACGTTCCCAAGCAATATCACGACCTCGGCCGGACCTTTTCCAAATCACGTGCTCTGTCCCTACCTCCTCACCGCCCTTACGATTGCTGTATAGACCTGCTGGCGGGAGCCAAACTTCCGTCCGGCCGTCTCTACAGTCTGTCGGGACCAGAGAAACTCGCCATGGAAGAATACATTCATGAGTCCCTCGCCTCGGGCATCATCCGTCCCTCCTCTTCTCCGGTTGGTGCTGGGTTCTTTTTTGTAGGGAAAAAGGACGGCTCACTACGGCCCTGCATCGACTATCGGGGACTCAATTCTATCACTATCCGCAACAAATATCCTCTCCCCCTCATTAACACTGCTTTTGAACCCCTCTCGCAGGCCGTCATTTTCACCAAGCTCGACCTCCGTAATGCGTACCACTTGGTGCGCATACGGGAGGGGGATGAGTGGAAGACTGCCTTCAATACCCCGTTGGGCCACTATGAGTACCTGGTGGTCCCCTTCGGCCTTACTAACGCCCCGGCAGTCTTCCAGGGCATGGTGAATGACGTACTGCGAGACCTATTGGGTAAGACTGTTTTCGTTTACATCGACGATATTTTGATTTTTTCTAAGTCCCCTCAGGAACACATTCTCCATGTCCGGGAGGTTCTCCAGCGTCTCCTCGAGAACCAGCTCTTCGTCAAGGCAGAGAAGTGCTCCTTCCACGTCTCTTCAGTCCCGTTCCTCGGCTTCATCATTGAGGAGGGCAGTATCCGGGCGGATCCGGTCAAAGTCAAGGCGGTGACGGAATGGCCCCAACCCACCTCTCGTAAGCACCTACAACAATTCCTTGGTTTTGCTAATTTCTATCGCCGTTTTATCCGTAATTACAGTGTCATTGCTGCCCCCCTTACCAAACTTACCTCCACTGTTTTTTCTTTCTGTTGGAACTCCGAAGCTCAGCTTGCTTTTGAACAGCTTAAAGCACGGTTTTCCTCAGCCCCTATTCTTTGTCACCCTGATCCCACTCGTCAATTTACGATTGAGGTGGATGCCTCCGACACCGGCGTGGGGGCCATTCTGTCCCAACGTGCCGCCTTGGACAACAAACTCCATCCCTGTGCCTTTTTCTCCCGGAGGCTGTCCTCCGCTGAGCGAAATTATGATGTCGGGGATCGGGAGCTTCTTGCCATAAAGCTGGCTCTTGAGGAGTGGCGCCACTGGCTGGAGGGGGCAGGTACCCCCTTTATTGTGTTAACTGACCACCAAAATTTAATTTATTTGAGGTCTGCTAAAAGGCTTAATGCTAGACAGGCTAGGTGGTCACTTTTCTTTGCCCGGTTCAATTTTTCTTTATCCTATCGCCCCGGTTCCCGCAATATTAAGGCGGATGCCTTATCCCGTGTGTTTTCCCTTCCCTCCAGTCCTGCTGACCCCGAGCCTATTCTACCAGCGTCCTGTATGGTGGCTGCGGTCTCCTGGAGGATTGAGGAGATCGTGAGGTCCGCCCAGACTTCCCACCCTGACCCCCGTAGTAACCCTAACCCCTCCCTGTTTGTTCCCAACTCCGTCCGCTCCCAGGTCCTTGAGTGGGTTCACGCCTCCTGCCTGGCGTGTCACCCAGGTGTTGCCAGAACGACCACCCTCGTCAGGAGGAGCTTTTGGTGGCCCACCCTCAAGGAGGATACCCGTGCTTTTGTCCTGGCCTGCTCAGTGTGCGCCAGGAGCAAGGCTTCCCACCAGCCTCCCTCTGGTCTTCTCCTTCCCCTCCCTGTCCCGGGCCGTCCTTGGAGCCACATTGGTGTGGATTTCGTTACCGGTCTGCCTTTGTCAGAGGGCAACTCTGTCATTCTGACAATTGTGGATCGGTTCTCCAAGGCGGTTCACTTCATTCCCCTCCCCAAACTCCCGTCCGCCCTCGAAACTGCGGAGCTCCTGGTGGTACATGTGGTCAGGCTGCACGGGATCCCATCCGACATTGTTTCGGATCGTGGGCCCCAATTCTCCTCCCAGGTTTGGAAGGCGTTCTGTGTAGCCCTGGGGGCCTCGGCCAGTTTGTCGTCTGGCTTCCATCCCCAGTCTAACGGCCAGGCAGAGAGGGCGAACCAGGACCTGGGGGCCGCCCTGCGGTGCGTCACTGCTCGCAATCCCGCCTCCTGGAGCCGTTTCCTCCCCTGGGTAGAGTACTCTCACAACTCCCTTAAGAGTACCTCCACCGGGTTATCCCCATTCGAGTGCTCGTTAGGTTACCAACCCCCTCTCCTATCGGTCCAGGAGGCCGAGGTAGCAGTCCCCTCTGTTAATGCTCACTTCCTCAAATGCAAGCGCATTTGGAGACTTGCACGCACCGCACTCCTGCGTTCCAATTCCCGTTCGCAGCGTCTGGCGGACCTGCACAGGACCGCAGCCCCCAAGTACAGGGCCGGTCAGCAGGTCTGGCTATCCACATCCAACATTTCCCTTCCCTCCTCCTCTAAAAAACTTCGGCCCCGGTTCATTGGTCCCTTCCCTGTTGTATGTCTTATCAACCCAGTTTCCGTTAAACTCTCCCTCCCTGCCTCCCTCAAAGTTTACCCCGTTTTTCATGTTTCACAAATTAAGCCTGTCGCCTCCAGCCCCCTCAGTGCCCCTACCCTCCCTCCTCCACCTGTCCGGGTCATCGACAACGCCCCGGCCTACACGGTGGACCGCATCATCGACATCCGCCGTAAGGGTCGGGGTTTCCAATACCTCGTGGACTGGGAGGGGTATGGTCCTGAGGAGCGGTCATGGCTCCACAGGGGCCTCATCCTGGATCAATCACTGATCCAGGATTTCCACAGTCGCTTCCCATCCAAGACCAGGCCGCCAGGTACGCCAGGTGGCGTACGTTGAGGGGGGGGTACTGTAATGTTCCGCTCCCTTCCTGTCCGTTTTCCGTGTTTTCCTGTTTTCCCTCCGTGTCATGTTGGATCCCTTTGTCCGTGTTTTCCCCGCTGCTGCGGACTAGGCGTGTCCTTCCCTGTCTTGTTCGTCTGGTTGTGTTGTCTTACTTCCGCCTTTCACTCCCTCCCCCTCGTTGCATGCATTTCCTCACCTGGTGTTTCGCAATCACTCCCGGTTTATTTTCACACCTGTGCCTTATTTAGTCCTGTCATTAACCTCACTATATAGTCTTTCGGCTGGCTGCCAGTCGGCGCCAGTTCGTTAACTATCGTCACTTGGTGTTAGTGCTCGTCTTGTTATCTGGTCTTCTAGTGTGAACGATTCGCTTGGTTGTGGGATGTTATTCCCGTACAGCATTAGTTCTACGCGAAACTACGGATTGGTAGTTTACCTCCCGCACAATTTCCTGTCGTTTGATGTAGCTAACCTGTTTCCCTTCTCCTCCATCTAACCCAGCACCCATTCTCCCGTGGCAGTGTTCGTATCCCCCCGTTTTCGTTGTGTGTGTTGCGGTACCTCCACCTCCAGCTCGTGTAGGCTCCGGGTTGGCTTGTTACCTGGCTACCCTCCAGTTGTTCCTGTCCGACCGAAGAAGCCAACTAGTTCTTCGGCGCCGGCTCCTGGAGCTCTGGAGACCAGTCAGCTCCTTCCGGACCTACCGCAGCTACGCCACACCACCCTGTCCTGCTGTGCTACATCAGTCACCTGTCTACCAAGCCCTGCACCTCCGTGAGAACCTCCCGGTCTTTCCCGTGTCTTCCCTTGCACTAACCCCCCTCTGTTTTGTTGTTCTGTACCGGTGCAGTCAGTCCGGTCCAGTTCCTGCCCTGCCGTAGTGAGTCGCTCCCCTGCCAGTTCCAGTCCAGTCCAGGCGTGAGTCGTACGAACTACCTGTCCAAAGTCCAGTTCCGGTTTGGAACATTCCGTTCCTGACACGGATCCCTGTGTGGACCTCCCGGTCCAGTTCCAGTCCAGTCCAGTTCCGGTTTGGAACATTCCGTTCCCGAACCTGATTCCCGTGTGGACCTCCCGGTCCAGTTCCAGTCCAGTCCAGTTCCGGTTTGGAACATTCCGTTCCAGAACCTGATTCCCGTGTGGACCACCCGGTCCAGTTCCTGTCCAGTCCAGTTCCGGGTTGGAACGAACAGTTCCAGATCCTCCAGTCCAGCTCCGGCTTGGAGCAGCCCGCCCCGGGCTTCCAGGCGAAAAACCTGTGTAATACTTGTGTTGCCTTTCCTGTACAGTGTTGGGACTACCCCAACACTTAATTTATTAAAAATACCCTTTTGTGAAATCTGTCTCCTGGTCGTTGCACTTGGGTTCGTCCCGTAACAGATACGTAACAGAAATTAGGCATTTCTATTCAGGGATAAGCAATGAACTGAATAAAAGTAATCAAATTCAAGTTTCAAAAAGTTTGTGTTTGTTTCCCCATTAGGTTTAAGTCACATATCCATCCATGAGGAGGAGTACATCAGCAAACTCCACACTAAAATTCTCTATCTCACTGAGGACCCTGAAAAAGCAGAGAACGCCATTAATAACGGTAAAGTTAAAGTTATTAGAAACTAGAACTATTAGAGACCAAATAATATTTCTCAGCATTTCGTTACCACCCTAACTGACAAAATTATTTGAGTACAGCAGTTTCTAGCATGTAACTTAAATAATGCACTGGCCTGTATTTAAACAACACTTGTCCTCGACATTGACTTACAAGTAAACGCAAGCATTAGGCTACACTTTTGTCTCGCAAACCCAGGTGAGTGAGTTTTAGTGATTTATTAATTTACCACTGTTTAAAATGAAAATAAAAAGAATGACACTTGCTTTTAATTGCTAATCAAATGTAAGGACACATGTTGATTGAATCCTAGCCATTTGCAAACAACATTTTCGTCTCCAAAAGTAACAGACTGAAATATAAATATAGAATGTCCAAAGTTTACACACCCATTTCATGGTACCCTTGTGAGGCTAAGATTCTGTAACAAAGAGGCTTATATCTAGTGTATTAAATCCTACAACTGAGAGATGCCTCACTCTACCACCACAGGACATGCAGCTGCCATCATGTTCCCCAATAACAAGGAAGACCAATGGAGTGACGACGGAGAGGTATTGTGGGTGCGAGAGCACCAACTTGGTGGATTTTGTGTCCACAACAACAGTTATGCAGAGGCAGTATTATCCTAGCTTGAATGGGAATGAAAGGGATTGTATCTAACCTTGTCATATGTGAGCTATTTTGCTCAGAAACTTAATGAGTGATATTATCTTGAATGCATAGGCATTCAAGATAATATTCTAAATGAAAATGCGAATGTGACATCCAATGTTGTGAAAAATCAATTTATTTGACAAAGAATGTGTTACGATCCCAGGGAAGGTTTTGGACCTAAATGCACGACTGAGGCAGAATCAAAGGGAAGGAGTATTTATTAAAGTTAAGTGTTGGGGTAGTCCCAACACTGTACAGAAATGGCAAAAACACAATATTACACAGGATCAACAAGGAAGCCCGGGACGGGCTGCTCCAAGCCGGAGCTGGGCTGGCAGGTCTGGAACGTTTCGTTCCAAGCCGGAACTGGACTGGACTGGAACTGGACCGGGAGGTCCACACTGGAATAAGGATCTGGAACGGGTATGTTCCAAACCGGAACTGGACTGGAACTGGACCGGGAGGTCCACACAGGGAACAGAGTCTGGAACGGATTGTTCCAAACCGGAACTGGACTGGACTGGAACTGGACCGGGAGGTCCACACAGGGAACAGAGTCTGGAACGGATTGTTCCAAACCGGAACTGGACTGGACAGGTAGGTGCACGGCTCACACCTGGACTGGACTGGAACTAGCTGGGGAGCGACTCACTACGGCAGGACAGGAACTGGACCGGAATGACTGCGCCGGTACAGAACAAAACAAGCAGGAGGGGTTAGTGCAAGGGAAGGCACGGAAATGACCGGGAGGTTCTCACGGAGGAGCAGGGCTTGATAGGTAGGTGGTTGGTGAAGCACGGCAGGGCTGGGTAGCGTGGCGTAGCTGCGGTAGGTCCGGAGGGAGCTGACTGGTCTCCAGAGCTCCAGGAGCCGGCGCCGAAGAACTAGTTGGCTTCTTCGGTCGGACAGGAACAACTGGAGGGTAGCCAGGTAACAAGCCAACCCGGAGCCTACACGAGCTGGAGGTGGAGGTACCGCAACACACACAACGAATACAGGGGGAAACGAGCACTGCCACGGGAGAATGGGAGCTGGGTTAGATGGAGGAGAAGGGAAACAGGTTAGCTGCATGCACAACAGGAATTGACGAGGAGGTAAACTACCAGACTGTAGTTAGGAGCGGAACCCAAGCTGCAAGGGGATAATATCCCACAACCAAGCGAGTAGTTCGTAGTACACGACCAGGGAAACAACGAGCATTAACACCGCGTGACGATAGTTAAGCGAACAGTAAACAGGGTCTGAAGGGTTAGACATGTAATGAACCGACAAAGCAGGGGAGACAGCAGGTGGGTTAAATAAGGGAGTGAGATTGGGATTAACAAGGCACAGGTGCGGAAAGTAACCGGGAGTGCTTGTTAATTAGACAGGTGAGGAATGCAAGAAACGAGAGGGGAAGGTGATAGGCGGAAACCAAACTGGGAAACAAAGAGAGCCAAACAGAGGGGAAACGCCCAGCCTGAAGCAGAGGGGAAAACACGGACAAGGGAATCCAACAAGACACGGAGGGACATGACAAAACCGGGAAAACGGACTGGATGGGAACGGAACGTCACAGTACCCCCCCCTAAAAAGGACGCCTCCTGGCGTCCAACAGAAACACCACCGGAGGAAGAGGGCAGGAACGTTCAGGAGGTCGGCCACAGTGCGGACTGAACCGTACAGGAGGCCAGACGTGGCGTGGGCGGAGCCGCTCAGGAGGCCGGCTGTGGAGCGGGCGGAACCGCTCAGGAGGCCGGCTGTGGCGCGGGCGGAACCGCTCAGGAGGCCGGCTGTGGCGCGGACGGAACCGCTCAGGAGGCCGGCTGTGGCGCGGGCGGAACCGCTCAGGAGGCTAGCCGCGGCGCGGGCGGAACCGCTCAGGAGGCCGGCGGCGTAGCGGGACTGGAAGAGAGGAATGGAGCGGGACTGAATGACTGGAACGGGGCGGGACTGGATGACAGGAACGGGGCGGGACTGGATGACAGGAACGGGGCGAGACTGGATGACAGGAACGGGGCGGGACTGGATGACAGGAACGGGGCGGGACTGGATGACAGGAACGGGGCGGGACTGGATGACTGGAACGGGGCGGGACTGGATGACTGGAACGGGGCGGGACTGGATGACTGGAACGGGGCGGGACTGGATGACTGGAACGGGGAGGGACTGGGGGACTGGAACGGGGAGGGACTGGGGGACTGGAACGGGGAGGGACTGGGGGACTGGAACGGGGAGGGACTGGGGGACTGGAACGAGGAGGGACTGGGGGACTGGACCGAGGAGGGACTGGGGGACTGGACCGAGGAGGGACTGGGGGACTGGAACGAGGAGGGACTGGGGGACTGGAACGAGGAGGGACTGGGGGACTGGAACGAGGAGGGACTGGGGGACTGGAACGAGGAGGGACTGGGGGACTGGAACGAGGAGGGACTGGGGGACTGGAACGAGGAGGGACTGGGGGACTGGAACGAGGAGGGACTGGGGGACTGGAACGAGGAGGGACTGGGGGACTGGAACGAGGAGGGACTGGGGGACTGGAACGAGGAGGGACTGGGGGACTGGAACGAGGAGGGACTGGGGGACTGGAACGAGGAGGGACTGGGGGACTGGAACGAGGAGGGACTGGGGGACTGGAACGAGGAGGGACTGGGGGACTGGAACGAGGAGGGACTGGGGGGCTGGAACGAGGCGGGACGGGGGGGCTGGAACGTGGCGGGACGGAACGTGGCGGGACGGGGGGGCTGGAAGGGGAACGGACGGGAGGGCTGGAAGGGGAACGGACGGGAGGGCTGGAAGGGGAACGGACGGGAGGGCTGGAAGGGGAACGGACGGGAGGGCTGGAAGGGGAACGGACAGGAGGGCTGGAAGGGGAACGGACAGGAGGGCTGGAAGGGGAACGGACAGGAGGGCTGGAAGGGGAACGGACAGGAGGGCTGGAAGGGGAACGGACAGGAGGGCTGGAAGGGGAACGGACAGGAGGGCTGGAAGGGGGACGGACAGGAGGGCTGGAAGGGGAACGGACAGGAGGGCTGGAAGGGGAACGGACAGGAGCGGCGATGACAGCATCGCCCTGGAAACAGGAGGCGGTAACGACTGTCTCGCCCAGGAAGCAGGAGGCGGCGACGACGTCGCCCTGGAAGCAGGAGGCGGCGACGGCTGCGTCGCCCTGGAAGCAGGAGGCGGCGACGACTGCATCGCCCAGGAGGCAGGAGGCGGCGACTGCTGCGTCGCCCTGGAAGCAGGAGGCGGCGACGGCTGCGTCGCCCTGGAAACAGGAGGCGGCGACTGCTGCATCGCCCAGGAAACAGGAGGCGGCGACTGCTGCATCGCCCAGGAAACAGGAAGCGGCGACTGCTGCGTCGCCCTGGAAACAGGAGGCGGCGACGGCTGCGTCGCCCTGGAAACAGGAGGCGGCGACTGCTGCATCGCCCAGGAAACAGGAAGCGGCGACTGCTGCGTCGCCCTGGAAACAGGAAGCGGCGACGGCTGCCTCGCCCTGGAAACAGGAGGCGGCGACTGCTGCATCGCCCAGGAAACAGGAAGCGGCGACTGCTGCGTCGCCCTGGAAACAGGAGGCGGCGACGGCTGCGTCGCCCTGGAAACAGGAGGCGGCGACTGCCGCGTCGCCCTGGAGACAGGAAGCGGCGACGGCTGTGTCGCCCTGAAAGCAGGAGGCGGCGACGACTGCATCGCCCTGGAGGCAGGAAGCGGCGAAGGGCTCCTCGCCCTGGGGACGGGCGACGACCACCACATCATTGCCCTGGAGAGGGGCGGTGGAGGCCGTATCTTTGCCCTGGGTACGGGCGGCGAGCAACGTCCGCGTAACCTGCTCTGACAGGCCCCTTAAAAGCTCAAACATCCCATCAAGACGGCGGCCCCGTCGATCACCAACCGCGGTCTGGCAGGCGAGGGCGTGACGGATCTGCCCCAAAACATCGTCTTGGGAGCTGGAGGGAGCGATGGTGTCTGCATTATCGCCCTGGGGAAGGGCAGCGGAAAAGGACTCCTCGTCCAGGGAGCTGCCGACAAGCGATGTCTGCGAAACTTGCTCCGCCAGACCCTTCAGCACCTCAAACACGTGATCCACCCGGCGGTCCAGTAGATCGTCGGTCGCGGATTGGGAGGCGAAGGCGTGACGGAACTGCTCCACAACGTCGTCTTGGGAGCTGGAGGGAGCGACGACGACTGCATAGTCACCCTGGGGACAGACAGCGGTGACCGTAACATCGCCCTGAGGGCTGGCCGGCGGTGACTGTGTAGCCTTGGAGGCCGGCCGGTGGGGACGGCGATGGCGTCGCCTTGGAGACCGGCCTGTGGTGACGGCGAGTGCGTCGCCCTGGAGGCCGGCGGTCCTAGCATCGCCCGGGCTTTGGCTCTCACCCAGGCACTGGCTCAGGTGCTTCTCCAGAGCATCCTGGCAGGCCAGTTCGTAGCGGGATTGCCTAGCAGCATAGCGGCCGAAGGCGGGGTGGAGCGGGGACAGGAAGTCGGCTAGGTCCTTTTCTGGTCGGTTCATTCTGTTACGATCCCAGGGAAGGTTTTGGACCTAAATGCACGACTGAGGCAGAATCAAAGGGAAGGAGTATTTATTAAAGTTAAGTGTTGGGGTAGTCCCAACACTGTACAGAAATGGCAAAAACACAATATTACACAGGATCAACAAGGAAGCCCGGGACGGGCTGCTCCAAGCCGGAGCTGGGCTGGCAGGTCTGGAACGTTTCGTTCCAAGCCGGAACTGGACTGGACTGGAACTGGACCGGGAGGTCCACACTGGAATAAGGATCTGGAACGGGTATGTTCCAAACCGGAACTGGACTGGACTGGAACTGGACCGGGAGGTCCACACAGGGAACAGAGTCTGGAACGGATTGTTCCAAACCGGAACTGGACTGGACTGGAACTGGACCGGGAGGTCCACACAGGGAACAGAGTCTGGAACGGATTGTTCCAAACCGGAACTGGACTGGACAGGTAGGTGCACGGCTCACACCTGGACTGGACTGGAACTAGCTGGGGAGCGACTCACTACGGCAGGACAGGAACTGGACCGGAATGACTGCGCCGGTACAGAACAAAACAAGCAGGAGGGGTTAGTGCAAGGGAAGGCACGGAAATGACCGGGAGGTTCTCACGGAGGAGCAGGGCTTGATAGGTAGGTGGTTGGTGAAGCACGGCAGGGCTGGGTAGCGTGGCGTAGCTGCGGTAGGTCCGGAGGGAGCTGACTGGTCTCCAGAGCTCCAGGAGCCGGCGCCGAAGAACTAGTTGGCTTCTTCGGTCGGACAGGAACAACTGGAGGGTAGCCAGGTAACAAGCCAACCCGGAGCCTACACGAGCTGGAGGTGGAGGTACCGCAACACACACAACGAATACAGGGGGAAACGAGCACTGCCACGGGAGAATGGGAGCTGGGTTAGATGGAGGAGAAGGGAAACAGGTTAGCTGCATGCACAACAGGAATTGACGAGGAGGTAAACTACCAGACTGTAGTTAGGAGCGGAACCCAAGCTGCAAGGGGATAATATCCCACAACCAAGCGAGTAGTTCGTAGTACACGACCAGGGAAACAACGAGCATTAACACCGCGTGACGATAGTTAAGCGAACAGTAAACAGGGTCTGAAGGGTTAGACATGTAATGAACCGACAAAGCAGGGGAGACAGCAGGTGGGTTAAATAAGGGAGTGAGATTGGGATTAACAAGGCACAGGTGCGGAAAGTAACCGGGAGTGCTTGTTAATTAGACAGGTGAGGAATGCAAGAAACGAGAGGGGAAGGTGATAGGCGGAAACCAAACTGGGAAACAAAGAGAGCCAAACAGAGGGGAAACGCCCAGCCTGAAGCAGAGGGGAAAACACGGACAAGGGAATCCAACAAGACACGGAGGGACATGACAAAACCGGGAAAACGGACTGGATGGGAACGGAACGTCACAGAATGACTCTTTGTTCATGCAGTTTGTTTTGCTTTGTGCCCAAGTGCTTCTTGAATATTGATTTAAATATTCATATAGTAGGATTGTTCATTCTGAATGCAAGTCCCTGAATTAAGTTCCCTGACAGATTACAATCATGTAATTTAATGTACAGAAATGTTCTTTATAACATGGCTATCTCCTCCTTTCCTCCACCATCTTTGGTAAAATTCAGCTTCGTGTGGCCTTCGATGGAGATGGCATCCTGTTCTCTGATGAGTCAGAGATTGTTTTTAAGAAGGAAGGGTTTGAAGCCTTCATGAAAAACGAGAAGGATAAAGAGGACACCCCCCTCAGAGAGGTATTTTGTCTGTGTGCTACTTGCAGTCAGGCAAGCAACTAAACGGTCCTGTAATGATGGTATAGTTGGCAAAGCAAAAGTGTTTCTATACTTTGTTTGACTTTTGTGTTTTTGACTCCGATTCACTTTGGTGGTTTTATTTAATTTGAACACAGCCTCTGACATACCCTGTGACCTTTGACCTCAGGGCCCTCTGAAGTCCTTTCTGGAGGCTCTTGGTAACGTGGAGAGAAAATTCCGTGCCAAAGGTAAAAAGTGCCCTGTGTTGACCTACCTGGTGACATCACGCAACCCGGTCATTCCTGGGACCCGGGCGCTGAAGACCCTGCAAACCTGGGACCTGGAGATCACTCAGGCCTTCTTCTTATCCGGAAGGCCCAAGGGGCCGCCCTTGAAGATGATCCGCCCACACATCTTCTTTGATGACCAGAAGCCCCACATTGATGAGGCGTGTGAGCTGGGTATCATCTCTGCCCATGTGCCTTATGGGATAGGATATGAGACCTACAAGGGTGCCGCCAAGAAGCCAATGCTTTAATTTTTCCCATAAACGTTCCCTATGTCCAGAACTTAAAAAAATGTCTATGTAAATTAATTAAATTGACTCATTGTTA
Organism: Synaphobranchus kaupii; assembly: GCA_029718625.1. Lineage (NCBI taxonomy): Eukaryota > Metazoa > Chordata > Actinopteri > Anguilliformes > Synaphobranchidae > Synaphobranchus > Synaphobranchus kaupii. The sequence goes on along the minus strand of CM056386.1, from coordinate 43,873,393 downwards.
ACATATAATACATTTTTTTAAGTGCTGGACACTGGAGCATTTATGGGTGGAAAAAAGTATTAATTCATATAAACATATAATGCTAGATTAAAATTAAAGAAATTTAAAAACATAATGCCTGTTTAATGTTGTTGAAGTTCACCTTTTTGGAATGAGTCAACTTCTTCAGAATGGACAATGTTGGTTATGTTATTAATACTCCACTATGCACTCTCTTCAGGAAATCATATCTTGCACTGTGCAACACAGACAAAAAATTTGCTAGAATATTTAATAAATGAGTGCTCTTATTCACTCAGCGCATTGAAATAGATCATTAGGGACAATACCAGCAATTTAGCTAAATATGCAGATTATCCAAAACTTTAACAAACAGTTTAGATTATACCAAAGTAATCAAGATGAATTATAGGTAGAACCCTGGCAAATCACATCCATTCTTGCTAAATGTAAAATTCTTGCAAAATAAAAATGTTGGACAAGAGAGCTGGGAGTAATAGATCAAAGTCTGTCAGGATCAAGGCTTTGTGCTATACCAAGTAAAAAAACAGAGTGCTGGGGTATATAGCAAAAATAATTGTATATAAATCAAAGGACATTATATTGATGTTGTACAAGGCTTTTTTCAGACCACAGTTAGAGTATTATGTGCAGTTCTAGGCTCCACACTGAAATAAATAAATAGGAACTTTTCAAAAAAGTACAAGGAAGGGCAACTGGAGTGGTTTCTAGTAAGAAATTAAAATAAATGAAAAATCTTCTAAAAAGAGGGGTGGATTTCACTAAGGCGTTTAACTTAATGAAACTACAAAAGTTTCATGTGATCTTTCAGTCTAAACCCAATTAATTATGTTTATTTTACAAACCACTGAGTGTTCGGTTTCTATAAATTCAACATTTCATTAGTACAATATTCTGAGGTGTTCTTAGGAATTTTTCATATTTAATGAATGATCATCACCACTCAACAGGCACATCAGTATCTGTGCATGACATGCACACTACAATACCCACAAAGCACCGTTCATAAAATTTCGCCAAGTGTTCTGGAACTTGAAGTTTGTTTTTCCCACTCGCCCCGTAAGCCCGCGGACAGGAGTCCCCTTGCATTGATGTCCGCTGCGGTAATTTTGGCTGCTGTACTCGGCGGTGGAGTACTAATCATAGCTCGCCGTATATTTTCGAGAGGATCCACCGTCAAGATGTTGCATTATCCGCCTGAAACGATGCGTGGAAAAACGATAATAATAACCGGGGCGAATAGCGGTATTGGGAAGGCCACAGCACTGGAGCTAGTGAAACTGCATGCGCGTGTTATCATGGCCTGCCGGGACCGACAGAGAGCCGAGGAGGCCGCTCAGGAGATACAGCTGGAAGCTGGGCCGGATCAGGGAGAAGTCGTAATAAAACACCTGGACCTCGCTTCTCTGAAATCTGTGCATAGCTTTTGTGAAGAGATTATCAAGGTAACAATCGCTAACTGCGCGTGCACCTGGTCGCACAATATAAAGTTAGCATGCTGCGGCTAACAAAACAATGGCACATCACATGACCCTGACGTGACGTTAGCGGTGTTCGCATGTCTTGCAAGTATTTAGCAATGAGTTGCTCAGCAGCTAACGTGCTAAAATGTTCCCTTGCTGTATTAGCATGCTGTCTTATCGGGTTGGGCTACTTAACTAGCTGGTGACATTAATAGCTAGACTGCAATGTGGAAAAACAAGGGAAGATGTGTAACTTAAATTGACTGAGCTTTTCAGTTCTGTAGTTCTGTAGCTCGTTAACGTCAGCCGCTAACTATAACAGTAATGTGCTCGCTGGATAACAACTGTAATTTACCACAAATGCCTGGCTATATATTTTAGCTTTCTGACGAAGTTAGCTAATTACATGAGTAACGTTACGCTTTTATATAGTGCTTTATTCTGCTTTGTAAACGCACTTGTCTTGGGTAACTTGAGACTTCGCTGACTAAACATCTCGTCCTTACCTTAGTAGTGAGACCGTTTTGAACTTTGTGTTTCGCCACATGATAATGGGTAAACGATAGCCAGGGTTTAAATCCCCTCCGTCATCATTTATTTTCCCCTGACCATTTTAAGATGGATTCGTTGAAAACTGGAAGCTCCACAACCCATATTTTAGGTTTCCAGGGAACCATTTACACGGAGTTCTCCTCATCTTTTGAGGCTCTAGGACGGACGGGGAGTGCTAAATGCCAAATATCCTGGGCCAGCCTCGGACTACGGATGCCAAGTCTCATCCCTATCTTTAGTATAAACACACTCTTCTTTTTGAGGCCTAATTGCTCGCATCCCTCATGAAAGGGAGTCGCTCTTTAAGACGGGTCTCAATCCCAGACAAATGTACTGACTGCAAGGAGTGGTGAACTTCTGGATGAGAAACCGACATAAATTTGTGGAGAGCTATTCGAAGTTCTGAAGGCTCTTAAGTTCCTCCGTGTTTGGCAGAACGCACTGGGACATTGCACAGTCCAGAGTCGGGGTTGAAAAGGGTACAGAGTTAAATGTGACGTCATCCATTTATGTTTGTTAGACAAATGTTAAAACCATTCACCCTTGGAACAACTAATGGAAAGTAAAACCATAATTTGGATAACTGATTTGTATATTCACAAAGTGTCCCAGCTCTGTTGAATGTATAGTATTGTTTTATTTGCACCATTGAGCTGCATTGAACATGCTTTTGATCATGTATCCCTTGTGATTGTCCTATGGTGGCCTCATAATGGGTGGAACTGTCAATCATCCACTTTTGTGAAACATTCTCAATTTGTTTTCCCTACATGGAAACACAATGATAAATGTAAAGTTAGTAAGTGAGAACACTTGACAGTTCAGTATTTCTGTGAAAAACTTAAAACGTCACCTTTCCATCACAACAGGTCAGATTAATTCTGTTTTTCTGATTTTTATTTTTTCTGTAATTGTATGAAGGAAGAGCCCAAAATCGACGTGCTAATCAACAACGCAGGGATCTACCAGTGCCCCTACACCAGAACTGAGGAAGGTTTCGAGATGCAGTTTGGGGTCAACCACCTAGGCCACTTTCTCTTGACCCATCTCCTGCTGGACCTCCTGAAGAAGTCCGCCCCCAGTCGGATCGTGGTGGTCTCCTCCACGCTCTACAAGTACGGGGACATCAACTTCGAGGACCTGAACAGCGAGCAGAGCTACAACAAGGCCTTCGCCTACAGCCGCAGCAAGCTGGCCAACCTGCTCTTCGCGGGCGAGCTGGCCAAGCACCTGGAGGAGACCGGTGTGACGGTCAACGCCCTGACCCCCGGGATCGTCCGAACCAACCTGGGCAGGCACGTCAACATCTCCGTTCTGGCCAGGCCCTTTTTCAACCTGGCCTCGTGGGCGTTCTTCAAGAGCCCTCTAGAGGGTGCGCAGACCTCCGTCTTCCTCGCCTGCTCGCCGGACGTGGACGGCATCCAGGGGAAGTGTTTCGCCAACTGCAAGGAGCTGGAGCTTCTCCCGAAAGCTACGGACGAGGAGGTGGCCAGAAAGCTCTGGGACATCAGCGAGATCATGGTGGGGATCACCGAATGAGATGGGACCATGAGAGCAGCTTCTAAAGACACAGATAACATGGCAAAATTAAGTTGTGTTGAAACTTGTGCGGGCATTTTGATTGGGTTTTGTTGTGTATGTGGGGTGGGTGGGGTAGATACAGATCCTTTCCAAGAAATTTGAATATCATGGAAAAGTTTTTTTTTTTCCATAATTCCATTCAAAAAGTGATACTTTCATAGATTGTAGATTCATTACACACAAAGTGAAATTTTTCTAGCCTTTAATTGTTTCATTTTTCATAATTTTGGCTTACAGCTCCAGAAAACCCCCAAAACAGTATTTCAAGAAATTAGAATAGTGTGTCGAAAATCACCATTTACTTCAGTTATTTCAGAGAATGAATGTTTTAGACTGAGTGTCACACTCTGTACGTGGCGGTTTTTGAAGCACTGACTCCAGCCTCAGTCCACTCCCTCTGCATCTCCGCCAAATTTTGCAATCGTCTTTGCTTGACAATCCGCTGAAGCCTACGGTCATCTCTTTTGCTTGTGCACCTTCTCCTGCCACATTTTTCCCTTCCACTAAACTTTCTATTGATATGCTTGGACACTGCACTCTGTGAACAACCAGCCTCCTTAGCGATGACCTTTTGTGGCTTACCCATCTTCTGGAGGGTGTCAATGATGGTCTTCTGGCCAATTGTCAAGTCTGCAGTCTTCCCCATACTGAACCAAACTGAGATACCTGTCCAATTTAACGACACACCTGTAGAAAAACTTTGTAGGTGTTTTGAGTAAATTAGATGATTAGAGTGTGACACTCAGTCTAAAACATTCATTCTCTGAAATAACTGAAGTAAATGCTGATTTTCGACACACTATTCTAATTTCTTGAAATACTGTTTTGGGGGTTTTCTGGAGCTGTAAGCCAAAATTATGAAAAATGAAACAAATAAAGGCTAGAAATATATCACTTTGTGTGTAATGAATCTATAATCTATGAAAGTTTCACTTTTTGAATGGAATTATGAAAAAAAAAAAACTTTTCCATGATATTCTAATTTTTTGGAAAGGATCTGTACATGATTTATTGTATTTAAGTTGTGTGAACTGAAGTTTACAGAAATACTGCACTTTATGTTTTGCTGATGCAAAATGACTGCCTTCTGGAGGGGGGCTAGCTGGTTTGTGACATGATCATTTACATTGCATTGCCTTCATTTAGCAGGTTCTCTGACCCAGAGAGACTTACAATATAGGAGAAACATAATTTCAGTCGCTTGATTTGATTCAATTTTATTTTGTATCGCGCTTTTTACAGACACTGTCACAATGACACTTCCCAGTAGAAATAGAAAAGATTGGGCAAAAACCAGGCCTGAACCCCCCAAAAAGCAAGCAAGAAAACTCACCCAGTGGGAAGAAAAACACTCAAACGGTGGCAAGAAAAATTCTCATTTATATGAGCAATAGTGTCAGGCCCGGCTAACGACATTCCCAGTCGGCCGAGTAAGGATGAAACATTGCACTAAAACACTAGTGCAAGTTAACTATGCTGACCAAGAAAGTATACATTGTGAGTACGTACAGGCTACGTCCATAAAAATGAAACCAAAAACCATAAACAACTTTAATCATCATCCTGGGTAGGCACTGTTCAGTAATGAGGAAGTGGCCTGTAACTGTAAGTGATTTTTTATTGGTATAATTGCCTTTTCTATTGTTATAATTGCTTGATCATTGAGTGTATTAGAGGACTGGCTGTGCATGAAAGTTACTACAAATTATAAAAACTATAAAAGTTGATTTTATAGATCATTTCCACAGAGACTGGGGTGAGTAGTTTGCCAATTAATTTCAATCATTAATTTTTATCAATATTATTTGGATTTTAATATTTAATACTTAATACTTTCATATTTGAAATGCTTATGCTTGGTCACTTTATTTAGGTTTTATTTATATTGTCAGTCATATATCCTTCACTTGATGAAAACCAATACAGTAGATTTTTATTAATATTGAAAATGTACTACTGTTAGTAGAAAACTGTATTTGGTCAGACTTCAAATACAAATAACCTGCAAAGTGGAATCAAGTGTTATTCATTTATATTCAGGCATTTAGACTAAATATAAACTCAGTGACTTCCGAAAGTGAATACAGGTCAGTTTAGGCAATGAACAGTGCTGAAGCCAAGGCATCAGGGGGTTAGCCGATAGTCAGTACATCATTTTAAAATGTGAAGTTTGGTACCACAGTGTAGTGTAAAAGAGAAATGGATACTGTCAAAAAATGAAGGAGACGAATGGGGAGACATTATCTTTCCCGGGATCTGTTTAGAAATATACTAGGGATCCGCAAGAATATTCAGGACATATCAGTTGACAAGAGTTATAACAAACTTATCAGTATCAGCCCAATGCTAAGATTATGACCAATATGAAAAAGTCCTGCTAAGAAAAGGAACTTGAACATAATCTGACTGCTTTTGTTTATTATTTATTTTAAATTTAATTTACCAGACAAACTCACAAGCTAAGTTATATCCAGAGACCCAGAAGCTTTCTACACTCATGTTGTAAAGAAAGTTGAAATATTTTATTATGTAAATAAAATTTGAAATTTTGACTTCATTTGTTGATATCTGTGCTCACATACTTTTTTCCATGAATGTGGAAACTTGATTGCAGTTGTGTGCAAACGGAGGTATAGGCATCGATCAATATATGTCCGGGCAAATGTTGGTTACTGATATCCAGTCCCCAGAGTTTCTATGTTGTGTATCCCTAATATGTACTGTTATTTTTTTCTACATACACCCGTAATCTTAGTAGTTAATCAAAGAATGCAAATTGAGCACGTAAAAAAAAGCAATGCTTATTTGAATTAATAGGTCTCATTTGCAGACAATTCTGTTAAGAAGTAATAAACCTGTGCAGTTTTAGAGTTCAGTTGGCATCAAATCAACCGTGTCAGTTCTTGGTGCTGCTGCGTTTTTGAACGCTCTCCCATTTTTCAAATAAAAATGGTTGTTTCTTTATGTTAACGGTAGATTTACCAGCCCCTCACAATGGTAGCAAATGCTTTCCCCACCTGCAAATCTCCATAAGAACATTTTACGGATCATTTAGAGGGAGCAGTGACCAGAAAGCGTGCGTTAGACCCAAGATCAGCTGAATTAATCTGATCCAGCCCTCACAAAAAAAAAAAAAAAAATCGGCAGTCTCCGGGCGTTTGGCACAGTAGTTGAAACTTATTTGTTTTACAAATAAAGAAAATGACCAAAATTATTAAAGTGAATGCCTTTAATGATGCGTTCTGCAGTGATATTGTATCAGCTGTGGTATTGGGAGACGCCAAATTGTAAATGTTATTGTGGCTTGTGGCGTGAATTATTGTACTGCCTTTATCCTGTGAAGGAAAGGGTCGCCGGAGACTAGACTAATGCTGTTTACCAACCGTGACATCATTACTACGACAGCCACTGAAATTAATAAAAAGTAGGGTGAAAAAAGGCACCATTTGATTATTTTCTTTAAGTGATGAAGGGCAATAGTTATTGCAGTTAAAAATAATACAGCCTACACTGAACCCTGTACCATTGCTTTACAGTGCACTATAGTGTGGACATAACACTTGTCCTGGAGTGCCGGAGATGGTTCTGGCTTTTGCTCCATTCAAAACTACATAATTGGTTAAAATTAGGTTTAGTAAATGCAGGTGGCCCCATGCTGGGGGTGCTGCCCGTTGTAACGTCCAGGCTGACTAAGAATCCTATGAAAAAACCGTCTCTGGTGCTTCAGGACCAGAGTTGCTTACCCCTGTTTTAGTGTCTACTTCAGAGTTGTACACATTGTATAAACATAGTTTTTCCTTTTTTTTTTTTTTTATATGGCAAATGACTTGAAGCAAAGAAAATATTTATGAACACTGTCTTATCACTCAATTTAAATGGTTAAGATAAATTACAACTTGGTTTCGGTACAAAATTACAGTCCCAGCCTAATTAGCAGTGGAGAATGAACAAACACTGTCCTTGGGCAAAAGTTCATTTCTCAGTCAGCTATGTCTGCTCTACTGCACTTTCACATGGTCAAATAAAATTTATTTGAACTAAAATATCAACACGGAGTAGGCATCTGCTTTTAAACAATTTTAGAAGTAGTGAAACATCGCCCGGAACACTGAAAGGTTTACTACCATTTTCAATAAAGGATTTATCCACTTCCGTACTTATTGGACTTAAAAATAAACAATGTTAGCTCTTTAAAATAGTAACTACTGAATTGCAGTAAAAACTTGGGATTGGGACTGGAACCAAGAAATGTTTTTATAGCTGCATTACCACCCACTGGAATGAAATAATAGTCATTTGGATGTCAGGATTTCATCGACTGGTATATCTTGTTTTACTCAGACGTGCCATTTGTTAACAAATAGAAAACGTGAATGGCTTTCCTGGTTCTGTGCACTTGGTTTACATTACATTACAGGCATTTAGCAGATGCTCTTATCCAGAGCGACTTACACAACTTATTAGCATTTTTTACATATTATCCATTTATACAGCTGGATATATACTGAAGCGATTCAGGTTAAGTACCTTGCTCAAGGGTACAACGGCAGTGTCCTACCTGGGAATCAAACCTGCAATCTTTCGGTTACAAGTCCAGTTCCTTACCCGTTATACTACACTGCTGACCAAGAAATGGGGGAACAGAAGCAGTTGCTGGGTTGAAAAGCACAAAATGGGATTGGGTTTAAGCAAACTGATGTACAAACCCCAATTCCAAAAAAGTTGGGACAGTATGTAAAATGCGCAGAAAGCAGTGATTTGTAAATTATCTTTCACATATATTTAATGTAAAACAGTACAAATAAAATACATTTAATGTTTCACCTTATCAACTTTATTGATTTTTGTAATTATACACTAATTCCGAATTTGATGCCTGCAACACGTTCCAAAAATGTTGGGACAGGCAAAAAAAAAACAAAAAAAACTGGGAAGTTCAAAAAAACACCTGTTGATATGGATGGATCACTTTAAGGGTTGTTTCTCCTGACTCATTTTCCTATTGAACTCTGAAATTAGTCAGGAGAAACAACCCTTAAAGTTATCCATCCATATCTACTCTATTTCTGGCAGCAGTGTGATGGTTTGAGGATCGTTTGATACCTCAGACCCTTGATGACTTACAGCCATTTAGCCAACCATGGGTTCCATAGTGTTCCTGTGTAATTTACAGCTTAATCTATTCCCACCTCCCCAATTCCCATAGAGATCCATTCAAATGCAGAGAGGTTATATCGCTTGTAAGAGTACCTTAAAATAAGATATCAAAAGATAGGGTTGATTGACTCGTGCAAATGTGCGATAGTTGTTGAAATCCATGGTTTGTTTGATCCTTAGACTGACTGGTCATGAGATGTGGCACTCAAACACAAAAGGGCCTGTTAAATTTTTTTCTACAACTGCATACGTATCTCAATCAAGCCAAGGGTCGACACTGGATGTGGGCTACATGCTAGTCAGGCTCGTCAGGCATAGCAGATCTGACAGCGGGTAATTAAGCTAGAAGGTTGGGTGGTTTTTTTAACGCACGAACGTGGAACTGGACATTGTGGATGGAAGTACTGAGACACACAGCCCTAATCACAACACACGGGGTGGAAGGCAGGTCTGTCTCGCTGCTGAGACCTGCACTAACTGCTGAGACCTGCACAAACTGCTGAGGCCTACACTAACTGCTGAGACCTGCACTAACTGCTGAGGCCTGCACTAACTGCTGAGGCCTGCACTAACTGCTGAGACCTGCACTAACTGCTGAGGCCTGCACTAACTGCTGAGGCCTGCACTAACTGCTGAGACCTGCACTAACTGCTGAGGCCTGCACTAACTGCTGAGACCTGCACTAACTGCTGAGGCCTGCACAAACTGCTGAGGCCTGCACTTACTGCTGAGGCCTGCACAAACTGCTGAGGCCTGCACTTACTGCTGAGGTCTGCACTAACTGCTGAGGCCTGCACAAACTGCTGAGGCCTGCACTTACTGCTGAGGCCTGCACAAACTGCTGAGGCCTGCACTTACTGGTGAGGTCTGCACTAACTGCTGAGGCCTGCACTTAATGCTGAGGCCTGCAGTTACTGCTGAGGCCTGCACTAACTGCTGAGGCCTGCACAAACTGCTGAGGCCTGCACAAACTGCTGAGGCCTGCACTAACTGCTGAGGCCTGCACTAACTGCTGAGGCCTGCACTAACTGCTGAGGCCTGCACTAACTGCTGAGGCCTGCATTAACTGCTGAGGCCTGCACAAACTGCTGAGGCCTGCACTTACTGCTGAGGCCTGCACAAACTGCTGAGGCCTGCACAAACTGCTGAGGCCTGCACTTACTGCTGAGGCCTGCACTAACTGCTGAGGCCTGCACAAACTGCTGAGGCCTGCACTAACTGCTGAGACCTGCACTAACTGCTGAGGCCTGCACTAACTGCTGAGACCTGCACTAACTGCTGAGGCCTGCACTAACTGCTGAGGCCTGCACTAACTGCTGAGACCTGCACTAACTGCTGAGGCCTGCACTAACTGCTGAGACCTGCACTAACTGCTGAGACCTGCACTAACTGCTGAGGCCTGCACAAACTGCTGAGGCCTGCACTAACTGCTGAGACCTGCACTAACTGCTGAGGCCTGCACTAACTGCTGAGACCTGCACTAACTGCTGAGGCCTGCACTAACTGCTGAGACCTGCACTAACTGCTGAGGCCTGCACAAACTGCTGAGGCCTGCACTTACTGCTGAGGCCTGCACAAACTGCTGAGGCCTGCACTTACTGGTGAGGTCTGCACTAACTGCTGAGGCCTGCACAAACTGCTGAGGCCTGCACTTACTGCTGAGGCCTGCACAAACTGCTGAGGCCTGCACTTACTGGTGAGGTCTGCACTAACTGCTGAGGCCTGCACTTAATGCTGAGGCCTGCAGTTACTGCTGAGGCCTGCACTAACTGCTGAGGCCTGCACAAACTGCTGAGGCCTGCACAAACTGCTGAGGCCTGCACTAACTGCTGAGGCCTGCACTAACTGCTGAGGCCTGCACTAACTGCTGAGGCCTGCACTAACTGCTGAGGCCTGCATTAACTGCTGAGGCCTGCACAAACTGCTGAGGCCTGCACTTACTGCTGAGGCCTGCACAAACTGCTGAGGCCTGCACAAACTGCTGAGGCCTGCACTTACTGCTGAGGCCTGCACTAACTGCTGAGGCCTGCACTAACTGCTGAGACCTGCACTAACTGCTGAGGCCTGCAGTTACTGCTGAGACCTGCACTAACTGCTGAGGCCTGCAGTTACTGCTGAGACCTGCACTAACTGCTGAGGCCTGCACTAACTGCTGAGACCTGCACTAACTGCTGAGGCCTGCACTAACTGCTGAGGCCTGCACTTACTGCTGAGGCCTGCACAAACTGCTGAGGCCTGCACAAACTGCTGAGGCCTGCACTTACTGCTGAGGCCTGCACTAACTGCTGAGGCCTGCACTAACTGCTGAGACCTGCACTAACTGCTGAGGCCTGCAGTTACTGCTGAGACCTGCACTAACTGCTGAGGCCTGCAGTTACTGCTGAGACCTGCACTAACTGCTGAGGCCTGCACTAACTGCTGAGACCTGCACTAACTGCTGAGGCCTGCACTAACTGCTGAGGCCTGCACTAACTGCTGAGGCCTGCACTAACTGCTGAGACCTGCACTAACTGCTGAGGCCTGCGCTAACTGCTGAGACCTGCACTAACTGCTGAGACCTGCACTAACTGCTGAGGCCTGCACTAACTGCTGAGGCCTGCACTAACTGCTGAGGCCTGCAGTTACTGCTGAGACCTGCACTAACTGCTGAGGCCTGCACTTACTGCTGAGGCCTGCACTAACTGCTGAGGCCTGCACTTACTGCTGAGACCTGCACTAACTACTGAGGCCTGCACTAACTGCTGAGGCCTGCAGTTACTGCTGAGGCCTGCAGTTACTGCTGAGGCCTGCATTAACTGCTGAGGCCTGCACTAACTGCTGAGGCCTGCACTAACTGCTGAGGCCTGCACTAACTGCTGAGGCCTGCAGTTACTGCTGAGACCTGCACTAACTGCTGAGACCAGACCTGCACTAACTGCTGAGGCCTGCACTAACTGCTGAGGCCTGCACTAACTGCTGAGGCCTGCACTAACTGCTGAGGCCTGCACTAACTGCTGAGGCCTGCACTAACTGCTGAGGCCTGCACTAACTGCTGAGGCCTGCAGTTACTGCTGAGACCTGCACTAACTGCTGAGGCCTGCACTAACTGCTGAGGCCTGCAGTTACTGCTGAGACCTGCACTAACTGCTGAGGCCTGCACTAACTGCTGAGACCTGCACTAACTGCTGAGGCCTGCACTAACTGCTGAGGCCTGCACTAACTGCTGAGGCCTGCAGTTACTGCTGAGACCTGCACTAACTGCTGAGGCCTGCACTTACTGCTGAGGCCTACACTAACTGCTGAGACCTGCACTAACTGCTGAGACCTGCACTAACTACTGAGGCCTGCACTAACTGCTGAGGCCTGCAGTTACTGCTGAGGCCTGCACTAACTGCTGAGGCCTGCACTAACTGCTGAGGCCTGCACTAACTGCTGAGGCCTGCACTAACTGCTGAGACCTGCACTAACTGCTGAGGCCTGCACTAACTGCTGAGACCTGCACTAACTGCTGAGGCCTGCACTAACTGCTGAGACCTGCACTAACTGCTGAGGCCTGCACTAACTGCTGAGGCCTGCACTAACTGCTGAGACCTGCACTAACTGCTGAGGCCTGCACTAACTGCTGAGGCCTGCACTAACTGCTGAGGCCTGCACTAACTGCTGAGGCCTGCACTTACTGCTGAGGCCTGCACTTACTGCTGAGGCCTGCACTTACTGCTGAGACCTGCACTAACTGCTGAGGCCTGCACTTACTGCTGAGGCCTGCACTTACTGCTGAGACCTGCACTAACTGCTGAGGCCTGCACTTACTGCTGAGACCTGCACTAACTGCTGAGACCTGCACTAACTGCTGAGGCCTGCAGTTACTGCTGAGGCCTGCACTAACTGCTGAGGCCTGCACTTACTGCTGAGGCCTGCTCTAACTGCTGAGGCCTGCAGTTACTGCTGAGGCCTGCACTAACTGCTGAGGCCTGCAGTTACTGCTGAGGCCTGCACTAACTGCTGAGGCCTGCACTAACTGCTGAGGCCTGCACTAACTGCTGAGGTCTGCACTTACTGGTGAGGCCTGCACTAACTGCTGAGGCCTGCAGTTACTGCTGAGGCCTGCACTAACTGCTGAGACCTGCACTAACTGCTGAGGCCTGCACTTACTGCTGAGGCCTGCACTAACTGCTGAGGCCTGCACTAACTGCTGAGGCCTGCAGTTACTGCTGAGGCCTGCACTAACTGCTGAGGCCTGCACTAACTGCTGAGGCCTGCAGTTACTGCTGAGGCCTGCACTAACTGCTGAGGCCTGCACTAACTGCTGAGGCCTGCAGTTACTGCTGAGGCCTGCACTAACTGCTGAGGCCTGCAGTTACTGCTGAGGCCTGCACTAACTGCTGAGACCTGCACTAACTGCTGAGGCCTGCACTTACTGCTGAGGCCTGCACTAACTGCTGAGGCCTGCACTAACTGCTGAGGCCTGCAGTTACTGCTGAGGCCTGCACTTACTGCTGAGGCCTGCACTAACTGCTGAGGCCTGCACTTACTGCTGAGGCCTGCACTTTCTGCTGAGGCCTGCACTTACTGCTGAGGCCTGCACTAACTGCTGAGGCCTGCACTAACTGCTGAGGCCTGCTCTAACTGCTGAGGCCTGCACTAACTGCTGAGACCTGCACTAACTGCTGAGGCCTGCACTTACTGGTGAGGCCTGCACTAACTGCTGAGGCCTGCACTTACTGGTGAGGCCTGCACTAACTGCTGAGGCCTGCACTTACTGGTGAGGCCTGCACTAACTGCTGAGGCCTGCACTAACTGCTGAGGCCTGCACTTACTGCTGAGGCCTGCACTTACTGGTGAGGCCTGCACTAACTGCTGAGGCCTGCACTTACTGCTGAGGTCTGCACTAACTTGGTGAGGTGTCAGCCAGAAAGAATCGATCCCTCGAGGAGCTGCATACTATTTAGAGGTACGATTCGAGACACCAAAGATTTTTCACAGGCATTAACAATTCGAATAAGTTGGCAGTTAAAAAAAAAAATAATACAAAATTAAATTACTTTTTTTTTTTTAAATAAAAGGTCCTACCTTTTTTTTTTCGTTATTATTTCCAGCATATTTCAGTGCTATCCAGTTTTCACACATGGTAACGGTTATGTGAGTATAAATCTTTTCATGGGAAATGTGCAGATTTTCCAAAGAATGGAAATCTTGTGTTCCCAAAGTCAAGCTGATTACGTTGTGATTTACTCGAGCAGAGTGTAGAGCGCGCCGGAACTGTGCGCCGGTGGTCTATGTACAATCAATGGTTAGTTCATCTCTCTGGGGCCAAAGCTTGCACAACACTTGAAAATTATAGTTGAAAATTATAATGACTCCAAGAGCTGAGGTTACAAAAACTGTTAGTCAGTTTATTTGTTTGTTTCACATCATTGTAATTGTAAGTGTATGCTGTAACGATTTCAAACACTTTTCTTTCTTTTTTTTAAAAATGTATTGCTATAAGATGTAAGAATATTGTCCATTTGGCTACCAGCTAAAGGATAGAACACTAAGCTTGTGTTTTCTGTTTTGCAGTGTGTCGGTTTATTTATTTTTAAACATAGATACTGTTGTTAAGTTTAGTCTTTTTTGCATTCTAAAACGGTTAAATTGTACATCAGTCATCTTCCTGAAAGTAAGACTATCCTTCTGAACATATGTCACAAAATATATCTACCCAGAATGTCCCAGGAGTCTTTATTTTCTATCCCAGTGATTTCACAGAGGTTTCCATTGAATGCTTTATCTTTGGCGATCTCTGGTTGTACACATGACAGGCAGTGGGTACATGCACACAAGACCATTGTGGGTTTCAAGAAATGAGTTGTGTTTTTTAGTTCCAGTTCTGGTTTAACAAATGCCTTCAGGAAAAATAATTGTAATAAAAGATCTCTACTGCACATCTCGAGTGCACATTATGGCGAAGCAAATTATTTGTCAGTTTTGCTTGGTTGATGTCTTGTCATCGTGTGCCATTATGACGTTATTTTCCCATTTCCTCTAAGCCTGCTTGCATTTGTGCAGTCTTTTGTCTTTATTTATTTCATTATTTTTGACCACTTAGGTAGGGAATTCAACCATTATAGGAGATTTTATTTTTACCCGTCTCCCCTACCTTTATGCAACAAAAAAGTCAACACCTGTGAACAGTAATGGAGATATAGACAATCAATTGTATGTTGCTATGCTAATGAGGCTATACCACTACTGCCCCTCATAAACACCCATAGTCACTCACTGACATGCTGAATAAGTTTAAAAGGTCAGGTTGTGGAAGGTGGGTAACACTTTACATTAAGTTGCACCTGTACCTGTTATATTAAGAATACCACTAACGGCTGTTCCATTTTACCTACGTTAGAGTTACTCAGTAATAAACTCTTGTTACCAAATTAGTTACAATTTAACTACACAGGTATAGGTAAAACTTAATGTAAAGTGTTACCGGAAGGTGTCATGTCAGTCTGATAAACAGACTGCTCGTAATCATAATCTAAATGTTGCCGATGGGGAACATTATCAGTTAAAAAAAAAAATAAATACAAAAGGATCTGTCCAACAGGCAAGTGATGTTTCTGCTTTCAGCCATGGACCATAAGGGAGGACCATAAAACTGAGCCAAGTTTTCCCATTTAATTTCATTTCCCCCTTTAATGCAATTTCGATGAGAATGGTAGCCCAAATGCAAGACTGATTTATTTTATTTTTTTTAAAAAGGAAGACCATGTGAAACCCCAGTTTAATATGCGAAAGCTGGAGATGTGTGAGTGTTTCTGGGCAAAATCATGAGCTTTGGGAAAAGAGGGAAAATTTGGCCAGAATCTAATAAAAACCAAGTAGCATTTTACGAGAAAAACGCCCACTCAATTAGGATACATCCTACAATTCAGTTTTTTAAGATGCATAAGCTCTGTTAGCTGAATTTGAGAGATTTATAAATAAAAAAACAAATAAATAAAAATAAATATATACATATATTTAAAAAATTTTTAAAAACTTTAAAAAAAGTTCAAATGCAGCCCAAGGGCTTGACTGGTAAAGCCTGTGAAGTAAGACTAAATGTAACATCAAAAGAGAATGCCCACGGTATGCCCATGTTTTCCAACAGAAGCACAGCTCACCCAAGGTGATATTTAAGTCATCACAAATGGCCTTAGCACAGGGCTACTGGGTGGACCATCCTGTTAAGGCAGGGGTTTCATCCATGTGTAATCCAGGGATCCCCACCCAGGCTCAAAGGCATCCAGGGGACCCCCATCATAAGTTAAAAATGGCCAGGGACTCCGCAGTACCTGAAAACCAAGATGTTAAGGCACTGTTCAAGTACATGAAGGGTCCACGTGGTCTGGTAGATCTGGTACCAAATCCAGAAGCTCAGTACCAAATTTGGCTGCTGATTGAAAGGAAATCACAAAAACCAGCAAAGTGTGCGGCGGCCTTCAGGACTGGAGTTTGCCTGCGGTCTGCAGCACGAACGGGGAATACACTGCAGCAGTTCAATGGGCCTACAGCCGGGGTGCACAAGTCCAGTCCTGGAGGGCCGGCCTGCGTGCTGGTCTTTGTTCCAACCAATGACCTTAATTTTCTGACAGCTATATAAACTACAATGGTTCACTGCTGTACTTGAGTACAATCTTTAGGAGACACTTGCATTCTGCGGCTGTAGCTGGTGCTTATACAAATGTCAGGTCAAGATATGATTAAGCTAACTAAATAATTAAGAGCAGACGTTGGCACACAATCCTGAAACGGATTAGCCCTTGTTGCGCACCCCAGGCAACATTTATGAGAAATCTGAGGGAAATCCAAGAAAATAATATGAATATTCAGAACTGCCTTTGCTGCCTTCAGTGTGCTCCACTGTGCCAGTGTGTTATGTACAGTGCTACGCTCTCACTGCGCCAGTGTGTTATGTACAGTGCTACGCTCTCACTGAGCCAGTGTGTTATGTACAGTGCTACGCTCTCACTGTGCCAGTGTGTTATGTACAGTGCTACGCTCTCACTGAGCCAGTGTGTTATGTACAGTGCTACGCTCTCACTGAGCCAGTGTGTTATGTACAGTGCTACGCTCTCACTGAGCCAGTGTGTTATGTACAGTGCTACACTCTCACTGTGCCAGTGTGTTATGTACAGTGCTATGCTCTCACTGTGCCAGTGTGTTATGTACAGTGCTATGCTCTCACTGAGCCAGTGTGTTATGTACAGTGCTACGCTCTCACTGTGCCAGTGTGTTATGTACAGTGCTACGCTCTCACTGAGCCAGTGTGTTATGTACAGTGCTACGCTCTCACTGTGCCAGTGTGTTATGTACAGTGCTATGCTCTCACTGTGCCAGTGTGTTATGTACAGTGCTATGCTCTCACTGAGCCAGTGTGTTATGTACAGTGCTACGCTCTCACTGAGCCAGTGTGTTATGTACAGTACTACGCTCTCACTACACCAGTGTGTTATGTACAGTGCTACGCTCTCACTGAGCCAGTGTGTTATGTACAGTGCTACGCTCTCACTGAGCCAGTGTGTTATGTACAGTGCTACGCTCTCACTGAGCCAGTGTGTTATGTACAGTGCTACGCTCTCACTACACCAGTGTGTTATGTACAGTGCTATGCTCTCACTGAGCCAGTGTGTTATGTACAGTGCTACGCTCTCACTGTGCCAGTGTGTTATGTACAGTGCTACGCTCTCACTGAGCCAGTGTGTTATGTACAGTGCTACGCTCTCACTGTGCCAGTGTGTTATGTACAGTGCTACGCTCTCACTGTGCCAGTGTGTTATGTACAGTGCTACGCTCTCGCTGAGCCAGTGTGTTATGTACAGTGCTACGCTCTCACTGCGCCAGTGTGTTATGTACAGTGCTACGCTCTCACTGAGCCAGTGTGCTATGTACAGTGCTACACTCTCACTGAGCAAGTGTGTTATGTACAGTGCTATGCTCTCACTGAGCCAGTGTGTTATGTACAGTGCTACGCTCTCACTGAGCCAGTGTGTTATGTACAGTGCTATGCTCTCACTGTGCCAGTGTGTTATGTACAGTGCTATGCTCTCACTGTGCCAGTGTGTTATGTACAGTGCTACGCTCTCACTGAGCCAGTGTGTTATGTACCGTACTACGCTCTCACTGAGCCAGTGTGTTATGTACAGTGCTACGCTCTCACTGAGCCAGTGTGTTATGTACAGTGCTACGCTCTCACTGAGCCAGTGTGTTATGTACAGTGCTATGCTCTCACTGAGCCAGTGTGTTATGTACAGTGCTACGCTCTCACTGAGCCAGTGTGTTATGTACAGTGCTATGCTCTCACTGAGCCAGTGTGTTATGTACAGTGCTACGCTCTCACTGAGCCAGTGTGCTATGTACAGTGCTACGCTCTCACTGTGCCAGTGTGTTATGTACAGTGCTACGCTCTCACTGAGCCAGTGTGTTATGTACAGTACTACGCTCTCACTGCGCCAGTGTGTTATGTACAGTGCTACGCTCTCACTGCGCCAGTGTGCTATGTACAGT
The DNA here is from genome assembly GCA_029718625.1 of Synaphobranchus kaupii. NCBI lineage: Eukaryota > Metazoa > Chordata > Actinopteri > Anguilliformes > Synaphobranchidae > Synaphobranchus > Synaphobranchus kaupii. Next base: position 43,855,112 of record CM056386.1, on the reverse strand, counting down.
ACTACGCTCTCACTACACCAGTGTGCTATGTACAGTGCTACGCTCTCACTGCGCCAGTGTGCTATGTACCGTGCTACACTCTCACTGCGCCAGTGTGCTATGTACAGTGCTACACTCTCACTGCGCCAGTGTGCTATGTACAGTGCTACGCTCTCACTACACCAGTGTGTTATGTACAGTGCTACGCTCTCACTGAGCCAGTGTGTTATGTACAGTGCTACGCTCTCACTGAGCCAGTGTGTTATGTACCGTACTACGCTCTCACTACACCAGTGTGCTATGTACAGTGCTACGCTCTCACTGCGCCAGTGTGTTATGTACAGTGCTACACTCTCACTGCGCCAGTGTGCTATGTACGGGCTCAATCCTGGGAGAAGCTAAGAAAACTAATCACTCAGACCTTATGATATAGGTAACATCTGTGAAAGCAAAATTAAACATGTCCCAGTGTCTGCTGCCAACACAATTACGTGTGTGGGAGTGGATGATAGGCAAACTGATAAAACTAGCATTCTTGCAGTCTGATAATTCTTAACTTGGAGCAGTCATGAGGGATGGTGATTCGTTTTTTTGGTTGTCACGGTGCCATGTTTGAATGAATTTCCCAAAGCTAATGCTAGCGTAGCCTACTAAAATCAGGTTATCAAAGACCATGTAAAAAGCATTGCTTACTGATGCCAAGTGGCAGTTTAGAGATGTTTTCTTTTTCCTCGGCCAGTAAAAGCATGGTTCTATCCCTCCGAGATATTACGTTCAGTGAGCATTACTGTTCATTTGTATGAAATTCAACTTTGGTGTGACCGCCTTGCTCCACGGCGGTAATCATCTTGATTTCCAAGGTCACGATGGCCAATGACTTGTAATTGAAGGCATTTGGTCTGGCAATGATAAATGCCACAGGGCTGTAATTTATGAGCCGTTTGCCTTGCCAGACATGAAGCAGGTCCCACTCAAAAATATATGACACTAAGTGTGATTATTTAAGATCTCAGATCTTGTGATTACTTTAGATATGTAATCTTTTACAAGAATACTACAGTAAGAAGCAGTATCAGTAAAGCATAAGTTAGTACAAATGCTTGAATATCAGTGAGCATATTATTAGTACTTAATTAATGCATCATGTAACTCAAAATATGAAGTGGTACACATTTCCATTGAATATATAGGTCCCTCAGTGCTTCAGTTTGCTTCAAGTACTGTTTAATTATGTAATTCAGTTCACTAGGTCTGCCAACTTTTTTAACACACACGCATACCTGTGAATGAATGTATACGTACTGTGCTATTGAATATACGCAAGAATAGGGCTGAGAAAATACAAAGACAAAATATCAAAAAAAGACCATCATTTAGTTTCAAAATTTTGCTTGTGAATTTGATCACATTATACAGGTAAATTCTAAATACAACGTGTGTGCATAGATTTGTTGTCATAGTTTTATTCTTTATTCCATTGGAATTGTTCTGTTCTATGCATACTCTTCTTGTATGTATGTATATGTATTTCTTGATTTTTGTTAACATACGGGTGTAATTGAAGGAGGAAGTAGGGAAGGTTATGTGAAACAGACTTTGCTGTCATTTAAAGCGGTACTGCATGAGAAAATGTCAAAATCTCCGAAAGAAATTTGTTCTCTGCGGCCATTTTACAAACCGCATCATCACGGCATCCACACGATTAGCTGCGCTTTGCACTGAGGAACAGGGTGATTGGCATCCAAGAAAAGAAAACAAGCGTCTTGTCCAGCGTACGCCTTCCAGCAGCGTTGGCTCCCTGCTTTCCTTCCTCCGGCCATTTTAATAACATGCTCCATATTCTCAGCGAGAAGCTCAACCAACTGAGAGATCAGCCGAGTGTGCAATAAGAAACCAAATGCAAGATACTGAGAGATCAGCCGAGTGTGCAATAAGAAACCAAATGCAAGATACTGAGAGATCAGCCGAGTGTGCAATAAGGAACCAAATGCAAGATACTGAGAGATCAGCCGAGTGTGCAATAAGAAACCAAACGCAAGATATTGAGAGATCAGCCGAGTGTGCAATAAGAAACCAAATGCAAGATACTGAGAGATCAGCCGAGTGTGCAATAAGGAACCAAATGCAAGATACTGAGAGATCAGCTGAGTGTGCAATAAGGAACCAAATGCAAGATACTGAGAGATCAGCCGAGTGTGCAATAAGGAACCAAATGCAAGATACTGAGAGATCAGCCGAGTGTGCAATAAGAAACCAAACGCAAGATACTGAGAGATCAGCCGAGTGTGCAATAAGAAACCAAACGCAAGATACTGAGAGATCAGCCGAGTGTGCAATAAGAAACCAAATGCAAGATATTGAGAGATCAGCCGAGTGTGCAATAAGAAACCAAACGCAAGATACTGAATTGTAAACATTCTGAAAAATGTACAGGTAGATGTATGCAAACAGTGATTTTTTCCCCAATTCTGCTAAAGCAAGATATTGTTATCTCAAATTACATTAATCTAGTGTTATAGTTTCCCATGAACACAGATTTGCTGAAGAAATGTGAGATAATCTAAATGGTAATAGATGGCTGGGTAATAGGGAATCTATCAAAGGAAATAGTCCCTTTTCTACCGTAGGAACCTTTCCGGTACTCAGGAATGTTTTGCAGAATAGGAAGTGATGTACAGTATATTACTATGCAGATTGGGAGGGTGAGCCTCCAGGTTGCGTCAGGGCGTGGGCTTGAACCAGGAGAGGGTCGGAGCTGCCGGAGCGCTCTGGGCGCAGTCGAGCTGGCACAGCAACACTGCAGGGGGTCAATGCAATGAACCCCTCCCTACCTGTGCCACACTGTAACCATTTACGCTCCAGCCAGAGTTTACGCCAACGCACTCAGGGTTCAACTCCAGACCACGAGGCACCACAGAACACTGTGAACCAGTGGTTTAGCAGCACACGCCACTCGACACCGCCATGGGGGTATACTAAGAAACAGGATTACTCAGTTAGCTGGATAACTGCACTGAGAAAAACCCAGAACAGCTCTTTTTAACCTCTGTCCATGTTCCATATGTGGAAGGGTTCCGGGTTTTTTTAGTGCAGTTATCTAGCTAACTCGGTAAATCTGCTTCGTAGAGTATAGAGCCTACCCCCAAGATCCCTTCAATTTCAGACTGCAAGGCAATTTTGCATTTAATTTAGATTCCAATGTTCACAGCCTGAGCCACAGACACTGCTGTTTATGTACTGGGGGTGAACAGAATTTAAATAAGACTTTTTTCCCCCTCTCTCTGGGTCTCTGGGTCCATGATGGATGCAACTTCAAACTTTTGCCGCTGCATAACCAGTCATAAACTTTTTTCCCCTCATCATCACCATGTAAAGTTGCACAAATACAAGCTTTGAGGTGCATAGTACTTACTGTAAGCTACTAAGAAAGGCTGCGTCGGTTCAGCTTTTACACACTGAGATTAATGTGGGCGTTTATTTATCTCTGTCTGTCACCGTCTCTCTTAATGCCGTCTGTCCTGGAGCCAAGCCTACCGCTAGCTCAAGGAAAACACGCCGTTATTTTCTTTGGCTGCGGGTCCTCTGCACATCCAAAAAAAAAAAAAGCTAGAAAGCAGAGGAGACTCCTCTGAACTTTTAAACTCTGATACCTATCGACGGATGCTTTTTTTTATTGCGGTTTCTCAACACGTTGTTGTGTGATCGCGATCTGTAATTACTAATAAAACAAGGTTTACGTGAGTAATTTCTGAATGATAAATGAGGATTCCGCATGCGGTTCCAAACGTCAAATAACGCCTCCCAGCTCCTCTGGAATGTTGGAGCCAGCTTGATGCTGTGATAAGCTGATTTGTTATTTTGTTTAAGTCAACAGTTTGCCCACGTTGGTCAGATGATCAAGATTTATAAGAAGAACCGATGCGCCGTGGTGCAGTCAATGTTTTACAATGTCCATAATGGACGTGGAAAAAGCCTGAAAGAGATTGTAAACAAAAATCAAATGAGATTTTAAGAAGATTCTAGAAGACATGAGTTGCTTTGGTCAATGTGCCATCGTAGCCTACCTCTCATTCAATCAGTAAACAGCAGCCCTTTTAAACGTGAGGCGACTGCATAGCAGATACGCCACTACAATGACAACGGCACAAAAACCATGGTCACTATTGTCGCTTTATGCTGTCGTCATGCACTATTTATTGTCATTTTTCTGCATTCAGAAATTTTGCCTGAAGCACAGCGAACACCTCCCCATGCTAATCAGGGCAGATAGCTAGTGTACAGCTGTCCAGATATTGGCACCTTTCTGCCATGCAATGAAACCCCAATAACACATTTTCTATTGCTTTTTTTTAAAGAAAAGTGAGGCAGAAAACTGCTATAGGCCTACCTGGTGTGATTCCGAGTCTGATTGTCCTTTGGGAACAGTGAAGGCTATTGGAATTTAATGCAGTAGAAGCTTGCTTCATAAAATAAAATGAGCATTTCTGTTCAGCACATAAAATCTCTCTTAACCTGTTTCACATAAAACACTAAACCTGGAGATTAAAATTTGACATGAACATTGCCCATTATCCTGCAAAAAAAAAAGGAAGTGAATTTGCCATGTTAAGTTGCGGTTTGTTAGTGGGCCTGGGCGTGAACCTAGACGTCTAGCTAGCTAAAACTCTACTCATTAATCATAAAAGCCTCAGCTTGATATGTGTGTGTGTACTTATGTCTGTAAACACTTGCATGTCTGTAATTTCTTTATTCTTAGTTACCACAACAGTGTGTTTCCCTTTCTCTTAGTGTGTGATTATACATGTTTCTCACACTCAGAATAGTGTGTGATTATACATGTTAACCCCTCTGGCAGGAAAAAAGACCAGACCAGTTAACCCACAAATGTCGACTGTCACTTTGAGCTCAAGTAGCAAAGCCACTAATTGCTTGTTCACTTGTGGGTTTTGCCGAGATGTTGTTAAGCTTTGTGTTGTGACACAATAAACAGACGGCACTCATGTAAAGAAAGTGCTCTCGCTAGGATCTTGCTTGCCACTTTTCAATTTGTTTTGCAAAATGTATGGAGTCACATTTCACAATATCCATATGGCGAAGTAATAATAATAATAATAATAATAATAATAATAAATTTGATTTATATAGCGCCTTTCATACATAAAATGCAGCTCAAAGTGCTTTACATGCAAAGGATAAAACAAGAAATAAAAACATCAAATAAATACAGCGAAAAACAGTTACAAAGAGCATTATAAAAATTAATTCTAAAAGAAAATGAAGTAAAAACAAACATTAAAACACATAAAAACACAAGACACAGGGGATAAACATAAGATGGAATCAGTTAATTAAAAGCTTTACAGTAAAGGTAAGTTCTAAGCTGCTTCTTAAAAAGTGAGAATTTGTTGAGTTATGTTGTGGGTTGAGAGAGCCACATCCTGAGCAAAACCCCACCAAATAAGGAAGGAGGAGACACTTATAATCTCCTAAATGTGGTTACTTCTGAAACTAAGAGACAGAAGTGATCGTTTCCGCCCCCTCCCCTCCTCCTTCCTCATGACATACATGTATTGTATTTCTCATCAGCATAGGTGGGGTAGTTCTGTGGTTCTGGGTGTACAGGGGTTAATGGCCCTGTACAGCATGGCGTTGTGTGTGGCACACTATCCTGAGGTTTGATGGTAGTCCAGTCTGTGTAATGGGATCTGATTGTGGTTTGGTCAGTGGTGCAGCAGTTGTGGTCCGGTCAGTGGTTCTGTGACGGTGGTCCGGTCTGTGGTTCTGTGACTGTGGCCTGGTCTGTGTTTCTGTGATGGTGGTCCGGTCTGTGGTGCAGCAGTTGTGGTCCGGTCAGTGGTTCTGTGACGGTGGTCCGGTCTGTGGTTCTGTGACTGTGGCCTGGTCTGTGGTTCTGTAATGGTGGTCCGCTCTGTGGTTCTGTGATGGTGGTCCGGTCTGTGGTTTTGTGAGGGTGGTCTGGTCTGTGATTCTGTGACTGTGGTCCTGTCTGTGGTTCTGTGACGGTGGTCTGGGCTGTGGTTTTGTGTCTGGGGTCCGGTCTGTGGTTCTGTGACAGTGGTCTGGTCTGTGGTTTTGTGAGGGTGGTCCGGTCAGTGTTTTTGTGACGTTGGTCTAGTCTGTGGTTCTGTGAGGGTGGTCCGGTCAGTGATTCTGTGATGGTGGTCCAGTCAGTGGTTCTGTGAGGGTTGTCTGGTCAGTGGTTCTGTGGCAGTGGTCCCATCAGTGGGTCTGTGAGGGTGGTCTGGTCTGTGGTTCTGTGACGGTGGTCCGGCAGTGGTTCTGTGAGGGTGGTCCGGTCAGTGGTTCACTGACGGTAATCCGGTCTGTGGTTCTGTGAGGGTGGTCCGGTCTGTGGTTCTGTGACGGTGGTCCCATCAGTGGGTCTGTGAGGGTGGTCTGGTCTGTGGTTCTGTGATGGTGGTCCGGTCAGTGGGTCTGTGAGGGTGTTCTGGTCAGTGGATCTGTGACGGTGGTCCGGTCTGTGGTTCTGTGAGGGTGGTCTGGTCAGTGGTTCTGTGAGGGTGTTCTGGTCAGTGGATCTGTGACGGTGGTCCGGTCTGTGGTTCTGTGAGGGTGGTCTGGTCAGTGGGTCTGTGACGGTGGTCCGGTCTGTGGTTCTGTGAGGGTGGTCCGGTCAGTGCTGCGGTGAGCGTGTTGTTCTGAAGGCCACTGGAGGAGCACTGAGGCACACCACAACCCAAAGAACACGCATTAATCATCTGGAAGAGTTTACTGTTAAAGTAGCAGAAGAGTTCAGCTCAGCGCAGGAGTCAGGCTCTCTCCGCAAGCACCCCAAACCCCCACCTCTACAGCCCCTCTCCCCCAAACCCCCACCTCTACAGCCCTCTCCCCCAAACCCCACCTCTACAGCCCCTCTCCCCCAAACCCCACCTCTACAGCCCCTCTCCCCCAAACCCCCACCTCTATAGCCCCTCTCCCCCAAACCCCACCTCTACAGCCCCTCTCCCCCAAACCCCACCTCTACAGCCCCTCTCCCCAAACCCCCACCTCTACAGCCCCTCTCCCCCAAACCCCACCTCTACAGCCCCTCTCCCCAAAACCCCCACCTCTACAGCCCCTCTCCCCAAAACCCCCACCTCTACAGCCCCTCTCCCCCAAACCCCACCTCTACAGCCCCTCTCCCCCAAACCCCACCTCTACAGCCCCTCTCCCCCAAACCCCACCTCTACAGCCCCTCTCCCCCAAACCCCCACCTCTACAGCCCCTCTCCCCCAAACCCCCACCTCTATAGCCCCTCTCCCCCAAACCCCCACCTCTATAGCCCCTCTCCCCCAAACCCCCACCTCTACAGCCCCTCTCCCCCAAACCCCCACCTCTATAGCCCCTCTCCCCCAAACCCCCACCTCTATAGCCCCTCTCCCCCAAACCCCACCTCTACAGCCCCTCTCCCCCAAACCCCCACCTCTATAGCCCCTCTCCCCAAAACCCCCACCTCTATAGCCCCTCTCCCCCAAACCCCACCTCTACAGCCCCTCTCCCCAAAACCCCACCTCTACAGCCCCTCTCCCCCAAACCCCCACCTCTATAGCCCCTCTCCCCAAAACCCCACCTCTACAGCCCCTCTCCCCCAAACCCCCACCTCTACAGCCCCTCTCCCCCAGCCCCCAAACCCCCACCTCTACAGCCCCTCTCCCCCAGCCCCCAAACCCCCACCTCTACAGCCCCTCTCCCCCAAACCCCACCTCTACAGCCCCTCTCCCCCAAACCCCACCTCTACAGCCCCTCTCCCCAAAACCCCACCTCTACAGCCCCTCTCCCCAAAACCCCCACCTCTACAGCCCCTCTCCCCCAAACCCCCACCTCTACAGCCCCTCTCCCCCAAACCCCCACCTCTATAGCCCCTCTCCCCAAAACCCCACCTCTACAGCCCCTCTCCCCAAAACCCCCACCTCTACAGCCCCTCTCCCCCAAACCCCCACCTCTACAGCCCCTCTCCCCAAAACCCCACCTCTACAGCCCCTCTCCCCAAAACCCCACCTCTACAGCCCCTCTCCCCCAAACCCCCCACCTCTACAGCCCCTCTCCCCCAAACCCCACCTCTACAGCCCCTCTCCCCAAAACCCCCACCTCTACAGCCCCTCTCCCCAAACCCCACCTCTACAGCCCCTCTCCCCCAGCCAAGGGGATGTGTTTGGTTTAACCCAAACAGCCTGGATAAGACAGAGCCAGGGCCATTACTTGCCTGTCTGCAGTGGTTTGAGTCAAACCCCAAGAACGTGATGCTCCCTTTCCTTCTCTCTCCTCACTAACATGCAAACAGGCGCACTTACACACACACACACACACACACACACAAACTTGTGCATGCACCTATATAGACACACACACACGTAGCCAGCACTCTCAGAAATAAAAGTACAGTGGAGGTACATTTTTGCTTTTTAAGGAAGTACAATTTCTCAATGTACCCTGAAAGTACAATAATGTTAAATGTGGGTACTAATGTGTACCATTTACAAGCAAAATAAGGTCCAAATGTGTTATGTATTCCCGGCTAGGGGTACAATTGTATGTACCTATCCGAGTCACAAGCGTTTGTACCTTTTCAGGCACTTTTTTTGTACCTACCTTTTTTTCTGAGAGTGCAGCATCATGGGTCAGCTGTTGTTTGTACCCCCCTGCCCACACACACACACACACACACACACACAGGGGGTCTTCTGTCTCTCTATATCCCAGCAGTATCGGAGGTTACTCCTGTCCATAAGAGTGTGACGGACTGGTACTGGCAGCCCCCCCCCCCTATAACTGCATGTCTTACTCGGAGCGGCAGCACGAGGAGGCAGCACAAAGCCTTTGATCTCAGCAGAGCAGGGAACTCGTTCTCCCAGGAGCAAATGTACGAAAGCAGACGCTGTCAGACCCCAGCTTCACCAGGGGGGAATGGAAATAGCCAACGGGCCGCTGAAGCCTGGCGGGAACCTTATTTATTGTTAATATCAGCAAGATGGGCCCTGTCACCCCAGACCCCCGATCCACTAACGTGCCTGTAAAGTGTCAACCGTCCCCCTGGCCTGTCAAGAGTGGCTGAAACCAGATCCATCATGGGACATGACAAGCAAAATGTGCTGTTTTTTAAGGATTTTACAGGTCTTGAGGATCAGATTTTTGACAGACCTTTTTTTAATGCCATTTTGCATGTGGTATTTGCTGGCTGACCGATGGTGCTGTAAGGTCTCCAAAATAAATTCATGACATAAAATGAATAAATATTGCCTTGTGATACCGTTCTACGCATGAGATGGAAGAGCTTTGATACCAAGTGATGTCTTGGAAAGGTTACCAGAAACAAAAATCACAAACAGAGACACAGAGCGCTCGTTTTTTGACATAGCTTGGCCTCTGCCCGTCATGGGGACGGCAGCTCTTTTGGCTCGCGGTTTTAATTATCGTCATTACTTTTAATCACTCATGCTGTTGGAGGGATTGGCATAAATTATACTCTAAATGAGAAAAAATGCGAACACATACATGATTTATTGCAATGTGGGCCGGCAGCCCAGCTCTGTGGTTGATGTGCTAAGCCACAGAAGCGTGTTGATGTTCTCCCGTGCCAGGGAAACTCCCACATTTTGGACAGACCTACAGCGGCGGTTAATTGCAAAGACCATCAAGATGGCTCTGTGATGATCCCGGTTTGCAGGGTTGCTCAGCGTTGAATCTGCCGCGCGTCGCGGCTGTGCGTCCCCCCGCGCTGGAATTTGCAGATAGCTCTCCTTTTAACCTGCAGGTCCTTTAAAAATCACGTCTAATTAAAAAAAGGGAGAGAGAAACGTCTTTCTCAATAGAATCTAACGGGTAATACCGAGTCTACCGTATGACTTTGGTGAGAAATAACATCGGGACGTGGTGAGCGGAAATTGAAACACTGCTGCAGATAACCCGGGTCCTGCGTCTGGTGACAACCGTAGCCCTCCAAGAATACGTCTCTTCGGAAAATAAATGCGAAAGCTATGGCCATAATAAGTCATGAAAACGCGTGGAAAAATACAGGAAGATATATATGGCAATAGTTGGGATTAAATCAAAAGGCTGACCCACACTTCGAGGCCACACATAACATAAAAACGCGTGGCTGCTTCGCTATATGCCAAAACCATGCAAAATTATAGCACGTGGGATACTTGCCACTGTCCAATCAGCTGACTATCCTTTGCAAATAATAATAATGCCTTGAATTTATATAGCGCCTTTCTTACACTCAAAGCACTTTACAATGAAGAGGGGGAAACTTGCCTCAACCACCACCTTTGCAAACCGTCCAATGAGAGACCTGCGACTATCAGTCATTAACACTTCATCAGTAATTTCAAATAAGAAATGTCTCTATTATGGGACGATTAAACTGCTTACTCGTTACATAAAATGTCTGGTATTATTCGTACCGTCCTTATTTCCTGGAGATATTCTAGAAAAGGATGTCCAAGGGTACAAAAATAAGTGTGGTTTCAACCCCTGAAATTGATCACAAGTTCGGTGCCATGTTCTCTGCTGTACCCGAAATGACTTCTCTATGTGCAAGCATGTCTATGTGCAAGCATGTAGAATTTAAAAGTTAAAAAAAGGGCTCATTTAATATTGTTTTTAAGTTAGCAGTAAAGTAGATTAGCTGGTGTTCAGGAGAGTTATTTCTGTGTCTGTGTGACTGTGATGAAAATTTAAAAAAAAGTTATACCACTACCACCACTACTGCTATTTCTACTACTACTACTACTAATAATAATAATAATAATAATAATAATAATAATAATAACAATAGTAATAGTAATAATACCTTTATTTGACATTTCTGCAGTTTCTCCAAGAAGTGCTGTGTCTCCCTCTACTGGGAGAAAATGAGTATGTTAAAACCCAGTGTAAATCAATGAGGTTTCAGGTGTGTGTAGCCCACAGAGTTCCATATTTGTGTAACCTGTGTGATTCTGTGAATGCAGTCCTAGTCTGTGCCTGTATGTATGGGTTGTGTGTGTGTGTGTGTGTGTGTGTGTGTGTGTGTGTGTGTGCACTCAGTGTGTGTGTGTGTGTGTGTGTGTGTGTGTGTATGTGTGTGTGTGTGTGTGTGTGCACTCAGTGTGTGTGTGTGTGTGTGTGTGTGTGAGTGAGTGAGAGAGAGAGATCACACTGAGCAACAGCTGCGGCCATGAAAGAGTAGGGGGGGGGTTGCTTGGATGCCGATCTCTGCGTGAATCTAAAATGGTGAGTATTCAATTCCTCTTCCGAATTTTGCAATATAGCAAAACTTTGTAACATCTCTTTCCCCGAGGGGACTTTAGAATTCAGCCAAACGAGTCAATCATTCCGACCGTACTTTTGACCAAGACACATTAGGCTATTCCAGAACTGGCAGCGCACCATCTGTGAAAACAGTTTGTTCGAGAGCCTTGACACTAGGCCTCGACATCCCGCGGAGGGGACACCGCCATCTCTCTTCGCTCGCTCGCTCTTCACCTCCGTCTTTCTCTCTTTCTCGGCTTTCTCGAGGCTCAGTAACACCGTCCCCCTTCCCCGACGCTCAGCTGTGCTTCTTTTGTTTTATCTTCCTTCTGGAATATTCCTCCCTAATCCAGTGAAAGATGGATGTCTCCCCTCCACCTCTCTGCTCTAGGCGCTCCACGCCATTAAGGAGCACTTACTCGTCCCATAAAAGATAATCTAATCGTGGCCCGTCTCCACCACGATCCATCTGGGACCGTAATGGGACGGCAGTTTAAAAAAAAAAAAAACAGAACAGGTTCAATTTACTATTAATATCTGTGAGGAAGTACATGTAATATACACAGGTTGTCAGCTCCTTCTGTAAACAAGGGTGAGTGAAACCCCTGGTGGTGATGCGATGTTTAGATTTTGGAGGGGGGGGGGGGGGTCACGTGGGCGTCCTGCAGACCCCCGTTCCCCTGCTCTTCGCTCCTGGGGAGAGGCAAGGGGCTGCCCCTGGAAATTCTCCCGTTTTTCCCGAAGGTGTGTTTCCCGGGAGTCTGTCTCCGTAGAAACGCTGTGATGGAAAGCAGAAGACGAGCAGGTGGCTCCTCCCACTCTGCGTTGGAAGGGGGAGGGGGGAGTTTTGCGGAGCCTATCATGTCCGGCCACCGGGGAGAGAGCGGCTCCTAAGAGCCACCACGTTACTTTCCATTCATAAAACATTTTTAAATGAGATACCCCTACATTAATTCCATCTTTGGAAAGACACGGTAGTTCACTTATTTTGTTTTCTTTCTCCCACTTGTTGCCGTGATCATGGACCTCTGGCCATTTGAACAATAAGAGGCATGAAATCTTGAAAATGCGGAGGAAAAAGATTGCCATGGATACAATTATGATGATGTTGGTGAGACGACCGCAGGACTCAAGTGACCAATGGCAAGTTTCAGTGATTTTCCCTGAACTTTCTCCAGCCACTGGGAGGCGCTGCATGGATTATTTCCTCTGACCTGCTGCTATCTTAGGCCTCACCACGACACCACAGAGCAAGTCTCATTGACATACCACCCCACCATCGGCCCTCTTTTGAATGCCAAGCTTACTGTTATTCGCACGTTGCACAGAACGCCCTTCACATCGCCGACCTTGGGCCTGGACTCAGTTAAACCCAAGGTTGAAAAGCTTGTTACTGAAAGCTGAAAGCTTTCCTTCTGTGTCCACTGGAAGACTTAGGAATCTGCAGGATATCAACAGCCATAGTGCTGTATGTTTCAGAGGCTCAGTCAGTGAGAGGATCACTTTTTTTATTTTTCTACATCGATGGCTTATCCTTAGAACAGGCCGGCCTTGCTAGACTTGTTCCTGAAGATCTAACCTGTGTGGTGGTCATAATATTTCAATCAATCAATCAATTAAACCTTCAGAGACATTGAAAACACTGAATGAAATACCAGATTCATGTGGTGCCATTAAACTGATTTTACATGAATACATATTAAATATTTTATAACTAAATATATTATAGCTAAGATATTAAAAAGGAAAACAATATCACTGAAAATTGGCCTAGTACATGATCCACCAGAATAGTTTGCTAGCTTACTGGCAGTAATACCATATATTGTAATATTATACATATTTATACAGTTTGTTCCGTGCGTTGTGATTGGCCAAGACGCATATGACATCACATGGACCTCATCAACGGCCGGGATCACACCACTCTTGTTTACATTCTAACTGATAATTTGTTGGGAAAAAAATATATATATTTTTTTTTAAATGGGTTTCATGAAGGAACTATGTACTATTTGTTGGCAGAGCTAAATAAACAGCAAAATCGTAATCAGTTGTCTCAATCATTATTTGATAGAGATTTTATAGGCTAGTAGAACTGTTGTATTCAAGAGTTCTGTCTGTGGCCTCGTGCCTTAACAGCCGTGATATACAGTATAACAGCACTCCATCTCGTGTGATATTGCTTAAATATTTTTCATGACTAAAGAAACATATAATTCATCAACATATGACAATATTATGTGTGTTCTTTAAATTTTGTGATGTGTAGCGTTAGTTTGTGCACTGGACGTTATGACTTGAAAGCAACAAAAGGACTTGACGGTTAAAAACGTTCCTACGGAAAGGTTCCTGTGAAGCAGAATTACCCAGCATGCCCATCAACATTACATTGTGAAGTTAACAGGGTCTGTGAAGGATTAGTTTTGATTTGTACCTCCAGGAGGTGCTGGTACCTGTTGTGTCTGACAAACTGAGGGCTGGATGTTGAGTTCAGAGGAACCGCTGTTTTTAAATGAATGTCCTGTTTGCGTTGGCGAGCGACGGTTCAGGATTCAGTGCTGGAGTCCAGAGGTGCTACGGAGGACATGAGCTCCCCCTTACACCCCCCCCCCCCCCCTACACAGCCCAACAGCAGGCCAGACTTATCACCGTCTTTCATTAACCGAGGTCTCTGCATTTTTGCGAGCTTATCATATCTAATATTTACAGATCCATTTGTTTTCTTTAGATCCCACAGCTGCGCTAATGTTCTCCCCCTACACCCCCCCCCCCCCCCCCCCCCCCCCCAACCCCCTCCACCCAAACAGATGTTCCCCTTTGCTGCTACCCTTTTCTCTCATGTCCCGTGGGGGGCCTCTGTAAAACATAGCGCCTCTCGACTCGGCGGGGGTTCTGGCGGAGCGTACTCACAGCGGGCCCAGCGCCGACCCGCGGACCGCTCCGATCCGCCCGTAAACAAACGCAGAACCAAGGAGCCGGAGCCAGGAACTCCACAGCGGTGAATGTCGGTCTGTAAGATGGGATCTGCTGGGCACAGATAGATTCAAAGAGGCTGAAGGTCACAAACACACACATACACATACACAGACAAATGCTTACACACATACACACACTTGCTTTGTTTACACATACGCGTATACACAGGCATGGATGCACACACACTCGCACGCATACACACACGTGCTCTCTCTCGCTGTCACTCACAAACACGCACACACACACACACACACAAAACACTTGACACACAAACAAATGCGTACACACATACACAGGCTTGCTTGTTTACACACATGCATATACTCACACAAGGACGCATTATGCACAAACGCACAGATGCACACACACTCGCATGCATATACATACAAGCTCTCTCTCTCACACAAACACACACACACTCGCACACACAGACATGCATACACACACACACTCACACACAAACACAATCACACATATACACACACATGCTCTCTCTCACACACACACACACACACACTCACACACAAACACAATCACACATATACACACACATGCTCTCTCTCACACACACACACACACACTCTCGCACGCACACACAATCACATGTATATACATGCACATGTTCTCTCTCTCACGCACACACAGTCACATGCGCACGCACACACACACAATCAGACATATATACACACATGCTCTCTCTCTCTTTCACACACATGCACCACACTCACACACAGACGCACACACACACACACACAATCAGACATATATACACACACATGCTCTCTCTTTCACACACACGCACACACACACTCACACACACGCACACACACACACACACACACACACGTGATCCAGAGAGACTACAGTGGGAACCGCCTGTGTTTTTATAGGGCTCCCTGCAGGACCCCTCTGTTTTGCTTCTAAAACAAACTTCCAGCGTAGTTATGCAACGGCCTGAGAGGGGCCCCCCAGCCAGCGCAGCCCCGAGCGAGGCCACAGGGGGCAGAAAAGGGGCCTTGAACCAACGCGCTCCCTGCTGGTAGAGCGCAGTGCAGCGGAGCCTGACCCCTTTATTCACTCTCACATCCTCCGGCTGTGTTTACCGCCATCGCCGCCACTCGGGTTTCGCCACCACCGTCGCTGCGAATGCCGACGGCCTTTTCCTTTGTAACTCCATCTCACCGCGCCGCTGCGGCTTGCTACGAAAGGTGGGAAATCCAGCTTCAGTGGATAAAAGTCCTCCCCAGTATTTTGTTCCAATCACCTGGACTTTCTAATTAGCACACACTGCAAAAAATATCTGTCTTAACAAGTGTTTTAGTCTTGTAATTTTTTTTTGAGAGTGTTTTAGAGATTTATATATTTTTTTTAGAGATTAAGTACAAAATATTAGCTTGTTTTAAGTTTTCTGCTTGACAAGTGAAATTATCTCACCTCATTGGCAATATTTTTGTCTTATTTAGAAAAAAGTAATAGAAATAAGATTTAAAGTCTAAATATAAAGACTAAAATGCTTGTGAAGATTGACTTATTTGTTGGTTTTTGCAGTGCAGTTCTTCAGCCAGGAGGTAGAACTGATTGGTGAAATCAGCTGGCTGTGTTCATGGGTGGAAGAAACACATGGCAGGACTTTTACTTTCTGACCCCTGGACTTTCCATCTGTTTGGCGCAGACAAAGAGTGTGCATACCCCTACTGACTGAGGAGTGGGACCTGCCCCTGCTATCACACAGGATGGTCTAAGCATTATTTCATTTTTTTAACATCATTGTTTCTCTGCATTGACATTTTTAACAATGTTTATTCAATCTTGAGTAACTGTATTCATGTCCAATGTGCTGCTCCCCCCCCAGCAAACGCAATCAGTCTATGTAGAACTGTACTCAATTAAGCTTGTTTTAATATGCAGTAAATGCACCACCCCAGGTTTCTTGGGTCTGAAGTGATTTTAAGGTGGAAAAAAAACCCAGCATGCTCGGATGCTCGACAGTCCAACGGGACCAGGGTTGAGAACACCTAGTGAACTGTACTGGATTGTACTGGATTATTCTGGACAGTACTGGATTGTACTGGATTATACTGGACAGTACTGGATTGTACTGGATTATACTGGACAGTACTGGATTATACTGGACAGTACTGGATTATACTGGACAGTACTGGATGGTACTGGATTATACTGGACAGTACTGGATTGTACTGGATTATACTGGATTGTACTGGATTATACTGGACAGTACTGGATTATACTGGACAGTACTGGATTGTACTGGATTATACTGGACAGTACTGGATTGTACTGGATTATACTGGATTGTACTGGATTATACTGGACAGTACTGGATTATACTGGACAGTACTGGATTGTACTGGATTATACTGGTGGACAGTACTGGAATGTACTGGATTATACTGGACAGTACTGGATTGTACTGTGGGTAGTACTAATCATACTGTAGCTCTATCCATTTACTGTTCCATTCTGATTATCAGGGAAAGACCATAAAAATTTAAAAAATCCCCCCTCCGCTGCAGATTAATATTGGGGATATTTAGAGGGTTTTTTTATATATGCTTTAGCCACATGGGATAGATAATAACAGTTTTTTTTTTTTTTTTTTTACCGCTCCGTGTTATCAAATTTTACACCACAGATGTGCAGCCCACTGAATTTATAAGCAATCTGACGCAATCTCCAGACACTCTTTCACATCAGGTCCTTTGCTGCTTCCGATTCACTCGAGGCCTGTTTCCAGCGCCGTACATCGCGTGCTTTAGGATAAAAGGGACGCGCTTGTAATTACCGTACAGTTGATATCCAGTGGATTTTATTCGCTTTGCACACTCGCTTGCGTCTGGACATGAATATAAACATCATGCCTTCAGAGAAAAGGCCCGTTTTGAAGCAGGAGAGAAAACAGACGCTCTCCACGAGCAAATTTTAGAAGCGAAAGATTGAAACGCCTCACCCGTAGAGAGAGCCAATGGTTTCCACAGAGCCAGCCCAGGGCAGGATGGACCGCACTGCTTACACTGTCCAGAGGCCCCCTGCGACACAACTCAACCGTTTCGGTCAGCTCTTAGCCTCCCGCTTTGATGAACTAAAGCAGAAACGGCTCGGCTTTGATGAGCCGGCCTGCTGTTTCTCCGCCCGAGCCTTCGTCTTCGTCCTCGTCTTCTCCTCGTTCACCCTCCGCAGACGACCGTTACGTTCAAAGAGCCTCACGCTTGATTGGGCCTACATTAAGCAGGCTTTCATTACGTCACACGTTGCTTCAGTTCATGGCTTTCGTGCTAATCTTGCTAACGCTACCCTGGGAAGAAAACATAAATTAGCATTTCATTTTTAGAGATTAAAACCTGCATATATCACGGGCACATCACCTCAAGTTATCCACACACAAAAAAAAACATCTGCCAGCCACCGATGATGGACATTTGATTGCTTGTTTGTTTGGAAATGAACCGGCCCCATCCCACCTAGAGCCACACTGTTGTTCAGTGGCAGAAACCGTGCCACGGCCTGGAAGTCTCTTCCCAGATTCTGAGCGTTGCGCGGGGAACAAGAGCAATACGTCAAAAGCCAAACCAAAAACGACCTGCGAGTCTAAATGAAGTACGGGGGTCTGCAGCAGCTCCCTGCAGAAGATAACCTTGGCAGAGACGCTGAGGTGCGAGGGGGGTGAAGGGGTTTGGTTGTGAGCCTGCCTGGATCTGTCCCGGGATCGGCTGGCCGCACTTTTCCCCCTTTTTTCCTGCCCTATTCCCAGCTTTACGGGGCCTCTTTCCAAGCACATTATAGCACATTCCGAGCCATCTGCAAGCCGCCCGGTGGCCATGGCCGGAATTTGTTTCCTTGAGCTGGTGTAGGCCCGGTGTTTGTATGCTTCTCCAGAGAACCATATCAAAGCAGCAAGCTCTTGGCACTGTGTGTGTGTGTGTGTGTGTGTGTGTGTGCGTGTGTGTGCGCGTGTGCGCGTGCGCGTGTGCGTGTGCGGGTGCGTGTGCGTGTGTATATTCATTTTTTTTGTGAGTCTGTATGCCTGTGTGTGTATGCAAGCATGTGAGGGACCATGCACATGTGCCTTATGCATTTGTATACATGTGAGTGAGTGTGTGTGAATGTGCGTTAGTATGCTGGCGTATGCATGTGAGTGAGTGTGTGTGCATGCACATGTGTGTTATGCATTTGTATACATGTGAGTGTGTGTGTGTGTGTGTGTGTGTGTGTGTGTGTGTGTGTGTGTGTGTGTGTGTGTGTGTGTGTGAATGTGTGTTAGTATGCTGGCGTATGCATGTGAGTGATTCTGAGTGTGTGCACCTGTGTTTTCAGAGTTTGTATGTATGTGTGTCCAGGTGAGTAAGGGTGTGTGTGTGTGTCTTTTCTGTCCCCCCCCCCCCCCCCTCCCTCATGTGTGGAGGGTGGGCGGTGCAGTCCTTATTGGACCTGCCACTCCTCTCCCCCAGGACGACTGAGGTCAGCGCAGGTTGCGTCTTTTAGCGGAGCCCGATGACAGTGGCTGACATTACTCAGACATCACCTCCGACCCCAAACCCCGAACCGCCTTCATCGTCTTATAAATCACACGCCACTGGGGGGGCGGGGTCTTATGGTCCACACTCTGCCTCCTCATCATTCAAAATGACAAATTCCTCACCTATTTGTTTTTTACGTTTTTTTACGCTCACGATGGGGGAATGTTTTTTTTTTTTTCTTTTTCCCTGGTGATGCCACTCCCGATAATGGGAGTCTACTCAGAGTGTAGTCAGGGCGTATTGGACCTGAACACACGCAGGCACCAATGGGGGAAGCCTGGAGGCATCATGGCGCGGCCGTCCCGGGAATGCATCGGGCTCACCTGTGACAGGTGCAGGTTCCACGGCTGGCCAGTGAGCCTGTTTGGCCAGCGGGGAGAGAGGTTACAGATGCAGCACACGGCAGACTCCGTAAAGGCGTAAAAACGACCTCGTTAATTAGGTTCTGAAGAGGCGGGACCTCGGGCCTGGTGGGGCACAGCTGAATGAGTTTGAGGAGGAGGGGTCAGAAACTTCTCCACCCTCTGCTGCTCCCAGCCGCTGCTTTCCTCAATGGATTAATGAAGGCCTCCTGGGGGGGGGGGGGTCTCGTGGCGTAGCCTGTGGAACGCCGTCCGTCCGTGTGCTCATTGCGACCTGCGACGTTGGCGGTTCGAGTTAGGTAGGGGGGGTACAAAGTCAACGTGGTGCATCCATGATAGTCAGCAGCCACCCCCCGCCCCCCCCCCCCCCCCCCCCCAGTTTGAAATTGCTATCTCCTCCCCCTCCACATTCGCTCCCCTAAGACCCCCCCCCCCCCCCCCCCCCCAGTTTATTTCCAGACGGACTAGAGCCTGAGTCTAAGTTCACGTAAAATTCTACACTAATGTGGCTCCAGTATATGTGATACATTGGCATTGTGATAGATAGCCTAATGCTGCAGAGGTGAGGACGTTGTCTTATTATGCAGATATACTGTGCATACTTACTCCTGGCCTGACGTGAGGCCGAGGTGACGATAGGGGAAACATATGAAATGAAAGCCACTGGAAATTCTTCATTTCACTTTTTGATGAATCTATTTTCCCCCTTTTTTTGATGCTACTCTGAGGCCTTTGAGGAAGAGCAGTGGCCTACTCTATATTTCTAGCCACACCGCTGACACGCAGCGCTTTGGAGAGCCCGCAGACATTCAGACCCTACGGTGGAAGGGAAAATAAACCCTCTAAACGTCTTTCGGCACACGGTTCTCTTCTTGCCTGTTTTCTCGCCGATGTCATTACTTTTCACGCGACGCTCAATCTCTTAAGCACTCGCCGGCACCGCCCAACATCTGATTTCTACAAAGTTCACCGTTTTTTACATGTTTTGCGGCCCTTTCCACCAGTCCGGCCCGTCCGGTCCAATCAACAGCTGCGCTCAAAGAATTATACTCGCGGAAAGACGCGGCCGCCTGTGGGCTTTCCGCCTCTCTCCCAAACCGAAAAAAAAAAAGTTAGAAAAATCACCTGGGTAAACCGCACAGCCCAGCTCTACTTCCAAGCTTCTTTATGATGATCTCAGTGACGTTTTTATGACTGTTTGTTCAACGCCGGCTATGAGCGCGCCGGCTCTTTATCACGTTAGCGCCGATGGCGCGTTTTATTGGTTTAAACCCCGGTCTCCAGCGCTTGTCGCTACTCCAGATGCCCCTCCTCTGGAGCCCCGCTAGCCGCCTGATGACGAACAGGGGAGAAACCTTAGATCTTCCAAAAACATTCCCACATCGGAATACGGCGCGCAGCAATTAATAAGCATAACAGCGTCGATCCGGCGAGGGATTCGCCAGGATGTTCAGCTACAACTACTTGTCTCTTTTGTTTTATTTTCCGGAAATAAGATAAACAATGTTTATCGATAACAGCGATCGCAGTGATAGCCGAAGCCTTCTGAATAATGAATTAGCTGCGGGACAGTGGCCCGTAATATATAATGAAATAACGGTGAAAGGACCGCGCCAGAGGGAATAACTGGAATTCGGGTGGGACGGAGGGAAGCAGCTCCGAATGGCTTCCGTTCAGCTGCAAACGCCACCTGCAACATCTTTCATCCATTGTTCTGCGTTATGTCTTCCATATTTCAGGAGTGCCACACTTACGCACATCTCCCAGTATGTAGCGTGTAAAGCAGCTTGCCAGATCCGGCTTTATTTATTAACCAGATGGTAATATGGGTGTGGGGTGGATGATGGAAGGCAGGGAGAGGGGTGGGGGGGGGGGGGGGGGGATCCCAGATTTTATGGGATCTCAGAATCTATTTATAGGAAAGATTAAAAGTGAAGGTTTACTGGTATAAACTGGTAGTAGTCTCCATTGGGACAGCTTTTATTGCTTATTTGCTTCTTGACCTTATTGAGCTCCGGGGGCAACGGAATCTTCCCACTGTGCGGGGTGATTTATTTTCTGTCCACTGAACCAGAAAATCTGGACCATCAGTTGCTACATCCTCTCTCTGCCAGGCACTTAGACGACTACCATATGGGTCCGGCAGCGTGTTTCTCCACGCCTTTCACCAGCCACAACGTTTCTTTTCTTTTCTTTCTTTCTTTTTTTTTTTTTTTACTGCCCAGGTGACATCGTTCGTTGCGAGGAGTTGTGTAAAAAGGGATTTTAGTCGACCTGATTAATCTCTCTGGCAGAGTCAGCTAGTCTGAGTACCGGACTACTGTAGCTGAGAGAGAAAAAGAGACAGACAGACAGACAGACAGATACAGTAGAGAGACAGACAAACAGACAGACAGACAGACAACAGAGAGACAGAAAGAGAGGGAGAGAGATCAATAAAGTAGAGAAATAGATAGATAGAGAGACAGAGATACATAGAGAGAGAGAGAGAGAGAGAGACAGACTTTCCTGAGTGCATTAACACACGCGGTGAACGCCCTGCCGAGGATGTGTTCCGCCTACTTGATATTGACAGCTCTCAGAGTGCCAAGCTATTCTCCGCTTGCTACAATGAATCATGAGGTAAGCGTTCGAAGATGGCAAGGATATTCACAAACCTTCTCTTCACAGTCAGGTTTCCTAAATTAACAAATAAATAAAAGGTGGGGACCATCAAAGAGATGTATTTTTGTTTCCTAGCCATGCAAGAAACTAATATGAACATCTCCCTTTTTGCATGTTGTTAGGAATTTCTAGTATAAGGTCACATACACACTCTATGTTGTTTTTCTCTCTTTGATTTGGCACGTGGGTGCGTGATGGAGTTTCCTCCTCCTCGCGAGAGCTGAAAAGGGAGGTAGTCGGAAGGGGTGTGGGTGACTGGCGGAGATTTTTGAAGAGGTTTTTTACGTTTGTTTGACAGAAATAAAAAAACTGAATTTGGTTCTTATCAAAAATTTAAATAGACCTACAGACTGCTTAGTGGGCCCGACGGCATTGAAACCCACCACGCCGGCCCCTCGTTGCCTTCGTACGTCATCCCAGTGGAGATCGTGGGGGCTTTGTGGATTAGCTCCCAGTGGAGGGTTTATTTTGGGATGTCTCTGTACTAAAATGTGTGTCATTTTGTCCCGTGGTAGCAACGTCTCAGTGTGGAGCATTCCTAACCCTTATGCTATGAGTCACACGTCACACGGCAAAAAAAAAAGACTTTTCCTCCATGGACGTGATTTATTGAATGCAGTCACTATTACTGCACTGACTGAAGAGGGGCTGAATAACTGAAAAAAAAGCCACACTGGCTACGTCTGTCCAAAAAAATGCACTTTGTTTCATATGCGTGCAAGAATGCTGCTGGTTAGAGGGAAGTAATATATATGGTGAGTTTGTGCATAAGTGAGCATTTTTTAAGCAGGGTGATATCAGAGCAGGATTCTAATAATCAATCAGATGCCCGGTAGGCGGTAGCATAACGGCTAAGGAGCTGGACTTGTTGTAACTCAACAGTTGCAGGCTAGATTCATAGCTGGGTCACTGATTTTGTGTGCATG
The DNA here is from genome assembly GCA_029718625.1 of Synaphobranchus kaupii. Classification (NCBI taxonomy): domain Eukaryota; kingdom Metazoa; phylum Chordata; class Actinopteri; order Anguilliformes; family Synaphobranchidae; genus Synaphobranchus; species Synaphobranchus kaupii. Next base: position 43,832,411 of record CM056386.1, on the reverse strand, counting down.
GCTGAGCTACATAACCTCAGGATAGGCCCAGGCAAGTGGAATTGGTCAGGGGGAAATGCAATGTAATTATCGAAATGGGCTATATGGGGCTGGAGCAATGAGGGTCAGTGCAATTAAAATGGGTACCTGTGGTATGTTTTATAATGATCTATTATTGATGAGATTTGTGCTTATTGTACTGTGTGCTATATAAATGGAATGGACCGGATGAAGGTGTCTGCTTCTATCATATGCCTACTTGTATAATGATTCAATTTGAAGGTCATTAGGGTCAAGCTATACATTGTCAATGCCGTATGCATAAGGAATGAAATTGTACGTTTGCTTGCTCCCTTGAAGTGATCACATCACTCAATGCAAACACTTGCAGTAAATAAAAGGTCTTGAAATCTCATTCGCATGTCACAGTGAATTCAGCCTGGTCAGCCCGGACCATTAAACAACCAGGGCAAGTGTTTATAAGCGCTTTCTTTAGATTGTTTGCAATCTGAGGGTCGCCCACATGATATGGTGAGTGACTACTCATTCACTTGTTCATGTAAAAGATGTTTTTCTTTTTTGGGTCACACTTTAAACGAAGTCTCCATACATAAAGCCTTCATAAACGTGACATAATGGCTTCATAAATCATACAAAAGCAAATGTCATGCTTCAAAAGGGTGACATAATGTATTTCTATGCAACATGTTATGCCAAGTACATCACAGTTAGCCTAGCACCCTACATAAGCATGTTTTATGTCACCCTTTACAATATGTAGCCATTACCTAGGTGACACCGTTGTTTATGTCACATTTGGTGTAGCTTTTGTACACTTATGACCCATGCCATTAGAGCAACAGTGCACAGATGAACCATGAGCCTGCCTGTTGTCTGGCCAGGGCCAACTTTTTTTTCTGTCAGGCAAGTATTCAGGGATTGACTTGAGAATGCCTCCCCAACATCAGTATACATACATACGTAAATGCAATAACCGCCCAAAATCGATTTAAAATGAAATGATTTCCTTTTCAGCTGTTTTGCATTTTACAATCGTGGTGTTGTCTACAACGGTCATTTAAATTTATCAGCAAAGAGCTCTCTGGAGTGGTCAGCAAGGCATAAACCAAACGGCAGAAGTACTGGACTGTGTAAACCACTCTCGGAAAAACAAGCTCAGTTGCATTTTTCACAGCCAAACACACTGAAATAAAACCATCAGAGAGAGAGCTTTTTCTCTTTTGAAGAAGAGGGAAAGAACATCTGACGATTTCCCTTTTGCACAGAATAGTAAGAGACAGAATAGTTTTGGTACATTTCTTTTTTTGTTATTCAGTGAAAGGGGTGAAGTTTTCTATGGAATGTTTCACACCGCCGACTTGGAGAAAACATCGGTCCAAGAAAAGCTTTTGATGTCAACAGCTCACGGAACAACCTTCGAAATGCATGATTAACGGATTTTTTAATAATTAAATCATGATGTTTTTTTTTGTCAGAAATTAAAGCTTTGCTGAATCGAGTTGTTTCAATCTGTTAGCATATGAAAAAAAACAACACACAAAACAAACATTTTACTATTTAATTTTAAACTTTAAAGAGCGGCTGACTCCGTCTGGTCTATTTAAGAATGCTGTCAGTTTGTCTCCTAACACGTCTCTTGGCTGTATATAACCGGGCCGTTCTGAAGGCAGTAGTAGCCAAATATTTACACTCGAGGGCTTAAATCAACGTCATACAGACGCGGCGAGATTCGAAAAGGCTGGACAGGCGAAGCGGACAGCGAGTGTTCCACTTTCTTTCACTTAGAGTGATGGGCCTTTCCTGTGGGGGTCCAGGGTGGAGACAGGAGGCAGAGTAGTGTGGGAAATGGAGTCCTGTTGTGAGTGCGTGTGGGTAAGGTCACTGCCGAGGAAGGGCAGGGCACGTAATACGTGTGTGAACAGGCGGCATATCGTCTGTGGCATAATGAACCAGCAGCACCATGTTGAAATCAGCCCTGCTATGACAGTACACTTACACTGACCAATGCACCGGATATTGTTGTAATGACACGGAACAGTTGATTTCAAGCAATAACATCTAGGCTGTGTGAAGCAGCCTAGGCTACTGGAACCAGAATGGATATTTGATATTTAATAAGAAGTTGGCCTAGGTCACAGAATGAAATTGACACTGGAAAATATATTGGGCACCGCAAAGCAAGATGTAACTAAAGTGGATGCCTAAAATCCTCATTTTAACTCACAATTTAGTCTTTTTCAGAGCAATTCCTAAAGCTGTTACTGTGTGTAGTCCGTCACTTCATGTAGGTCACATGACCTGCATGACTCATATGCACAGAACTGCTTCTTAATATAAGCTCACCTGTCATGCATCAGGAAATGTTCCCCTTTATCGAAACACTGCCCATGCGATGTCATATTTCCCAATGTCATATTTACGCAACGCATTGCCCCGCAGCGTTTGTGAGCTTGCGTGTGCCTTTTTGTGGACTTTGTACACGGGTTCCCGTGGCGGAGATGGCGGTCTCTCGATCGTGGCGGTTTGTTCTGCTGACATTTCGCGGCTGGGCTCCTGGCGTCTCCCCGCCTTGCCGCTGATTAGACAGTATCTCCGCCCATTAAACTAGAAGGCTTTTTTTAATGAGGTGCAGTTTTATTTATTGCCCTGACAGGCTCCGCTTCACATCCATGAAAATGAGCAACCCTTTTTTAATTAAATACGGCGGTAAATTACTGGGCAGGTTCAGCGTGGGTTCAGCTTTATTCTACACACTTCCCGCTACCACATTCTCCAGCGTTGGCGGACTGTTGAGGCGTTTGATACGGGATCGTTTTTATCGCCGCCACATCAAACCACAGTCCATGATGAGCGTAACGATCCATGATCCATGATAGGTCTACCAAAGAATATATACTTTATTTAAACCTCTGGGAAGAGTTAGAAAGAACATTACATGAAACAATAATCAAAGAACCAATAAACTAAAACATTAGTCAAAACTAAAGTTAAAAAATTAGATAAAAATAAAACAAAACATTCATAAAACATTCCTTTTATATGCCAGACCCAAGTGCAACAAGTAGCCCACCTCCAAGTTTAAGGTGAATAAATCCTTGCAAATCTTGCATAAACCATTGATAAGGTGCACATCTTTAGCCGTGGATCAGATCTTATAAAGCCCCAGTGGAAATAATTCAGATGTTTCCGAAGTAAGTTTGTATAGATTGTGGACAATCTTATATTTTCTTCTTTCAGCAGCTGAATCAGATAAAATGATGGATTCCCTGATTTGTATTCAATGCAGTCCTTGATCTGTCAACCGTGCGGAGGGTGAACTTGCCGCCATTCCTGCAGCTATGTTGTTAAACAGGAGCAGTTTAGCAGTACATGGTAAGCCGAGCAATGGATTCAAACTCCTACCCCTGGGCCCAGAGTTTAAAGACACGTACGGCGCTCACAGCTACCTACTGAAATATGTGCGTTGGTTTGAAACTGTGATTTAGGGGCACGCAGAAGGGAAATGAAAAATTATCTCACAGGAGGAGATGGAACAAACTGATCTGGAGCCATGAGTGGGCGGGGTCAGGTTGGGGGGCGTGGCTATGTAGCTCTGCATGATTATTCGATAATTACTCCTGTTGTAGGGGTTAGGAAAGTGACGATAATTTATCCTTTCAAAGCCCCCAGCCCTCCACCCCTGCCAACACACATACACACACACGCGCGCGCACACACACACACACACAATTTTTTTTTTTTTTTCACAACATTTCATCTCCATTTTGTACTGTACTTGTCAATCCTCCCAAAGAGCTACAACATAAATCACGCGCACCACTTAACAGCCGAATAGGGTGGCCCAGGGGTGGTTGTGGCCCTAAACGACTGCATAGAGTGTCTATGCCTGCGTCCGGCTCTTCAACCGCCTGCCCTAAAGTGACCTTTACCAGTGAGCTCATGAATGACAGCTGAAGACTCTTCCTGTGTCCTTATATTAAATGCACTGTAATGCACAAGTGAACAAGTACAGCTGGTTCCCTGACTGAGTCAGGGTGACGGGCGGACTGAAACCAGGAAGAGGCAGTTCCCTCCCCCGTTCTTGTGTCCTTATATTAAACGTACTTTATTGCAGTGCTTTAATCTTGCATTTCTCCAGGGTGTAGGGTGGAAACTAAAACCAGGAAGAGGCAGTCTCCTCCGCCGCTAGCATGCTATTAAACACTTAAGGCTTTTCTGCCAGGTGCTGCTGCTGTATGTGTGTTTACCTGCTTAAAATCCCGATAGAGTTCTGGGTCAGCGAACAGTACCAAAGGTTCCAAAAATTGAACAGAACACAAGTGGATCTATGCGTGTCCTGCTCACTCAGATCATGTGGTCGAGTTCTACTCGAGCCATTCCCGGTTCCCGTTATCGAACTGCACATTTTTAAAGTGCGGGAGGGGGCGGCGGGGGCTACCTCCGAATATTTTCAGCACACGTATGCAGGAAGATACGCGCCCTCAGAGGTGACATATTGATAATGAGACATCGCTGGGTTTATAAATGTGTGGTTGTCTCGCGCGGGCTCCGACGTCGCCTTCGCTGTTCGCGTCTGTCTCATGACGTCCACAGATCGCGCTCCCTTCCCGCTACAACACCCCCACCACCCCCCGTTACAGAACGGCTTCTTTCTGCTGACAGCAGAATCATCGCTCCCTTCCAGCTACAACACCCCCACCACCCCCCGTTACAGAACGGCTTCTTCCTGCTGACAGCAGAATCATCGCTCCCTTCCAGCTACAACACCCCCACCACCCCCCGTTACAGAACGGCTTCTTTCTGCTGACAGCAGAATCATAAGTGACGCTCCTTGATTGCTTTTCAGGGGTCACCGCCCGCTAGTCAATAAAAACAGAGCGAGGGCAGCCTCCCCATTCCCCCCCCCACCCCGCCCCGCCCCGCCCCGCCTCCCTTTTATCTTCCGATTGATTTAAATCAACTCTCCGCGGCCGATCGAGTCGTCTGATAAAAACGTCCATTGCCTGGTCTTTATCGCCTCGTCCTGAGCTGTCAGCGCTGCCAACAAGGACAGCGCTAGCACGACTTTCCGTTGACATCTCACTGAACGGAACACAGTGAGGTCACAGAGCCGCTACGCACCGTTGCGGTCCTGAATCACAGGTGGGAGACAGGCAGGGCTACTGTTGTTGGACGGTAGCCCCGAGCGAGCCCCATCTGTACAAACACAGGCTGCGATATTTTACAAAACTTGTGTTAAAATATCTCTGGTAGTGGGTAAACATGTCTGCTAACCAAACGAGTGAAAATTGAGTGCGCTCCCCTGGGTTGAGCACTTGCACTGCGACCACAACTGCGGGAGTTTTTGTGGGACGTAAGTGCGCAGTGTTCTCGCGCCAACGAGAGGTTCATTTAAGTCACTGGACTGAACCTAAGCTGCCAACAGCCATCCTGAAATGACATCAGATAGATTCTGCGGTTGTGTTGTGGTCACGGTCCAAAATCGCGGGCCAAATTGTGCTCACACACACACACACACACACACATACACACACAGTAGATCTCTATGGGAATAGTAACAGTAGTGTTTGTGGCCCTGTTATTGGGTGGTCTTCTGCTCTGTTATTGTCCTGAAAGCTTTAAATAAAGAAATGCTACAACTCCAAAGCCCTCAAGCTCAGATACTGCTTCCAGGACCTGGAAGAACAACGATTTTAACTCAGCATTCTTGAGGATGAGGTAAACTGCGGTCTTGTAAGCGATCCATACTCACTGTTCCATTCGCTCTACGAAAACAAAAGCGTTTTTTGGGAAGCGGCGCTCTTTTTTCGTGCGGTTTCGGGCTAAGCGAATTATCCCATCCGAGGACTCCAGGAAACCTCGCGGCGTCCGAAGCCAGGAAAAACAGGAGGAACAACCCCACGTCACTTTATAAATCTGCTCTGGCTCTCGCCTGAACAGGGGAGCGTCAGGAGAGAAGAGTAACGGTGTCAGGAGAGAGAAAAAAAGGGGGAAGCGTTCCACCGTTCAGATGGATGAAGACGTTTACGGTTTGACGGGGAGTGCGGTTTGACAGCTGCGCCCCGCGCGCTGCACAGCGCGGCTAACGACGCCAGCTGTTGATAGGTTTGTGTTCCACGGGCAAACACTGGAACGGGCGAAGGCCGGCGAGAACCACCACGTCCACGTGACGAGTGGCGTTTCACCCTTTTCCGCGGCTCTCGCTCCCTGCAAGACGAGCCCAGGCGCATTTTTTCACTCTCTTCAGTAACCATCGGCAATCATGTGACCTCACTCTCTGGATCTGCAGAGGGAAATTTCTGGGGAGTTTCTTCTTTTTTTTTTTACATTGTAAAATGCTGCCACCTTGTGGCCGGTAGGTTCCAGTGGCCCCAGTAAATCAAACAGCACATTGGAATGTCATTTAGGCTGTTGTAAAACTAAAAAGACATGTTTTTTTTTTTGTGAGAAGAATTCATTCCAGTTTTTTGTCTTTCATATATAGAAAAGATTTTTCCCATGATACTTGCGCTCGCACGCACAGGTACTCCACAGCCAGTAATGCATGGATTGAGCATGCTCTGATATACACTGTCATAGTGACCAGGGGTGAAAAGAACACTTTGAGGAGGCAGGGGTGGATTTATGAGTAGGGACAGCATTTTACGAGTCGCTGAGGAGAACGAAATTAATCCCCTTGAGCTGGGTTTTCTGTGAGATCTGCTCCATTTAAATAAATTAATAAGTGATTTAATCCAACCATTATGGGTAATTTACAACCCCCTAACCAAGCAAACAACAGTGTACTATATTATTCTCTTACTGCACGGCTCAGGGTAAAGAGGAGGGGGCTTGGCGTCCCAATACTAAACAAATGCACCCTCCTTTCCTCCACTGCCACCTCCTCTCCTCCGTGCCCCGAAAACCAGTCTTTGTGTTTTAATCTGATGTTGCTGATTACATTTTAATTGCATATTAATGGTTACATATTAATTAATGTCTCGACACAAACCGCAATGTCAAGTACATTGTATACTGTACATGCAAATACCTGTACTTGAAACATACTGGCTATTTTGCGTACTTCCTTGTAGGAGACGAGTGGAGGAAAGGAGGTGGGGAGTGAGGAATATTGGGACGCAGCCTGGGGGTGCCCTGGGGTGCGTCCCAATATTCTTCACTCCTCACCTCCTTTCCTCCACTCGGAAGTATGAAAAACTGAACATTTCAAGTACAAGTAGTTGAATGTACAGTATACAATGTACCTGACATTGCGGTTTGTGTCAAGACATTAATTAATTTGCAACCATTAATATGTAATTAATATGTAATCAGCAACATTAGATGAGGACACAAAGATCCGTTTCCTCTCCTCATACTTGTCTCCTACTCCTGCAAAACTACCTGTACGTTTCAAGTACAAGTAGCTGCATGTACAGTATGCAAAATACCTGACAATGCGGTTCAACATTAGTTTTGGACATAAAGATCGGTTTCCGGGACACGGAGGAGAGGAGGTGGTAGTGGAGGAAAGAAGTGATGTTGATTGGCCAGTAGAGGGAGGTCTCCTACGTGGACCATGATGAGACGGTAATGCACCTATGCAGCGATGGGGACACTGTGTTGTGGGAGATGCTGTGTTCGGGATGTTATAGATACAGATACAGAGGCGAACAAGTTGATAGAGCACATGTAGTTTGATTAATATTAGCATGAAATCTCCTGAAGGAGGCAGTGTAGCCACTATTTTGTCTTGTTTTTGGAATAAAGCAACACAAAAAAAAGGTTAATTCACGTGTAATGCCTACAGTATTTTTTCCTCCTGTGTATTAGGTGTTGAGAGGAATCAATCAGACTTCCGTGGGTTTCTAAGAATCTGTTTTCTTCTTCTTCTGATGTTGTATCAGCTTCAGGTATAGCACCGGGCCGGCCAGCGGAGGATGGGCTCCCCTTTTATAGTTGGATTCCTCCCGAGATTTCTTCCCGTTGGGGAATTTTTTCACACCACCGTTTGATTGGTTTCCACTGGGGAGTTTTATTTATTTATTATTATTTTTTTATTTGCTTTTAGGGGGTTCAGGTCAGGGGACATGCTGAGTTAGCTGGATTACTGAGTTAGCTGGATAGTTAGCTGCACTGAGTAAAACCCGGAACCCTCCCAAATCTGGAACATGAACTGAAGTTAAAAGAGCTGTTCCAGATTTTACTCAGTGCAGTTATCCAGCTAACTCTGTAATCCTGTGTTTTAGTATGCCCCCCTGCTTTTTGGGGGCGCAGGCCTGGTTTTTCCCGAATTTCCTTTATGTTTCTTCTGTAAAGCTGTCTTTGTGACGGTGACTCTGTAAAAAGGGCTATACAAATAAAATAGAATTTAACTGAATCAGCACTGTTTACAACCAGCACAGAGAGCGGCCCTGTATGCACTGCTGCTCTCTACGAACCACTGACCGGTAGATTTATTTATTCCCAGTTTTTCTCTTCCGTCCGTTCCTGGTGGTTGTAAATATCAAAATGAAATATCGACGTTATTACGGGAGGGGAATAGAAAGCCGGACCTGCAGGGATTGAAGAAGGCCAGGATATTATGAGGTGTTTTGGCTCCTGGGAACGGCATGATGCAGTATTATGGAGCGGGAGCAGAGGAAGCTAACAGTCACGGCCCATAAATCGCGTAAGGTCCGGCACAATGGGCCCAGAGATGTGGCGAATTGATCCGCGCATCACGGAAACCGAGCGGCCTGGCTTTTATACGGCGCCGTTCGGGGGAACGGGAGATTTACGGGGCCGCGAGAGCAGCCCCACCCGCTAGGGTCTTCGTCAGAGTCTTCGGAAGAGCAGTCGCACGGGGCGATGTTCGCAGAGTCACCTGGGACTGAATTAATGGGCTGCACCACCTGGCTGAGCAGTAGATTACAGGCCCTGTGAATTCCATCCCAGTCGATGCAGAAGGGGCGTGTGCCAGAACAAGCACTTACCGGAGATACCAGCGTGCTCTGGGAGGACTAACGGAGGGCCTTCTGTAGCACAGGCTAACGTGCAGTACTGTAAGGGCTTAAAAGTGCTTTTAAACCAGGATCTTGAACTCCAGTCCAAGAGTGTCGCAGCGTCTGTGGGTTTTTGGAATGTTTGCTTTAATGCAAGTCATTCATTGGCTGAAGGTTCCACACACCTTATTTCCAAGGCCGGAATTGGCTGCAGATTGAAGGGAAACCACAAAAACCTCCAGCGCTGGTTTATATGTTTATTTTATGAGTTAAAACTTATTTTGGACATATAGATGTATTTGTAACTGCACTTTCACTTAATCATTTTTAAACTGCCACAGAAAGTCCCTTTTTGAAGGGCACTGATTCATTAGATAGTCTGCCTTCATAAAGTACTCAAATGTGAAATGTATGTGGCACACGGGGGTGGGAGAGCGGAGGGGGACACGTTTGTGACTGAATCCCAGCCTTTCATTGGGATTACCGTAGATCACTAACGCAGCTGTACTGCTTTAAGAGGAATGGGCTCAAAAGCTCCGGGCCGTGTTACTGTCAGTCAGCGCGGAGCATGAATATGTATGGGGGCCGCAAAGTGGCAAAATCCATTAGCGTGTCGCCGCTGCCAGCTTCACATGAATGGAGCCGCAGTATAAACCGCCGTCTGCATGTGGCGGCTCTATTGTGCCTGGGGGGTCCCCTAACACAATGACATACTTTACATTTTTGGGGTGGGGGGTGGGGGGGTCCTGAGGTATCAGCACCTGGAGCACTTTGAAGATTGCGTACAGATGTTGCGCGAGTCAAGGACTCGTGCGCCTCTTGTGGCAGTAGTTCCCAAATTTTGTAGGCCCACGTGACCCACCCCTACTTTCCTGAGATAAAGATATACAATTCAAACCTGTGTAACATGTCATAATCACAGCATGTATGCAACCTTGTGCAGTATTTAATTTAGTTGGTGAGAGAGTGTTAAAAGTGATTTTATGCTGTGAAAAGTGAAAAGCAAATGTATTAATTATATTAATTGTTTAATAGGCAATATCTGATTCCTCCTCCCTTCTCCACTCACAAATGTATTCATTATATTAATTGTTTAATAGGCAATATTGTATTTTTTGAATGTGTACTTTGGCTCTCAACTTACCGGAAGCCTGACTGTCTAGTGCAGTGGTTCTCTATCCTGGTCCTGGAGAGCCACAGGGTCTGCTGGGGTCCATAACCCTGGCCCTGGAGAGCCACAAGGTCTGCTGGGGTCCACAACCCTGGTCCACAACCCTGGACCTGGAGAGCCGCAGGGTCTGCTGGGGTCCACAACCCTGGTCCTAGAGAGCCACAGGGTCTGCTGGGGGTCCACAACCCTGGTCCAGGAGAGCCGCAGGGTCTGCTGGGGTCCACAACCCTGGTCCTGGAGAGCCACAGGGTCTGCTGGGGTCCATAACCCTGGTCCAGGAGAGCCACAGGGTCTGCTGGGGTCCATAACCCTGGCCCTGGAGAGCCACAGGGTCTGCTGGGGTCCACAACCCTGCTCCTGGAGAGCCACAGGGTCTGCTGGGGTCCACAACCCTGGTCCAGGAGAGCCACAGGGTCTGCTGGGGTCCACAACCCTGGTCCTGGAGAGCCACAGTTTCTGCTGGGGTCCATAACCCTGGTCCTGGAGAGCCACAGGGCCTGCTGGGGTCCACAAACCTGGTCCTGGAGAGCCACAGAGTCTGCAGGCGTTTTTCCTCAGCACTTGAGTTACACATAAATTGATCAGTTAAAGCAGCTGATCACAGGGCTAACATGCTAACTCAGATCACCCTGTTTCTTTTGTCTGAATCGGCTGCTGATCTTAAAAGAAAAAAGAAAAAAGAAAGAAAGCGTCAGACTCTATGGCTGTCCCAGGACCAGGATTAAGGATCAACTGTTCACTCTTGGTCACAGCAGAGCAGAGTCTATTAAGACTGTGCCTATAAACCATTACCAGCGCCAACACCTCTTAAAAACAAGATTCATATTGTTCCTGCGTTCTGGACCTCTGCCATCATTGTCAGGAAAGAAAACCATTTCCTGTTGAATCTCAAACCAAGCTAGTAATATAACACAGGTTCGCCGTGGGGGTAAAAGCCAATCACGTAGTCGCAGCACAAACGTGTCCAATCCAGGCCCCGGATTGGGGATCAGTCTACCCGCCTCTTTCATCTTCTGTTCCGGAGGCCCAGTGCGCTACAAGCCAGCGTGAATAGGAATGTATTTATTTATTTACTTATTTATTTATTTACTTATTTACTGCACTTACTTAAAAGGGGCAGACCAGTCAACATGTCAGCAGCCGCATCGGTGCATAACGTGCCCGAATAATTGCCTGACTATGCACTTACCTGACTGCTCTTGCCTGACAATACACTTGCCTGCTCGTTCACACCATTAAGAAGCTCATTTTTGAAAGGGAGTCTGATGCCAGGCCCTCAGGATCAAAGTGGGTGTGCATCCAATTGTAGTGTAGTGGGTGTAGCTCGGCTAGTTCGCTAGTAAGCACAGTGAGGTGCAGTAAAGCGAAGGCCTTGTAGCAGGTTACCATGACAACACTCTCTGGCGACGCAACCCTCAGGGTCAAAATAACGACGTTATCCTTAGCTATCGGCGATGTCGTCTTTAGCTGATTGGTAACGCGTTCACTTACGAGTGAGAGGAGCGGGGTTCAAATCTCACCTTGGACTTCTGAGTAAAGTAAGCTTCTCTCTTTCTATATGGTTACAGTAGCATGCAATTACCTCCAATGGTTGGGTCTACCATGTCGCTGTTAAGTGTTTGGTTGAGTCTACCATGTCGCAGTTAAGTGTTTGGTTGGGTGTACCATGTTGCTGTTAAGTGTTTGGTTGGGTGTACCATGTCGCTGTTAAGTGTTTGGTTGGGTGTACCATGTCGCTGTTAAGTGTTTGGTTGGGTGTACCATGTCGCTGTTAAGTGTTTGGTTGGGTGTACCATGTCGCTGTTAAGTGTTTGGTTGGGTGTACCATGTCGCTGTTAAGTGTTTGGTTGGGTGTACCATGTTGCTGTTAACTGTTTGGTTGGGTGTACCATGTTGCTGTTAAGTGTTTGGTTGGGTGTACCATGTCGCTGTTAAGTGTTTGGTTGGGTGTACCATGTCGCTGTTAAGTGTTTGGTTGGGTGTACCATGTTGCTGTTAAGTGTTTGGTTGGGTGTACCATGTCGCTGTTAAGTGTTTGGTTGGGTGTACCATGTCGCTGTTAAGTGTTTGGTTGGGTGTACCATGTTGCTGTTAAGTGTTTGGTTGGGTGTACCATGTCGCTGTTAAGTGTTTGGTTGGGTCTACCATGTCGCTGTTAAGTGTTTGGTTGGGTGTACCATGTTGCTGTTAAGTGTTTGGTTGGGTCTACCATGTCGCTGTTAAGTGTTTGGTTGGGTGTACCATGTCGCTGTTAAGTGTTTGGTTGGGTGTACCATGTCGCTGTTAAGTGTTTGGTTGGGTGTACCATGTCGCTGTTAAGTGTTTGGTTGGGTGTACCATGTCGCTGTTAAGTGTTTGGTTGGGTGTACCATGTCGCTGTTAAGTGTTTGGTTGGGTGTACCATGTTGCTGTTAAGTGTTTGGTTAGGTGTACCATGTCACTGTTAAGTGTTTGCTTAGCAGAGTAGGAGTAACCCGCACACTAACAGGGCACGGCCTAAAAACGCCTCAAAAAAAGAACTGCTTCCACGCTCAGATAAAATGCAAAAAAGTCTTGTTTTATTAACGTGTGATATGGTGAATAAGTGCTCAAGTGCACCCAACAAACTCTTGGCCCTAACCTGTTTGTGTGCGGCTTACTCCTTCCAAAGATGCTTTAGCCACTTTTTAACTGAGGCACCCATGGTAAATTTGTGAGACCTACATTACTTTAGGCACAGCTCGAGAATTCTCGATGTTGTGTCCTTGAATTACCTCAGTAAATATCCAGGTCTATAAATGCATTGCCTTTAACCCTTTATGGTCTAGGATCACACACAAGTGATTGCAGAGTTCTACATTCGAATGCCGGTGTATCAATCACTA